>OX276395.1:4034127-4532413 GCA_946251805.1 Cybosia mesomella
CAACTGCCGTCCTCAGGCCCCGATCATGGAGGTCGGTAGTCCCGGGCGTAGATGAGTCTACTGCGAAACTCGGGGGGCAGGGTTCTCTCCCGCTCCCTCTAGGCCGTCTCTTTCGCGCGCATTACCTGCTCGCAGAAAGAGGTGGCGGCGTGCCACTTGCTCCCGTCGGAGACCACGGCCCTCACCATGGTCTCCAACGAGGGAACGTTCACGCCCAGGACCGCAACGAGATCCCGGCGTTGACTCGCCCACGCAGGGCACTCCACCAACGTGTGGAGCGCCGTGTCCACTGATGAGTCCCTACAAATTTAACAAGGTTGATACAATTGATTTATGAGTGTGGATGGACAACCCGGTAAATTTTGACCTAGGCGCAGTAGCATACAATTAGAAAATAGCAGGTCAAGAGTACCGCACAGCCGTCGCACACGCATGTCAATCAGGTAGTAGATATTTTAAGGTAATAACCGGCGAACATATCTTTTATGCAAACAATTATGAATCCAAAGAATTGAAGATATTACCTGTGTCTAGTTATTCCAAGGAATAGAATCCTTGAATCCTTCACAAGTATTAAATTAATAATATCCAATGATTAATAAATATTTACAAGTAAACTTTCACAAGTTACCTACATATCCCGAAGCTACATAGCGACAGACGGGAAGGCAATTACCACAATATTTAATTAGAGTTACACAATAACAGGAATTACAAGGAAATGTAGAAGCTTCATCGACTTCGCAATAAATTATCTTTAACCAAAGATAGTAGCTAGTAGAATAGTCTATAATTTGTTATGCGTTGATTACTTTGGTGCGCACACGCATTTAGTTTGTGGTCTTATTTCAATTATGTAACAGTAATTTCAAAAAAAGTGTGTGTGTACTTATGTACGCACATAAGAAGTTATATTTCTTTGCCGTAACAAGATAAAAAGATAAGAAATATATTACGTTTATAGAAATAATAATGTAATAAATTCTTTTAGTTTTTGATGTAAATAAATAATACATACCATTATCTAACTTCGAATTTAGGTTTAGACAACCTCTGTGGCGTAGCGGTAGTGCGTTTAACTGCTAAGCCAGAGGTCGCGGGTTCGATTCCCGCTCAGTGCAAATATGTATATTTGCATTGGTCTGGGTGTTTCTATGTATAATATGTATTTATTTACACTAAAAAATATATTTAAGTATGTTTATCCGCATTCTAGAACCCATATGACAAGCTCTGCTTAGTTTAGGTCTAGATGGCGTTGTGTACTTTGTCCTACAAAAAAAAAATTACCCCCCGCTGGACGGCGGGATTTCCGCACGAAAAAAAAAAGAAATAAAAAGGTACTCAAACTAAAATGTTGACTAGCTAACTTTTGGGTGTCGGTTTTCTAGCTAACTTCATGGTGTTGGTTTTTCGTGACGGTGGCGCGCACATCGCAAATCGCAATAATTTACTCTCATCATCAAAACCGCCTTCAAGTGAAGCTAAACTTCAAAGTGATATTTTTTTACTTGGCAATACTATTATAAACTTTAAATTGTGTTAAATTGAAAACAATTAGGCTTCAATTGCAAAACCCATTTTTTTAATAGAATTTGTCCTCCTTTAACCTCCTTTTTAACTCGTCTTAAAATTAACCAAACCGAACAAACCCTACTAGAAGCTACCGTTGCATCTTGGGCCACATTAATGTTGATTAAAGAGACAGATTTACACCTCGTTAAATACAAATAAGCGATACCCTTATTACGAGCCCTCCAAGGTACAGCAGAGACGTACTACAACACGTAGACACTAAATACCTGTCTAGGAATTATGAGCACATTCGAGAAAGCGCTGGATTTATATCTAATATCTAGCACCGATATCCGTTATTGTATCATAGATTATTATGCTCTATGAATGAAATTGGCCTTAAACGGCGATTGAATACAAAAATTGGTGAAATAAGTAGAATTTCAGCTATCTGGCATGGGTCCAAGTAGCTCAGTTGGTAGAGTAGGAAACGACTATCACGGGTTCAAGTCCTGTTCTGTATACTGACTTATTGACAGTTTAATTCGTATTATGTTCTGCTTTGTTGGTTCTGTTACATAATTTTGCGCGTGAGGTCCTAGGATCGACTCATAGGTATGGGTCAATCGTGAAAGTGTTATTGGGTTTTCTGTTAGGAAATCTCGCTACGAGCATAAACTCTTAAAACGTGCCAAGTAGTGAACAGTCGTGACGGTAAATAGTCACAAATTGGAATAAATCTCTCAAAAAATAACCTCTCACTAAAGCGCCCGGTAAAGTAAAGGATCGAATAATTTGTCCAATTTTTCATGTGTGTCCAAATATTTTATTGCATAGTCTACAGTTTTGTTAGACATATTTGTTATTGATGACTATTAAAAATAATTTGACTAACACATTTGCCTAACACATATGTATTACCAGCAAATTGGAAAAACAGCTTACCAAGAGGAACATTACGATAGGTGACTGTCAAACCGTTGGTGAATAATGTATTTTTTCCGTCAAAATTACGCACGTACCTAGTTACTTCTTCAATAAATTTGCGATGCGTGTCTTATTTATACATCGAAGTTGCGAATGTTTTTGATGACAGTGATATAGAATGAATGAAAGTACATTTATAACACCAAATGTTATCCGTTATTTTGGCAGTTAATAAATCCGTTCCTTTTACAGTTATTCAGTACATAGTTTCGTTTTGTTTCACTACTCTACCTCTTAAAGAATGTTTTCATATTAAGTAATTTTCATATTATGAAGAATCGGTATCCAGTCTAGGATTTGATTGCAGCCATCGCACCTTCGGCAGATGTGGCCAGCCTATTGTTACTTGCAAAAGCCACGTTAAGTTTGTTCCTTAATCCAGTTGTTTATTGCACCTTCAGTGCGTGAGTACCACTCGCAACTGAGTGATCTTTCGGTATACAAAAAAAATCAGCAGGCAAGTAAAGTACTTGTATTCTATAACTTAACCACATAATAATTGTGGAACAAGACTTACTTTCTGATCCGTTCTTGCATAAATAGCAACATACTTTCTAAGTAGATGCAGTATAATGATATTTGTTGCCCTTGGTAATAATATATCTAAAATAAGTATACACTTTGCCAAGAGCTTAGATAAATAATATGTAGAAGAGCGCCTTTCTAAGTCGTTTCACTGCTTACGAGAAACTTTATGTGTCTTCAACCATTTATTTGATGGTCTGTGATTTGGTGAATTGTTAGAGATAGTAGCATTTACTATTATCTTCGTATTGCTTTGGTAATCACACAGAACATAAAACCAGAAGTACCATGTTTAAAGATACTTTCTTGTTAAGCCTCATTCTGAACCTACTGCCGGCTTTACTGTGAAATTTTTGAAGAGGTGCGTCTAAAAAGACAATAATTTTACAGTGACACCTCTAGTATGCCAAGTAACTATCTAAATATATATATTACATGTCGAAACCCTAACGGGCTTCACCCACCGGTGCCAGCGATGAGGTGGGTATGTCGGAATCGAACCGACTAAAACCACACGGTGTCTTTCCCAAGCGCCCATTGCCATGCACCCCGGGTACGCCATCGAAAGGATAACCTCAGGGCTCTCGGCGAACTTCAGCCGCCGTCGTGAAATAAAACTATTTTTAACGGATATTATAGCGATGTATTTGGTGTTATTTTCGATTTTCACTGATCCGTTCCGTTTCGGTTGCTTTTTAAAAGCCGGGATCAGTATAAATATTAACTATAGAAAACTATATATAGATATATATTACTTCAGAAAAATCAAAAATAGACTATATAAGGTGTCACAAAATTAAGTCTCTGAATTTGGTGAGATGACGTGGTATCGACAAAATATGTATTTGAAACAAAAAAAAAAATCGGGTCTCAATCTATCAACAACGCCAATACGGTAGGAGCGTTTGTATGAAAATTATGGCCGCTCTTAAAAAGAAGCATTTAAACTCACATAAAATCTAAGTCCTGTTCATTCTACTACCGCTCATCAACGTAATGCAGAAACGTTAATATAACCGTTATCCGAATGGGTTAAATTTTTCACGTACCATTCCTAAGATAGAATCGTATAGCATTTCCTAGCATACCATTAGGAATGCGTGTGATAAATATGGGGATTGTATCCCACTGTATTATGTTAAATGTTTAATATTAGTATCGCGATCGAGGCATTAAAGCTATATTATTAGTGTTGAAAAGGTTTTATAATGCTGCCATTTATGGTGTATATATGTTGTATATTGTTACTAAGTGTGTTGAAAATTCATAAGAATATTACACATCGAAATGAAATTATTTTAACGTATATTATCGTTTTTTTTATTTAAATCATGAGACAACGACCGTCATAGTTCGTCAACCGTCAACGTTGAGTACAGTAAATAATAAGATTTCACAAAATAAGTCGAGACAAAATTCGTTAAAAATAATTTACTTCAATTCAATTTGTCATAGTGTACACATTATAAAATAACATACTTTTCTAGAGAATAACTGCAATTAATTCGGTGACCTGAGTGCTTACTTCTATTTACTTCTCCTACTAGTATTTCTTCTACTCTACATAAATTCTTAATTTCACAAAATTGCTTAAACGGGAAGTCAAAACTACTGATGTCTATTAAAAACCTAGCAAGGTCATCTATTTCTTTCATTATCATGACATTACGATTTTTACAGGGTCGGCAGCGCGAGTGTGATGCCTCTGGTGTTGCACACGTCCATAGGCCACGGTAACCGTCTCAAATAAGGTGGGCCGTGAGCTTGTTCTGCTTGTGCCACCTGAGTGGCATAAAAAAAAACTTATAATAGAAATTGATGTATGAAGCTCCGCCAAGAATTTTGGGACAAGGTAACCTCACCTGCAGGCCAGTACACCTGCTGATTGACGGATGAAGCTCTGGCTCAAGATTTCCTCTCAGGGTTAGGAGTTCAGATGGCAGTCGCTCCTCTGGAAGATGAATAAGCCAAAACAACATGAAGAGAAAGAACATGCGGACCCCTTTTTTTACGTGCGGAAACCCCCACGGGCTTCACTCCATCGGTGCCAACGATGGGATGGGCGTGTCGAAATCGGACCGACTAAAACCACACGGTGTCCTACCCAAGTGTCCATTGCCGGGCATCCCGGATAAGCCCTCGAAAGGATAACCCCAGGTGTTTAATCGTTACTTAATCTACGCATCACTAGATGGCGCTTGGTGCACCTTATTGTGAATCGCGCTGTTAAGGTCGGCCGCAAGTAATATATAATGTCATATATTATTAGTTAGGAAACTCGTCACTAGATGGCGCTAATTGCACCTTATTCTAAATGGCAATGTTAAGATCGGCCGAAGTAATATATAATGTTATTTTTCAAATTAAATTTTTGTACTCGCTTGTAATGGTTGTTTTATTTCAACACGGTTCACGGTTCATTACCGGCGGACTTTGGGTATGCGGACCCCTAAGAGAAATCATTAGATAAACAATTGACGTAAAATAATTATTACCAAAAGCAATTTCAATTACTTAGTGACGTGTCCAAAAATACTTATAATGTGCAAACGACGTTGCTAATAAAATTTATAAAAATAAAAATGTTATATCTCTCAAGATTGCTAAAGCATTAAGCAATCGACTGTAATCACACATCAATTAAAACTCTTTGGCCATATTTGTAATTATACTCATCAACGCAATATATTTGCAGCCGTATTTAACGCCCAATCAATTATTAAGGGCCCTTTACATTATCACAACAACCAATAACGTATTCAATATCGAAAACCGCTACGTTATTAATTTAGTTTGTTATAATTCGTCCCACTGAATGGCTTGTCCGAGAAACCTTTATAGAGTTTCAGCCTACGGCAGTGCACTAACCTGGTTGCAAGCTCGGTGAAGTTTCAACACAATAGGGATGGGATAAGTACTGTGGGATTTCAACGGGAAAAAATCTCGTCTATAGTGTATTTTTTATGAATTTCTGCTAATGAGTAAGCCTAGTAGAACTCTTTGGAGATTTAGTGCTTATGAATTCTGTGTATAATACAAGACGTTTACAACCCAAATTGTGTAACTGTTTGGAGGGTGAGGCGTCAATGGGGGAGGGGTACGGTATGCGGAAACTAGCTAATGAGTAAACATTTTTTGGCACTTGTCTATACAGGCATTGCGCAACTTTTCGTAGTCACAACTACAAAAAGTTACGCGTTAGTTGATGGCAATAATAAATCCAATTTTTTTTTTTCACATGGCCTCTGGTAGCATATGTAGAAGTTATTGAAGTCTAACGTGGACACGGTGAATGATGGTCCCACAGATGTTTGTTGTATAAGAAGATGAATGGCATCCGCATTACTGCGCAGAATTTTCCTATACAATTTATATCTGAGCAACTGCCTTCCGCCACAGCTCGTGCATTATCTACAAGAACTCTGTTATCTCATTATTATGAACTGAAACTGTGTTTAGCGATTTAAATATTACAATTATTCCTTTCTTTGTTTGACCACACAAGTACATGTTAGAAACATCGACGATTAAAAAGACACATCGATTTTTCAAAGAAATAAGTGCCAAAACGACATTATAAACACTATACGGGAAAAATGATTTTCCCTTTCAACTCCCGTTATCGCTTACACCTTTCAACGGTCGAAATTATCATTTCTTTCTATGGTTGACCACACAAGTACATGTTAGAAACATCGACGATTGAAAAGACACATCGATTTTTCAAAGAAATAAGGGCCAAAACGACATAATAAACACTGTACGGGAAAATGATTTTCCCTTTCAACTCCCGTTATCACTTACGCCTTTCAAGGGTCGAAATTATCATTCCTTTCTTTGGTTGACCACACAAGTACATGTTAGAAACATCGAAGATTGAAAAGACACATCGATTTTTCAAAGAAATAAGGGCCAAAACGACATTATAAACACTATACGGGAAAATGATTTTCCCTTTCAACTCCCGTTATCACTTACACCTTTCAACGGTCGAAATTATCATTCCTTTCTTTTGTAGACCACACAAGTACATGTTAGAAACATCGAAGATTGAAAAGACACATCGATTTTTCAAAGAAATAAGGGCCAAAACGACATTATAAACACTATACGGGAAAATGATTTTCCGTTTCAACTCCCGTTATCACTTACACCTTTCAACGGTCGAAATTATCATTCCTTTCTTTTGTAGACCACACAAGTACATGTTAGAAACATCGACGATTGAAAAGACACATCGATTTTTCAAAGAAATAAGTGCCAAAACGACATTATAAACACTATACGGGAAAATGATTTTCCCTTTCAACTCCCGTTATCACTTACACCTTTCAACGGTCGAAATTATCATTCCTTTCTTTTGTAGACCACACAAGTACATGTTAGAAACATCGACGATTGAAAAGACACATCAATTTTTCAAAGAAATAAGGGCCAAAACGACATTATAAACACTATACGGGAAAATGATTTTCCTTTTCAACTCCCGTTATCACTTACACCTTTCAACGGTCGAAAATATCATGAAAGGCATTACTTAAACATTCATAATGACCAAATAGATTTTCTTTATACTGAAATCATTAACCTCAATAGCCCGCGAAAGTTACCAACCCTAGTTCCGAACACAAGCGATGTTCAGTAAATTAATAACGCCGAAGGTGTTAGCAGCTAGAACTGGGACACTAGTGTTGTAGCTAAATAAGGGCAGCTGCACACCTCGTGCGAAAATAAACCGTGAAATATAAGGTGAAATTCACCATGCTTGGACTGTGGTGTGTTTATAAGACATTATGGACATATTTGGAACGAACACATTGGTCACAAGCATATATGGTATCAAGTGAAATGTAATTTCAAGTTATGATTCTGGTATTCGTGTCTCGGGCATTTTTCTTTGGGGGGTACCACTGAACCGACTCCTAAAACAAGCAGCTCAGGTGGAGTGGGTAAAGAGAATACTGATATGGCCACATGTATCCAGCACCATCCAAACTTCAACGACAGCTTGAGTTCTACTCACCTCTTTCTCTCCTTAATGACGGCCTCAGTAGCGTAGTGGTAGTGCATTCGACTGCTACGACAGGGGGCGCGGGTTCGATTCCCGCTCAGTGTAAATATTTGTATTCTTGAATATGTCTATTTGCATTGGTCTGGGTGTTTCTATGTGTAATATGTATGTATTTACAAAAAGAAAAAAAAATATAAGTATGTTTATCCGCATTCTGGAACCTATAACACAAACTAGTTAAACTATGCTTACTTTGGGTCTAGAAAGCGCTGTGTAAAAAGTGGTAGAATATATAGAATTTTTTCAGGATTTGGCTTTCAAAAGAGCGACTAGCACCAAACCCATTACCTCGAGAAAAAAGCCTACGCTTGAGTCTTATCCATTAATCAGTAGGTGTACCGCCTAGCAAGTGAAATTACCGTGAGCGCCGAAGATCTTAGAAAGGCTCCATATACCTCTGGATTGCTTCCCACCATAGAAAACTTAAAGATGTATTCACATCCAGAAAATACAAATAAATAGCTTGTGTCAAACGCAAACTAGTTAAATCGGTTTTTCCACAACGTTGTTACAACAACGAGAAACGATTTATGTTTCAATTCAATAGTAACTGCTGACCTATACAATATTAAATAACGTTACTGTTATTTCCTACATAAAGTAAATTCTCATTAGCGAAAGTGTTATTTGATTCAAATCCAGTCCAGGAGCGTAACAGTTATAATTTATTAAATCGGACCCTATAAGCTTGATGGGAGGTAAATGGACTGGATGTGACTTGAGCGTGGTTAGAAAGAAAGTTTGTCTTGTATCAGCCCTTTCATGGATGTAGAAAATTATAAATTTTATTTCTTAATTTTTTTTTTTTTTTTTTTTTTTTATATATTTAGGACACGTCAATTTGACTTCACCTCGCCTGATAGTAAGCTGAAGGTAAAGTCTTAGGAAAGAGGGTCACCATTACAAACACGTATCATGTTAACAATGGTGGCACTCAGCTTGACGGCCTCATCAGAAGAGGATTGTCGTCGCAGCACCGCGTGACACCCACCGGTCCCGCTAGTGCTGCGACCACAATCCCCCTGCCCGGCTATGCACTTGCTGACCCCTGAACGCAATCAAACCGAAATTGGATTACTATGGAAGGTTTTTCGCAATCGTGCACGGTGGTACCTACCCGGTCGAATTTTGTGACAAATTTGTGTCATCAAATTTCTACCACCAGTATAACTTAAGATAAACTTTGGTAATTGATATAGGCTAAAATTATCAAGTTAACAAGCAAGAAAGCATCTGTAGCCGAACTAGGACAAGCCTGTATCTCGGCTAACACACACTTTATTCAGTACTTTGGTGTGCACTAGCCTGCTTACTTTTTTATGTTTAATCCGTTAATTTGACTTCACACCACAATTTTTTAAAAATCACGACTATCATCTCAGCATAACTTGCGGCTATGTTGAAATCCCATCGAATAAAACTCCACGGAACACGAAACTACACTAAAACTATGCTCTAAGAAAGAAAATCCTAGTAATCCCGCCAGGCCTTGGCAAGGCATACAGATGAAAAATCAAAATCTAAGCACAAAAATTTGCTACTATTATTTAATTTTTTCTACCACGTCCAGCATTTTTATCTTCGTGTCAGTTGTAGCCGTAGGTGGCAAGTAGTACCTAGGCCATTCTATTAACAGCAATGATTAATGCCACCAAAGCATTGGGATGTTTAATTGAAATCCAATTTTGATTTACAACCAGTAACTTTAATTGAAAATATTTGCTGGTAACATTTAATTGGTGGGTTTTGTTCATATACAATATCAAAAGATATACTGTTGACATTTTATACGAATAAAACTATTTGTTTATACAGTATGTAACAAAACTAGTGTCCGATCAAAAAGAAGGATCAAATAGGTATCCCAAATACATAACCATATGAAATAAATAAAAACATTAATGCAAATCAATGTATTACTGAAATTTAAAATGCCATTTCCTAGTATCATAATTACCCAATATCTCCCCAAAATCTTAGAATGTGATAACACCCCAAAGTAGATTTCCAATAATAATTAACAGCGGCCCACAACATCACTCCTGCTGGCTGTGCCACCACGCCCTCTTGTGTTGCCATAAAAGTTTTCTCATTGATCTAAATTTTATAGTAGTTTTTGTGGGGTAATTAAAAAATACAAGCCTATAATTATGTTTTGCCATAGCATAGGTGCATCCCTAGGAACTACTTGACGTTAACGAGACGTTGTCTAGAGTCAGCCTGTGACCACGTTCACTACAACCTGGTTGAAACGTCAGGCAGTTCATTGGTATGTAGGTACTTACTCATACATCGGGGTGCGAGGGATATGCTCTATGGGCAACCTTACACCGGTTTCTTTAGACCCGAGACGGCGTGCGGCTTTAGTCAGTTCAAGCCCGACATAACCGCTGGCCGGCGAGGGGGTATCCAAAGGGATTTTCACAGGAAAAAAAAAAGGTAAGTAAAAGGTGGTTACTCATACTACAATCTCGTTAACTCCTATAAACCTAATAATATCTCCTAACTCCTGGGTTCAATAGGTTCCACATGTCATATAAACATCTATGGCATTTTTTACGAATAGTTGAACCCAAAAAAGTACGACGACGTAGTCTACTACAGAACTACAGAACTACACAACTTCAGAACTTCGACATCACCAGTGGTTTGTAGCGTTCAGATGGCAGTTGCTTTACCAAAAACATCGAAATTCACATGTTTGATAGTTAGATTGAAAGTCGACCCAACTGTGATGGGAAAAGACTCAAAGTATGACTGTTCCTTACTTTATGCATGTACGAAACCGTTACGCAACCCCGATTTGATTTAGTAGTTCAGCAATGCCTAATCGTAACTGCCAATTCGTACACACAACTGTAAGATAAAGTACGCAGCTCACGTCGACATTATTTAGTTAGACACAACAAAAAAGGGTTCGCCTCAGATCATTAGTGACCAAAACCTGTATCGGATAGACAGATACGTCTTATTCAAGATAGACTGCATAAATAAGATGCTCAGCAGTAAAATATTAGATGCAAAGGGGAAGCAAAAATGTCGTTGAATTTACATACCGATTTGGAGCGATGGCTGAGGCGGAGGAGCTTTCGTCATGCGTACTGAATCGGTTTTAGTTTTGCTGTTCGGAGTGTAATTTTTGTTAGAATGAAAAGGTTCTTATAATATATAAGTTGAGGTACTTTGGACGAATGATAAATCAAGTTCAAAAGGCAAATGTAAGAGGGCAAGTCCGTTAGGGTTTGTTTTCGAAGAATATAGCCTGTGCAATGGTTGATTTTTTACATTTATTATATTTTTATTTTATTGATTTATTGCAGAAACATGGTTAAGTACATAGATGTAAGGTACAGTTAAATTATTGTCAAGCACGTTTTGGCGTTTTACCAGCATGCAAGTGTAAAATTAAATAGCCAACAATAAAATAAAACAATATACATGCAATGATTGTACACAATATTAAGTAGAGTACAGTTAAGATATAGACCGATACAACGATGTATTTTACTTTTATTTATGTAATAATTATTACTATTAAACTAAAATAATGTTGAAAATTATTACAATAATTTCAGCGTTCAAAATAATAATATTGGTCTATGTCAATAAATTAATCTATGATAATAATAATAATAAGTGGAATCTAATGTCAACATAAAAAGAAAAGAACGGAAGTAATTAATGTCAATATTAATAATAAATATTAAGCACTATTCCATCGGTCCTTGATAAGTGTACAAATTTGAAATCAATCCTATGTTTTCCGAACCGAGTTCAAAGATTGCGTTCCACACAAACATACTCGTATCTTTGAAATAAAACTATTTTAACGGATTCTTTAAAGGATATTTTATATTTTACATTGATCCCGACGTTTCGGTTGCTTTTCAGCAGCCATGGTCACGGGTCAAATTAAAAAACATCCTAATTTTAATAGAGAAGATGGTTGGAATGTACCACCAGCTTGGGACCCCGTCATTCACTTAATTAATTCCAAGAAAAATCAAAATACAACAAGACTTCATGATACTGTGAGCTCATTCTGCGTAAATAGTAACATCAACAATTCAACTACACTGAGATAACTTACACTTCAAACTAAAAGACAACAACCATCTTTAGTCTATCCGTGACCATGGCTGCTGAAAAGCAACCGAAACGTCAGGATCAATGTAAAATATAAAATAACATCAAAATCAATCGCGATAGAATCCGTTAAAAATAGTTTTATTTCAATGTGTGACATTTGCGTAAACTTCCGAAAATATCATGTAGAACAATACTCGTATCTGCCAATAATATTTTCACATGATACAGTTTATCATACCGTAAATGTGTGGTGCTACTAAGCATAATTAAAAGGTGTTATTAAATTTATTACCAATAATATTTTGATAGCCCTTGATGTTATTATTTTCATAATTTGTAAACATTTACTATGAATAAATTAAATTGCATGAATCTTAACATGCTTAGCATTTTAATTTTCCTACAATAATGTACAACTATTAAAATTATGATAATATTAATGTTATGAATATGAAGAATGATACAGCACGAAATGTACTGATTAAATATGAAATAGTAAATATGAAACTGAATTGATTTAATTTGTTTAAAATTTGAATTTATTATCTATACTTAATATTATAAAGAGGAAAGATTTGATGGTTTGTTTGCAATGAATAGGCGCTAAGCTAAGCTACTGGACCGATTTCAAAAATTATTTCACTATTAGAATGCTACACTATCCCTGAGTAACATAGGCTAATTTTTATCCCGATATTCCCATGGTATCAGGACTTACGTGGGTGAAACTGAGCGGCGGTGCTAGTTGGAAATAGATTTGTTAGGTTCAATAAGTTTCAGATGTGACAATGTTTCATTTGAAACCACTGTACCAGCAAACCTTACCTTTCAAGTAAAGAGGACTTCATAGGGCATCCGGGGCCCGGCGAAAAAGGTATGGCCAGACATTTATCACTCACAAGCAAGTGGCAAGTTAAAAAAAGCATTATACAGTAAAAAAGCTTCCTCCGGCATTTAATTTATAAGCTCATACAGACAACTAAGTCATGATACCTTTAGACACCTACTTCCCCCATAAATCGGGAACATTAATGTGTTTTATCAACATTGTAAACGTTTTAGAAGAAAAAGCGCGTATAAATTATTATAAAGTGCTTTTAATATTAAAAAGTGCTTATTAAACAGCTCATTAAAGTGCGTCCAATTATACTTAGTAAGTTAATGAGTTTTTAACGACTATTATTGGTTTAAGCATTGATAGTGACATACATCTTCTATGAAAGTTATAGTTTTTATGTTTGGAACAGAATTTAATATAATAATATGATTAATATGTATACTACACTGCGTTGTTAGACCCAAAGTAAGGTTAACTAGCTTTTGATATGGGAAAAAAAGCGGCGATAGCCCGGTGGCGTACGTAACGGACTGCTGAAACGAGGTCTCGAGTTCGATCCCCATTCACCCCGGGCACACACCTATAACTTTTCGTAGTTATGTGTGTATTAATAATGTTAATTATCGCTCGCTTAACAATGTGCTCGGTAGATGGCGGGACCTTAACATAACTGGCGAATCGTGGGTGTGTAATACACCTCTGCATACCCCTTCGGGGATACAGGTGTGAAGTTATGTTATATGTTATGTGATATGGGAACTAGAATGCGGGTAAACATACTTAAGTATATTTTCTTTTGTACATACAGACATACATATATTATGTTATAGGTAGAAACTCACAGACCAGTGAAAATAGAGATTCATAAATACAAATATTTGCACTGTGGTCTGATCGACGAAGCTTTTTAGAAAACAAAACTATACTTAGCTATGCCTTTATTTTAATTCTTTAGATTTTGGCATAATTAATAAGTTGAAAAATTTGAAGGACACTCCCGTGCTGACTGACTGACTGACTGAGTCAAAAAAAAAGTGCTATAAAAAGAAAACTTGAGGTCATACAAAAAAATTTTGATATAAAAAACCGAATGAGCCCTAGTTGACCTCAATCAGTTTAGTAGTTGACCACGTGAACCGAAACCGGAATCGAACCCGTAACTTCCGGCGTAGTATACGAATGCTCAGCTGGCATGGACAAGCCACAGTCTTCGAGAACCGATATTCTGCAAACATCTTAGGGCGATGTTGGAGCCATCTACTGAAACTCTTACGAACTAACGGAAACAAGGAATGATAATAATATAATAATACTATATTCTGCGACATTCTACACAGCGCTTTCTAGACCCAAAGTAAGCATAGTTTAACTAGCTTGTGTTATGGGTTCCAGAATACGGATAACCACACTTATATCCTTTTTTTGTAAATATATACATATTATACAATAGAAACACCCAGACCAATGCCAATAGACATATTCATGCATATAAATATTTGCACTGAGCGGGAATCGAACCCCCGCCCCCTGTCGTAGCAGTCGAATGCACTACCGCTACGCCAAATGATGTTACAATAGTTTTTTAACAGTAATCAGTTAAATCTAGAAAACTACTCCAACAATGACAGTGCGTACGTTATCCTCGCCGAGAGCGTAAACAAAAACCGACAGCGCATAAAAATTGCACAGAAAATGCGTAGAGTCGTCGTACCCTTTGAAACATCTGTTTTACATATAAAAGGGATTTATGAATAGCGTGGTATGTCCAATGTCGAGTCACAGATGGAATTTAATGGTGGGCTGCACAAGTTAATGTTTGTTTCAAACGTCTAGATTCTAGATCGATAAGTATGGAGTAGAAAATTGATATATATTTTTTTAATGTTTATTCAGTCATGACGTTATTTGTGTTTATATTTGCGTACGATCTAGAGTTCTAGGTTGTATTTCTGGTTTGGGTAGTTTAGTTTTTCAAGTAACAGAATAGAGTCTAACTGTTCTGTAGATGACGATACTACACAACGCTATTTAGACCCACAACCACAGATTACCTATGCCGCACCATAAAGACTTGGAAAAAAAAAACTTATCCAGCACACGTGTTTCATTCTTCGTACAGTCCTAGGTCTTTTAGGCCGTGTGTGAAAAAGCATCTGATGAGGCTGTCAAGCTTAGGGCCACGATTGTATATAATCAGTGTTTGTAATGATGACTCTGATTCCTAAAACTTCATCTTTATCTTACCATCAGGCGAGGTGAAGTCATATTGATGTGACCATTATAAAAAAGTGGTTTCTTATTATGGGAAATATACACAGATAAATTTTATTTTTACTCTAATAAATAGCCAATAGGGTCACCATTTATACCGTGTAAACAAAGAAAGTCCTGTAATCTTCTAGTATTTCTTTTTTACGTGTGCAAACCGCCGCGTTCTTCCCCCATCGGTGCCAACGATAGGATGGGCGTATCGGAATCAGATTGACTAACACTACACGGTATCCTCCCCAAGTACCAATTTTTTTTTTTGTATATATTTAGGACACGTCAATTTGACTTCACCTCGCCTGATGGTAAGCTGAAGGTAAAGTCTCAGGAAAGAGGGCCATTGCCGGGTAGCCCGGGTAAGCTCTCGAAAGATTTTTTTTTACAGAAAGTAATAGCATATTAGGTTCCTACATACTGGAATCTTTTAGTATATAGACACCTAATTATGCTATTACTTTCTGTAAAAAAAACTATTTTCAAATTGCAATCATCCAATTCCAACACAGTTTGTACCTATATTTGTAAAGAGCTCACTTTCTCAATATAAGACACCACAGATTAAAAAGATAGATACAAGCACTGTATCTATATAGTCACATTCATTTAGATTACAACCGTAATTTTGTTTATCTAGATATTCCCTTACGAACGCGATGGTGCAAGCGAGAAAGTCAAACGTATGGGGGCTATTAAACATTGACAATTATGTCTTAACAGTACAAAAGGGTAAAAGCGTTCTGTAAGTAGAGTGACAACGACTTCATAAAAAGGAAACTTCTAGATTTTTCATGCCGCGAGAATTATGTTTTAAACGTACTCAATTTTTTATTTGGATATCTGAGATTAACCGGAGGCATACCTAAGGCAGAAACGAATATAGAAGTTTACAATATATTGACGAAAATAAACAGTTTCTTTTTTCAAAGTCAAAGTTGTATCAGAAGAAAGAACAATAGAAAAAATATTTTATTACTTAATTTAATCCTAAACAATACTTTCCCTCACTTGTCAGTATCCTACTTTTATTATATAAACTATAAATAATAATAAGAAAGTATATTTTCTACTGTCTCTTATCGATATTGATTTAGCAATAAACATAAATAATTATTTTATTTGTATAATTTGATCGGAATCCAGTCCGCAATTATAACAAAATTATTGTCACACTACTTTTAATACCAGGGTAACCAACTACTGTGTCGTGGCTTTCTACACTACAGAATAATGACCAACAATTAATATTGAGTCTCTTTCAGAATTGACATAAAGATAGGGCCCAGTTACAATGATTTCCATTATAACCCTTGTATTAAGAACATACAGTTTATATTACAAATCTACAAACTATCAATTCACGGACTTACACCTTGGTATCAACCCGCAATCTAATTTGAACTTTATCTTAATCAAGTTAAGTTTATTATCCAATGCGCTTCTCAAAGGGCTTTGCATCCGACGTCTAAGTGTAAAATATACTTTGATACTATAAAGTACATCCAGTATAAACTAACCCCTTGAATCCAGAAAACGCAAAACTAATCTGGTTCAGGTTGTAGTGGCAAGTGATTTAGGTCTAATAGTGTATTTTTAATGATTCATGGGGAAAATTGATATAAATAATAGTTTAGATAGAATGTTGTTTAAACTATTATTTATACGGCGGTAAGGCCCATCATGGAGGATTGGCTAGAGAGGCGACACGGAAGCCTCTCGTACCGACTGACGCAGTTGATCTTCGGGAAGGGGTGCTTCGGGGACCACCTGCATCGGATCAGGAAGGAGCCAACGCCTGAGTGTCATCACTGTGACGCGAGCGAGTACTCAGGGCTGCACACGTTGGCAGACTGCCCGGCGTGGGAGGTGCCGAGGCGTGACGTCGTGGCAGCCATCGGGGTGGGAGTGCTCTCGCTCGGCAGCATGATCGCGGCAATGGTGCGGAGCGCGAGCGCGTGGGTCGCCGCCACCTCCTTCTGCGAGCATGTGATGCTCGCGAAGGAGATGGCGGAGCGCGCCCGGGAGAGGTTCAGAACCCTCCCGGCCCGCCGTGCCCGCAACATGCTCGCCTCGTGTCGCAGGCGACTCAGGCGCCGGAGGTCGCTTAACGACCTCCGTCCTCCATGAGCGCAGGCCTGGGGGTGGCAGGTGAGGCCGCCTGTCACCCCAGTAGAAGCAGGCCGGGACGGTGGGGCGACTAGCGCCCCTCCCCCAAACCGGGGCAAGACGGGGACACAATGGTTCCCAAACCCGAGGGGGCCATCTCGAAACCGGAGATGGCCCAGGGTCAGTCGGGGTGCGAGGGATGTGCTCTATGGGCAACCTTACACCCCGGCGTCTGCAGACCCGAGACGGCGTGCGGTTTTAGTCGGTTCAAGCCCGACATAACCGCCCCCGCTGGCCGGCGGGGGGGTATCCGAGGGGATTTCCGCACGAAAAAAAAAAAAAAGGTACGTAGTTAAGACTAATGATGATAATTAGGCCACAGAAATATATAGAAGCGTTATGATGAAGTTAAGTAATTGCAGTTAGTATACCTTTACTCTGTCTGATGTTTTGACCATGTTGCACTGGCCGTGGTCATAGGTTGACTGTGCGAGTGTCAGTTTGTGATCATGGCCAGTGCAACATGGTCAAAGCTTCCCTCAATTCAATGATATGTCATCTACACCATCGTCGCGTTAATTCCCGTTAACATTATTGTTTATCGTGAAACACGGAAGTTCAAATATTAGTATAAAACACTTAAATTATTTAAAACTACTTTGATTTTATAACTCTTAACCTGTACCACTTAAGATGTCGACCGCAGTGATCGACGAAACGTCTGGAATACAAGTTTCTGATGGTACACGGCCAAACAGTACGGAAGCAGTATATTCATCATACTTTGATTTTACTTCGAAATAAAAATATTTGTTGTAATTGTTGTAGTTAGTTATAGTATTGTAGTTAATGAATAAGTACATAACTTACAGTACCCGGAGCTTGGGTTGGCACATCGGGAATACAGATGAACAGCAGTTTACGCACACTAATAAAATATTGTTGTAATGTTGGTAATGGGTATGTTTCATAGATCAGTGCGGTTAAACCATTTTTCGAATCGTGACCGTGGTTTTCTGTATATTAGAACTTAAAGTACAGTACCCAGCTTATGAGTTGAAACGTCAATAAGAAGAGTGACAGTTCGATTATAATCAGCTTTCTTCGGTTCTGTAGAGTGTTCTCTCTACCGCAGCTCGGACTAACAGTTTGATATCTTTATACATACATACGTGAGTATATCACGCCTTTTTCCCTCCGATGTAGGCAGAGGCCTGCCGTCTGCTTCTGACCTTACATACTTCGTGAACTTCCTTTACTGTATCTTTATACGGTAGTTAAAATGGTTTGCATCTTTAAAATATTAAAACTATAACTTCGGTTTTAACTACGTAGTGTAAAAAGACATCAAGTTGTTGACATGCGTTATGCAATCGAAACAACGCTTTACAAAATCGAATCCTTCTTCCCGACGTCGACGTACCAAATTAAAAGTCGAATACTGTACTTCCTTACTAAGTTAAATTTTGAACGGGAAATCCCGTTATGCCTTCTGAGTACTGTATATTTTGATACATAAAAACTAAGATAACCCTATTATTTATCAGTACTATAAAGTATTAGTTAAAAAGTTACCGCCTATTATGATGCCAAGTTTTATCTAAACAAACTTTTATTTATCATCGTGCTAATTAAAACTGGAAGCAAAGATATGCGTAGGAGTGTCTTATTATTTAGTATTCGACTTCAGAAAGTGGGGTAATGAGTTTTGCCAGTGGGCGTATAAAGGCGATATGTGAATTATTATTTATTATGTTGAGTTGGATATATTAATCCGATATTGATGTTTAAGTGTTATTAACCAAGTATTTGGTGTGAAATTTATTATTGAAATTTTTGATTTGTTTGACAGTGACAGGTCGTATTTAATTATTTAAGCGTACTTGTAACAGTTGCTTGCATAAAGCATCTTAAATAAATCACAAAAATTGATGAATGAAGAAAGTGATTTCAAAGTTCTGTGTCTATATAATAGATGGCGTTCTAAACTTCTTATAACACACGCTATGGTTTTTTATCACAATACTTACATATTATTATTGTGAGGATAAGTTTACAGATACTTCTGTAACTGATTTAGATAAAGTCCATTTTAAAATTCGAAAGTAGAATTAACAGATAGCTCTTTTTTTAATTCACGTAGTACCTAGGTACGTATACGTACCCTTCAGTTTAAAACTTTGCGGGTCCGTCATCATTCATAGTGACGTTGTCAAACCCACATAATAGTCTGTTTATATTATTATTAGGTGACTATTATGTAAGAAAGAAAAGATAGTATGCAGAAAACAGGCATTTTTTTTAATATACCTCGGCATATTATCTTAATATCAAATAAGCCTTCCCACAGTAACAAAAACCTATTTGATATAATCAGTGCCAAAATATAACAATTTTAAATACACAATGAGAGACTCAGTACAAAGTAATGACAAGTAAGCAATTAAACTTGCATTATTTCTGCTATCCATGGGAGCAAACTAGTGAGCGTTTTTTCATCTTCTAATAACGAATAAAAAAAATGATTTATATAACTTTTTGTTTTTTCATTTATTGCTTCAATGGTGCAACAGTAGCGTATACGACTCATAAATTCCCTCCCAGATTTGATTCCTGGATCGGGAAAAAAGTGTTATTGTTAAGAATTTCACAGTAAAAGCTCGGATTCGGAAACAAGGTTGTCTGAATTTTCAGGGCTTCGACTACCCGTAACAAATGCCACAGATGATCATATGACAACCGGAACCGACGACTTGACGTACTCTCCGAGGTACAAAGGGGTCTCACTGTGTGAAGAATCTCATCCTAAGATTGACCTGTATGGTATTGTTTAACTTTGTGCTAGCCTACTTGGATATCACTAACTCACGAGCCCCAGAAACCTTAAAACATCATCATAACAGCATTGTGTACCGATTGCATTTGAGGGCCTCACCTCGGAACCCGCGGTCCGCCTACTCAGAAACCTTAAAAAGTGATATACTCGTAACTACAAAAAGAGTACAGTTAGATACTGCTTATAAAATATACTCAACTGATCCAACAAATTTCTACTGACAACAGTATTGTCTAAAACGTTTCGAAACGGTATTCCACCGCTACTTACGATTTTGATATTCAATTTGCATTACAACTGGCATTTAACATAGTTCAAATGATTGACCACTGTAATTTGATGTTATTATTGGGTAATTAGAGTTTTTAGTTTCCTCATGCGGTCGTGAACTACAAGTAGGGTTGCCAAACGACTAATAAAATTTTAAGATACACGTATTTATTATTCATCAGCAGAGATTGGAATAGATAGAGTATATTTACCTAAAGTTCGAGAAAGGAAGAAACTTAGAGTTGATAATACCTCCCCTAAAATCCCGGAAACATCAAAATTAAGGTTAAATCCCGAGATTTAAGATACTGCAAATTGCTTATTGCGCTTTGAATACATTGGAACTAAATTATTATATTGAAGATCCCTAAAAATTGGAATAAAATTCTTCAAACCAACAATTTGTAACTATACTCGAAAGTCCACCTCATGTTTTTATAATCCCGGGTTTTAACTGTCGTATTTATAATTCCAGGATTTTGGAGGAGGTATTGTCAACTCTATGTTACTTACTTCTTGGAACTTTAGGTAAATATACTCTACCTATTACCATCTCTGTTCATAAGCCAAATCAAGCGTAAGAGAAGAATAGCAGACCCCGGGCTCCAAAATACAAGCTTTGAATGAAACCAGAAGTAACGCGCTGTTATGTTGATGATAAAAAATAACAAGCGCGTGTATCCTGACAAAATAAATTACAAAGCAACTATCCAGGCACACAATCTCTAGTCTTTATTTATACACTTACTGGATAATTATTTCCATGACTAATGTGTAGAAATTATTCTATTTATTTATTATAATAAGTACAACTATATTATATATATATATATATTACACTATATGCATTCTAAGTGTGAATACTGTTTTATATTTTTATCAAACTAATTTACATGAAACTATCATATTATGGACTACAATCCACCACAGGCCCTTCATATTTCATAATTTTAAAGAGGTGCATGTTTATAAATATTTATTTTTTGCGCAATATAAATAAATAATTTTGTTTTACTGTAAGGCCAATTCTGAGCGAAACCAAGACTTATCCTGTCAATCTAAAATTGTTGGTTACCCTAACTTCAAAGTCCAAATGAGGTCGCCTAATTCGATTGCTTAGAAATATTTGAATGAGTGTTAATTCTATATTATTTATGGTACACGGTGGGAACTTTAAAGGTCTGATTGAAACGAATGTACTGTTTCATGTATGTAGGTGTAATATTAAATGCTATAAAAAATAATACCAGCCTATTAGCGTCCCACTGTTGGGCTTATAGGCGTCCCTTTGTACTGTGCTTTAGATCACAGAGGCATGTATTTTATTGTGAAACTCTGTTTGAAACGGAATCTTTTTATGATTATTTATTTAAAGATTTAGATCGGAAAAAGAGAACATCTAGGACGGGACTTGAACCCGCGACCAGTCCCTTACAGGGGGAATGCTCTGACCAACTGAGCCACCTAGACACGTCCCTGATATTCGAAATTCTCCGATACATTAATACGTCTTAAGGCGACGTCGACGTCTATTTATTTAACTACAAATCTAAACCAAATCATAGCACTCCAGTATAATGAGCTTAAATTAAAATGTCAAGTCCTGTGCCTGTTAAGTATAATAATGCAGGCAAGAATAAGTTGGCTTTAAGCTATAAACCAAAAGTGAGAAACGTTTTCGCAAATCGCAAATACAATCATACAAAAGTGTTACGTTTACTAAAAAAGCGGCCAAGTGCGAGTCGGATACATTATTCGGATATATATTATTATACATATATTAAGGGTTCCGTAGCAGCAAGTAACATAATAATGGCTTTTTTTATTTTTATATTTGAGTTGATTGAATATGTCATAAATCGTAAACCGCAATTTATTGCGGTTTACGATTTATGACATTTTTTAATATAATAAAAAACTACTTACTAGATCTCGTTCAAAGCAATTTTCGTTGGAAGTTTACATGGTAATGTACATCATATATTTATTTAAGGTTTATCATTCTATTATTTTAAAAGTTACAGGGGGGGGGACACATTTTACCACTTTGGGAGTGTCTCTCGCGCAAACTATTCAGTTCAGAAAAAAATGAAATTAGAACCCTCAGTATCATTTTTGAAGAGCTATCCATAGATACCACACACGTATGGGTTTGAAGAAAAAAGATTTTTGAGTTTCGGTTCTAAGTACCACCAACAATTTATTGTTTTTTTTTTCTACTTTTGTGTGAAAATCTTAATGCGGTTCACAGAATACATCTACTTACCAAGTTTCAACAGCATAGTTCTTATAGTTTCGGGAAAAAGTGGCTGTGACATACGGACGGACAGACAGACAGACAGACATGACGAATCTATAAGGGTTCCGTTTTTTGCCATTTGGCAACGGAACCCTAAAAACTATTTAATTCATCGAATATCTCCTCTACAACTAGCCCTATTCTACAACAGGCCCATTCCAACTTTATCTTTAAAAATTATCAATTTCCACTCTACAATCAAGTTGCAAATAAAAGGAAATTGATAATTAAATAATAAATATTCAATCATACCATAGTCTATCGCCTTTCTTTACGTCAAAATGAATAATAAGGGGTCTTAGTTATATTTATCATGGGTCTGCAGCAGTGAACCATAAATCAATAACTCTATTGCACAAATTCCGGTTCAATTTTTTAAGAAGACATTTAACCATAGTTTAATGTCAGTAGCATTGGTTTTGATAAATTCTAATAAGTGGCTGCATCGGCGTGCTCGATTTGTTCAATTTGTCCACGTCGAGGCTGCGATGTGGTATATTATTGAGAAAAATAATGTTTCTCATCGTCGCCTATTTTATCGCATTTACTGATTTTAATAAGGTTTGTGGCGAATTGCCCACTGGTTACCGAACGGAACATAAGAGTTGACAAGCAGACGTGACATAAAATGTCAGAAAGAATCTGGCGCCCTTTTTTGGTAAAGGCTTGCGTTCTTTTTTTTTCCTTCTTTGGCAAATATGTAATGAATGTCAGTGTCACAGAGTCTGAACACAAAAATATAATTTTTTGGAATTCTTGTTTGTTTGTCTGTTTGTTCGCGATGGACGTAAACAGTACTGAACGGATTTCTATGCGGTGTTTTCTATTATAAGGGTCGTGGTCAGACTTAAAATCTTCCGTGGAGATAGGACACAAAAGCGTTAACCGATCTCCGCGCGTGCGGAGCCGCCATCAGTGTTGTACAAAGCCAGCCTTCTATACTGCTTTTATTCTGTTATTTGTCTCTAACGATAATAATTATCATTAAATGAGTGACTCGAGTCTACATTTTAATTGCAAAAATTTAATTAGCTACCGATCTAAATAGCTTAGCTCCATCAACATGACAAGCAGCTGTATGCCTATTTCTTTCTAGAACTGCAAGACTATAATCAGTCTGTACGTGATACTATAATTATAACTAGATTAAAACAAAGCTACCTGATGATTTCATATGTACAATTAAACGCCCAGTCTCAACCGCCAGCAGAAGGGGCTTTTTAAGTACCGCTCGATTTGTTTAATAAAGTTTTAATTGTTGTTTGTTGATGAGAGTTCTAGAATTGAAGTTCTTATGGCCTAAACTAGCTGCTACCCGCGGCTCTTTTTTTTTTTTTTTAATGTATTTTTTAAAATTATATTTGTACATGTGCTACATTCTTTGTCCCCCAAAACCGAGTTGATGGTTTGACTGGGGGTGATGGTTTGACTTCCTTATTCTGATACCGTTCCCGGAACCAATGGGAACCTATTCCCGGGATAAAAAGTCTATGTGTTATTCCGGACTATAATCTATCCTTGTGCTAAATTTAAGCCAGATTCGTTCACCCGTTTTTGCGTGAAAGAGCAACAAAGATACATACACACATACTCACAAACTTAGAAGGATAAAATGTTGGTGGCGATTCTGCTGTTACAAAATTCTCTAGACTGAACTAAAAGTCACTTAAATTTCGCATAATTAAATTGCTATAGCGTCGCCACGCGGTTTCATTCGCGTAAGTCTTGCCATGCTATTCTGGAAGAACGTTTATGTATCTCGATAGCTGAATCCGCGGTTTCGTATCAAATTTCTCATGGCGAATATGATATCTCATCCCGGATTCAGCTGTGGAGATTTATAAACACTTACAGAATACCATGGCTGATCCTGTTAGAATATTAGGAAAAAAGGACAATATGTTACTAAGATATAATGGTGAAATTTTATTGGACTCGGATCAGTAGTTTCAGAGTTTATAGATTACAAACAAATCTTTCCTCTATATAAGGGGTCACAAAATTAGGTCTCTGAATTTGGTGAGATGACTTGGTATCGACAAAATATGTATTTAAAACAAAAAAAAAATATCGGGTAAAGTAAAAAAAAATAAAAATAATAATAATAAAAAACAAAAAAAAAAAGACCACCAGCGACTATCGGCACGTGATACGACGAGCACACGTGACGCTGGTCGCGATTTAGGTATTTCCCACACATCCGCTTGGAGAATACTACGAGAAGGACTGCACGCCTACCACGTGCGTCACGGGCTCGTCACGTCACGTGACGTTGGTCACTGGTGGTGTTTTTTTTTTTTCATTTTTTATTTTTTTTGTTTTTAATTTTTTTTTACTTTTATTTTTTTTTGT
This sequence comes from Cybosia mesomella, assembly GCA_946251805.1. Lineage (NCBI taxonomy): Eukaryota > Metazoa > Arthropoda > Insecta > Lepidoptera > Erebidae > Cybosia > Cybosia mesomella. Next base: position 4,059,281 of record OX276395.1, read on the forward strand.
TTCAAATACATATTTTGTCGATACCAAGTTATCTCACCAAATTCAGAGACCTAATTTTGTGACGCCTTATATCATATGTACCTATATAAAGTACTCTCCTCATATATATAAAGTACTCTGTGCCTTATATAATAGAAGTATAGACAAAAAATGTATCAAGCGAGCGGATTTGCAAACAAATACAGTCAATTTTTACAGTTCAGACAAGTGCCAAAGACAGCATTAGTCAAGTTATAGAAAGAGGGAGTTTACGAGAGCCGACCCCGGGTTACAAGGTGCAGTCTTAGGATGCAACCGGAATTGTTGCTCGAATAATGAGGATACAGATGTTATGGTTATTGTAACTAAATCAGTGTACCTTTTTTTTTTGTGCAGAAATCCCTCGTTGTTAACATTAAAAAAAATTATGAAAGCAGAAGAAGCGAAAGGTTCGTAACAAGTGAAAAAATGTGGTCTCTACTTACCCTATTGGGAAAGTCACGCCACTTTTTTTTTATATATATTTAGGACACGTCAATTTGACTACACCTCGCCTGATGGTAAGCTCACGAAAGAGGGTCACCATTACATACACGTACCATGTTAACATCTTAACAATGGTGGCACTTAGCTTGAAGGCCTCATCAGAAGAGGATTGTCGTCGCAGCACCGCGTGACACCCACCGGTCCCACTAGTGCTGCGTCCACAATCCCCCTGCCCGGCTATGCAATTGCTGACCCCTGAACGCAATCAAACTGAAATTGGATTACTATGGAGGGTTTTTCACAATCGTGCACGGTGGTACCCACTCGGCCGAATTTTGTGACAAATTTGTGTCATCAAATTTCTACCAACAGTAAAACTTTATGTATGTATGTATTTATGAGATCTGCATCGACTTGTGGTTATCCGCTCCGCTCGCAATAGGAAACCGTCTCGAGTTCGGTTCAGCGGCGACTTAGCAATTAAGGAATGGCATAAATTTACATTAATTTTGATACTATCTTGAGTTATAACGAAGTCCACACTTGTCAGCAAATCAACGCATCTCGTAATCATAACTTGTTAGAGAAAATTGTATGTAATTTTGACTTAATTACATTTTGTTACTATGTGATTTGAAATGTTTTAACATCTGGATGCGATTATTTACTCTGAACTAAGCAGCAATGACTTCTAGACAAACAGTTTAGAACAAAAATGGTTCAATGAAATTTTGGAGCAATTAGTATGTTAACGTTTCCTATAGATTTAGGTTAGAAAAAAAGAATATCTAGAATGGGACTTGAACTCGCAACCAGTCCCTTACAGAAGCAATACTCTGACCAACTGTTCTACCAGACATGTCCCAGATATTTGAAATTCTCCGATAATATATTATATACGCCTCGGGGCGACACTGCAGCCAGTAGTTCGTAAGAATTAAGGTGCTAATTCTTACGAACTACGGAAACAATGAATAACTATAATTATTTTTAAACATTGTTTTTTGATTACTCCGCCACATTCATCATCAACCTCTATTAGTCCACTGCTGGACAAAGGTCTCCAATAATGAGCGCCATAGCGCCCTGTCTTCAGCTTGCCGCATCCAGCATCTGCCCGCAGTCTTTCGCAGATCGTCATTCCACCTGGCCGGAGGGCGTCCTACACTACGTTTGCCGAGTCGCGATCTCCACGCAAGAACACGGTGTTCCGCCACATTAGTTCAATGAAATTTTTAAGCAATTGCTATATACGTCTCGGGGCGTCCTTGTAAGGAAGGGACTGGTCGCGGGATCAAGTCCCGTCCTAGATGTTCTCTTTTCCGATCTAAATCTATGTAACAAATATTTTGTCACGGTTTATGGGGGAGGCAGGAATGAATTTTGTATTTCGAATATGGCATGGGACGCGGATAAATGATTTCATGAATTTTGGTACCTATCAGCATAGGAGTCGACTTTACGATAGAGAGGTCCCGGGTTCGAATCCTGGCCATTACACTATCGGCGTGAATCCACTCGATGTGAACCCACAAGCAATATAGCTTAGCTGAAATTGTTAACAAGAATACTGGTAATTTCTGTTACAAGTCTTTTTTTTTTATCTACAGCTTTAAGAGGAAAAAAGTTAAAATCTGTTTAGATTGCTCGTAGCTTCGGCAATTACCGTATGTTCCTATAACAGTTCCAGTTAATAACTTTGTACGAAAGCCGTTAACGACATGTTGAAGATTCCATTTTCGCATTATCAATGATTCAAACATAATCTCTTACCCGAATAAGGCTTTAAACACAAAATCATTCGCTTTCAAAGTCGGCCGAAAGCATTCCACGTTTCGGCGATTGAGTAATTATGCGTAATGGTCGACGGCTGTTCGGGTAACGTCGCCAACGTTCGGGCATCCTCGGCGCGAGCACCTCGTCGTTTTTTGTGGGCATGCGACGCTGCGCAAGTGATTTTTAATTAAAATTTAGCACTTTATTACGAAACTATTTGAACAAGCGTTGGGGAATGTGTTATTATTAATTTTTGGTTTGTAAATAAAAATCTTTTCTCTGACTACCATTAAATTGGTTGCAAAATATTTAAAATTTATTTATAATCGTATTTTAATTAATTGGAATTTTCCTTTGTATCAAATAATAATACCATAATATCAGATATCTATCAAAAAACGTAGAAATCTTTTTTTTTATAAATATTTATAAAGAATCAAAAACGCCCGTGTAGATAATACACATTAGAATGCTTCATTCAAAAATTCAAAAAAAAAAGAACTTGAAGGTAACTATAACATCATTATTTAATAAAACTGACCTCTTCAATGACAACATTCATTGTTGAATTTTAAATTTCGAAGAGCGTTGATCGATCAGGGCCCTTGCGGTGAGATAACGTTACAAGGTCCGAGCGACACCTCTGGGGTTCAAAGGACCTTTTTATTTTGTTTATTCACCGTTGTCACCACCCCACGCGGGACTTATCGAGATTTTTCAACTCTTTTTTATTTTTAGGGTTCCTCGAATTTTATATCTCCTATACATAATTATGTATTAAACTCAAAACCTCAAATGCACGAAAATATAAATGAAGCGTAACGGGAGAAACGATGTATTCTAATGAGATAGTACGCCTGCACACCGCTGGTTGATAAGAAGCTATGTTGAATTCCAGAAGATACAGGCCACTATTTTAGATGCTGCCGATCCTAAAAAGGCAATCCCTACCTAGACGGCCTCAACAGATGCATTTTCAGGCCCCACTTGAAACACCCTGGATTGTATGAAGAAGGAAACACATGCAGAGGATTCTAATTTTTTATCGTACTACAAAGAAATGAATTACCAAACCGTTTAGTTCGAGGTATATCGTATGTAGGGGTGCTTGGTTGGGGACCTCCACGCGGTGCACCCTGGGCAACGGAGACGGCAGCGCCTCTCTCGTAGGGTGGGAGAGACGCTGCTGCCTACGGTCAACTCCGACCGAGGCGAGGACGGCCCTGTTGAGGGCTGTTCGGTAGTTTTCCACGTGTCCTTCTGATTAGCAGATGGCACAGTGGAGAGCAAGTAAGGGGGCCATCTCGAAACCGGAGATGGCCCAGGGTCAGTCTAGGTGCGAGGGATATGCTCTATGGGTAACCTTACATCACCCCGGCGTCTTTAGACCCGAGACGGCGTGCGGTTTTAGTCGGTGCAAGCCCGACATAACTGCCCCCGCTGGTGGATCGGGTATATCGTATGTGGATGACACCGCAGTCTAGCACGTGTTGTTGTGGATAGGATAATACAGTATATTGCTTTATTTGTATGTCAGTACTTTATTCTCCGTGGTCAGGAAAAGTTCATAAGTCCGGACTACTGACTACAGTCCTACAGAACCATCTCGGGAAGGAAGTATGGACTTGACGTTGCATTTCATTTTCGATACAATGCCGGTAAGACGTTTATGTGGAGTAATTGCTGCGAGTTATTTAAACTGGATCGTCGTGGAATTCACGTGTGGCTCCGTTGTTACAATGATGTTAAAAGAAACGTGTTCGGCTATAGGCTGTACATTTTGGAGCCAGAAAGAAGATTTGGGAAATTAAAAGAGTTTTATTTGAACAAAAAATAACAACTTTGTGGACCTGATCGTGTTGTTCAAGACTGTGCCTTTAGATTGATAGGAACTTTAAGGAAATCTAGAACATATTACACAGCGCTTTCTAGACACAAACTAAGCATAACTTATAAATGGGTTCTAGAATGCGGATAATTCTTATTTTTTTAAAAGATTATTAGAGACTGAAATTACTAGTTTTCTCGTTAAACCCTCCAGCTAAGCTAAATTACTGGTATTAGGAGTGGGTTCACATTGGTTATATAACGGCCAGGATTCGAGCCCGGGACCTCTTGATCGTAAAGCTGACTACTTAGTCACTAAGCTACCAACCTAATGTTGTACATAGAAACACTCAGACCAATGCAAATATATACATATTCAAGCATATAAATATTTACATTGAGTGGAAATTTAATTTATTTAATTAAATTTCCGCATCCATTTAATTAAAAAAAGCCGCGGTAGCCTATTGGTATGGGTAATGGACTGCTGAGACGAGGTCTCGGGTTCGATCCCAGGTTTACCATGGCACACACCAATGACTTTTCGAAGCTTTTCGAAGTTATGTGTGTATTTATCGCAGGTTTATAAGTGCCCGGTTAATGGCAATAGGCTCGCCACCTATTACATTGGGACCTAAACATAAACTGGCGAAATGTGGGTGCTAGCCCCTCTGCCTACCCCTTCGGGGATATAGGCGTGAGTTTATGTATGTTATGTTATATATGGAAATTTAATCGAACGCGCGGTTTCTGACTCAGCTGTCGAACGCTCTACCGCCACGCTATACAGTATACCGAAATATTTTCTATTATTAAAATAATACGACCTCTGTGGCATAGCGGTAGTGCGTTCAACTGCTAAGTCAGAGGTCGTGAGTTCGATTCCTGCTCAGTGCAAATATGCATATTTGCATTGGTCTGGGTGTTTCTATCTACATAGAAACACCCAGACCAATGCAAATGATATAATATGTATGTATTTACAAAAAAAAATGTATTTATGTATGTTTATCCGCATTCTAGAACCCATATGACAAGCTCTGCTGAGTTTGGGTCTAGATGGCGTTGTGTAATTCGTTCTCGAATACTTATTTATTCAATTTAAGTTGCTAGAGAGCATATAGCAGGATTAATCCTGCTTAAAATCATATTTGAAAGGTCATCAGAGATTCTTGGGAAGGAGAAAGGTGTGGCAAACATACGATGTCACAGAGATTATTTTAACTCGCAGAGGTTTAGGATAATCTCTAGGCATCGGTAACCACAAACTAATATGATCGCATATGCATGCTGGGTTAGTTTACCGTTTTAATTGTATAAACCCTCGTTAAACTTGAATATACCACACATGGCGACATGGCGATGTCACATAAATCTAGTGCCATCTAGCGACAGTAAGCTGAACTACTTTGAAACTATTGATCCTGCATCGCGCATGTGCTCCCGCTAATTAATAATAAAATCATCAAGAGGTCCCGGGTTTGAATTCTGGCCATTGCACTACTGACATGACCCACTACTAACATAAGCTAAACAAGCTAGATGCTTATCTGGGGGGGGGGGGGGTTAACAGGAATACTAGTAATTTCAGTTACTAGCACTGTTATTGAAAAGATATATAGATATATTTGAAATCACCTTTTGAAAGCTCTTCATTTTGAAACCCTACTCGATAAGTTTGAGTTTATAACAACATACATTAAATTTTAGGGTCTAAAATACGCCATTTTGTTTTTTTTTATTTTGATATACCCATTGTCACTCTCACAGTAAAAACGAATCTAACGACACCTCTCAAGCTAAAACCCATCTAGACGTTCAGGCTGCATAGCGTGTCAAACAATTATACATACAACTTAACCCTCCTTAGCGCAGTCGGGTAAAAAGAGAGTTTTACAGGGTGCAAAAACAAACTGCTAATAGATCTGAAATAAACAGGTCGTGAAAAATCCTTCTGAGTGTTCTAATTACTGTTTATTCTTCAGTTCTGTATCATTGTCAAATACATGTTTGTATGGGAATCAATATTCTCCCTATATAGATCTTTTTCACATTTTTTTGTGACTGCCTAAAGTTATATTACATTTTTCTTCAGCTAATCTTAAAAGGCCTAAGGGCCAATTCTCGTAATAAAAAGATCTTCAAGATTTAGACTCAAACTAGTCTCGATCTCCCAAATGTCAAAATAGGTGTTCTCATAACAAATTAATCAATATCTTCAACAAAATTTTGTAATAATAATAATGAAAAATCATTTTATTTCAATTGACCAAAGTCATTTCGAGGTAAGACGGGGACACCGTGGTTCCCAAACCCGAGGGCGCCATCTCGAAATCGGAGATGGCCCAGGGTCAGTCGGGGTGCGGGGGATATACTCTATGAGCAACCTTACACCGGTCTTAAAACCCGACATAATCGCCCCCGCCGGACAGCGGATGTATTCAGAAGGGATTTCCGCACGAAAAAAAAATCGTACATTAGCTTTCACAGTTACATTATAATACTTAATCATTAGCCGTAATTATGTTACGAGAACACCTTTTTTTACATTTAGGAGATTGAAACTAGATTGAGACTGAATTTTGAACATCTTTTTATTACGAGAATTAGCCCTCTGTTCCCAACGACCCGGAAGTTTCTGCACCGCACCTTCAACATCATTTCATACAAATAAACACAAGTAGAGTTGAAATACTCTTCATACAATACAAATCCAGTGTATCAGCATTCTAACAATAGGAACACGGTCAGGCCCTGCCGTTTCTCGGCATAACATTCGCTATTTATGATTCGTTATCTAAACTAACGGTTTAACTCCGCAAAGCCAAGAAACTTAAATCAGAATTTGATTTAGACGTTACATTTTATGAGCTGAAAGACTTCTCAGCATTGCCGATACTATTAAAAGGGTGATACATACATAACTTCATATAACTTCACACCTGTATCCCCGAAGGGGTAGGCGTAGGGGGTAGGGGGTAGGGTAGGGGGTAGGTGTATTACAACACCCACGATTCGCCAGTTATGTTTAGGTCCCAATGTAATAGGAGGCGAGCCTATTGCCATCTACCGGGCACATTACTAAGTGAGCGATAATTAACATTTTTAATACACACATAACTACGAAAAGTCAGAGGTGTGTGCCCGGGGCGACTGGGGATCGAACTCGAGACCTCTCCCGGCAGTCCGTTACGTACGCCACTGGGCTATCGTCGCTTTTAAACTTTTAGGGTGAAAACATGATGTTATAAAATGTGGCGAAATGTGGGTGCTAGCACCTCTGCCTACCCCTTCGGGGATATAGGCGTGAGTTTATGTTATGTTTTATGTTATGTTATAAAATCATAATATATTGACGAATGATGTATCTGTTTCCTTTGGTCGCGCTATAACTTGAGACCAACCTCACTGATCTTTGTAACTTTTAAAATACATCATATTGTCGGAAGTTTACGCGAATGTCACACATTGACTAATTTTATCTACACTCAAATCGAAAAATTCGAATTACGAATTCAAAGACGATTCTATACATACGCACTTTATAAACGCATATACATAAAATTAAAAATATAACTTATTATAGCTGTATGATAAAACTCATTATAGTATCGCTATCTTTTTTTATTCATTAAACTAGTCTAAGGTTTTAGGCTGAATATGAAAAAAATGGTGCCCTTGTAACCTACCTACTTTGTTTAATTTAAATTTTTCCTACGAGTGAAGATAAAGTAGTGTATGAAACTGCATACAACTTAAGTATTAAAACACTCGAGTCAACCTATTATCGCAGATATCGCGATAAACAGACTCTCGTGTTTTAATACCCCTTCTTATATTATGACAGTTGCATAAACTACTATTAACGGATTCTATCGCGATTTATTTGATGTTATTTTATATTTTACATTGATGTAAATGTCGTCACGATGGCTGCTGAAAAGCAACCGAAACGTCGGGATCAATGTAAAATATAAAATAATATCAAATAAATCGCGATAGAATCCGTTAAAAATAGTTTTATTTCAATTTTAGAATACATTTTAAAGTTTCTAACGGGAAGAAAAATTAAGAAAATTACGGAGAAAATTGGAACGGAGGTCGTTAAGCGACCTCCGTCCGTTATCGTTAATTTATAATAAAATAAGTTTTTTTTAATATCTCCAATGTGCAGACACAACTAATTTAAAATTTTATAATAGTATAGATAAGATACTTTACAAAAATCACGGGACTGATATCAAAGAACCCGCAGTCTACAGTAGCGATACTAGCAACTGGGCTTACAAAGCAGTCATCGCATTCGTATACAGTGTGTGCAAAATCATATTGCAAGGAGTATGAGCATTTAAAATGTAATATTTGAGTGGTGTGCATATAAGAATAGCTGCAACCGTCGGATGGCATCCTCTTTTCTGTATTTACGTTGTAAACGCACGTTTTTATGGGCCTTACTTCGCTGCTGTTGAGACTTGTTTAAGTCACAAGCGGAAGCGATTTTCATATTCAAGTACAGTCCCTAGGGCTGTTAACTATACTGTTTAAACAGTATTATACTTTTCACAAAATTATACTTTTACTGTTGAACAAAAATAAAGTATAAAAAATATTGTATTCGGGGATATAGGCGTGAGTTTATGTTATGTTATGTTATAAGGCTAAATTTGGATTTAGAGAAATGGTTCGATCTCAATCAGACTAAGTGGCTTTCTTTAATTAGCTGTTTGTCATTGATGTCTTCGGTCACATTTGATCATTTTAAGAAAATTATAGATAATTTAAATTTTAATAGACTCAATATTGGTTGTGGACGATTTATATTCAGAATTAACAAATTTCAAAGTAATTTATGAAAAAAATATATCAGAAGACAAAGGTTTTCTTGAAATGAGTACTGGCCAAAAGTGGAGCCATTTATTACTAAACACTTCAGAAGAATTTTAAAACATAACTAAAATTGTCTCATATCTACTTTCTGTTCCCGCCACCTCAGCATTTACTGAAAGAGTTTTTTCAGTAATGAATACTAAGAGGAAAGAAATAGAGCATCTATTAATTTAATAGAAACTGAGCTCGTCATTTATTTTAATTTCAGTTATAATTGTGATGAGGCTTTTGAAGTTTTTAAAAAAGATTGTAAATTAGTAAGTTGTTCGAGAAGCTCTAAAAATATGTATTTAAAACAATAAATAAATAAAATACTGTTAATTTTTCTAAAATGCTTTTTAATATTCTTCATAGACTTATATACTTTATTTCTTGTAAAAAAAGTTGGCAACCCTAACAGTACCCGCGCGAGTTGAATACTACTGTGCCTGTGTTCATAGTGTCATCTTATGTAAATATAGGTATACGAATTCGAAGGTAGTATTTTATTATGTCGATAGATACAGTATTTTATATAATATTATATCCGCGGTAGCCTAGTGGTATGGGTAATGGACTGCTGAGAAGAGGTCTCGGGTTCGATCCCAGGTTTTACCATGGCACACACCAATGACTTTTCGATGCTTTTCGAAGTTATGTGTGTATTTATCGCAGGTTTATAAGTGCCCGGTTAATGGCAATAGGCTCGCCACCTATTACATTGGGACCTAAACATAAACTGGCGAAATGTGGGTGCTAGCACCTCTGCCTACCCCTTCGGGGACATAGGCGTAAGTTTATGTTTTTATGTTATGTTTATATAATATATTTTATGTGTACGAAATTTTCTCGTAATATAATTATATCATTTTTAATTATCCTCAATAAGAATAAAAGCAATCAAATTACTTGATATCAAATATTTATAGATCTTTTAATAATTTTAATCACCCTTTTCTTTCTTAGGTTTATTAATCAGTATTATTATAACTACATGAAGTTATCAGTGGGTTGTGTGTTTCTGTATAATTTATTCATATGTTAAACAGTCTATTAATGCATTGTGGTACTTAATTAATTCTTGCATTTTAGTGCTAGTTTTTGTATCAGTGTGAGTGCTTTTAATTTCTGACAGAGTGATTTATTAAATGTATACACGACTTAATGCTACAACTACATGTTATTATAATTCAGTAAATTATCGTTTGATATTTATTCTTGCTATGAAACAATAGCATTCTTAAAATCTTATTAGCATATTTAAATGTTATGATTTGCATATAACAAAGTTAACATACTTTGGACTTATTGCTATGCAAAACCATTAAATTTAGGTAGCAAACATTAACATAAATAACTACTCTAGTACCCCTAAATGCGGAGGCAGTTTTTAAAGCAATATTATTTTATTACATAAGATCATACATATAATTACAATAATATTCAAATTAACTAAGAAGCAAAGAGAAAGTAGTACCTAATAAACAGTTTTTTTACTTTTTCTTATATATTTAGGACACGTTAATTTGACTTCACCTCGCCTGATGGTAAGCTGAAGGTAAAGTCTCAGGAAATAGGGTCACTATTACATATACGTACCATGTTAACAATGATGGCACTCAGCTTGACGGCCTCATCAAAAGAGGATTGTCGTCGCAGCACCGCGTGTCACCCACCGGTTCCACTAGTACTGCGACCACAATCCCCCTGTTCGGCTATGCACTTGCTGATCCATGAACGCAATTAAACCGCAATTGGAATACTATGGAGGGTTTCTCGCAATCGTGCACGGTGGTACCCACCCAGCCGAATTTTGTGACAAATTTGTGTCATCAAATTTCTACCACCAGTAGATAGTTCAATCATTTTGAATTTCTTTTCCCATAAGTTAGTGAATTTCTTACCTCATGCTAACCGGTTACCAGTGCCAATGGACCAGGGTACGACATACACAAAAATGGATGGAACTACAATAAGAATACGATATACGTTAATTGTGGCTACTATCTACCTACTACATTTTTACCCTAGCAGCTTTAAAACCAGTAGAACTTATACTGCAATTACTTTGGTGTTACACTGCCACGCTATCGCTTATGACAAAGACACCAGCCCAAATGCTAGCTACATTGACATTGCAAAATGGACGTTTAAAAGACTTTATTCCGGCTTCAAACGAACTGAACTACACTTAAATATAATGGAGTATATACTTTATAAGTTACATTCATTCCGTTCGCTATTCACAAATATTTACATTTCAAATGATAGAAATATGGTCCTCAACAATTCGCGGAAGAGCGTAAATGGTGAATGCGAAGTGGAGTTTCGATAAACATGGATTAACATCAATATTTTTCTTTAAATAATATTAGTAACTGAAATTACTATAGTATTCACCGTAACCATGTTAGGAGTGGGTTTAAGTCGGCAGTGTAATGGCTAGGATTCGAACCCTGGACCTGTCTGTTGTAAGGCTCTCCTTAACCAGTAACTCCAAACGCTTTTTGATTACGTTTTATGATTATGAAGTTATTATAGGTAATGTAAGATGGAGCTATTTGAATAGACCACCCATTTCAGTGATCAATGATGCCGTTGAAGGAAATGAAACGGAAAAGCTCGGTTTCTATATAGAAATGAAAATAAAACATACATTGGGCCCCATCCAGACCCTCTGGGGCCAATCCAACTTCACCAGCAAGCCGTTACCACCTGCTGTTGACAGACGAAACTCTGGCGCAGGTTGTCCTCTCAGAATTGGAATGTCAGACGGCACAGCATAATTGTCATCGAACGTCAAATGCGTGTGAATGCCGTTGTCAAAAATTATCGCGTTGATTTGTGGCTTACGACATAACATAAATTCACGCCTGTATCCCCGAAGGGGTAGGCAGAAGTATTATAACACACCCACGATACGCCAGTTATGTTTTGTGTCCCAATGTAATAGGGGACGAGACTATTGCCATCTACCGGGCATATTACTTAATATAGAAGTATAGACGAATAGCCGTCTTGGCCTACAAAGGAAGATTGTCTACAAGTACCAAGTCAAAACATAGCTATTGATTCTACATAATATATTTAATAATTGCTAAAGTTATTAAGGCAGTCCGCTGCATTGAGCGGGCATTCGGTTGCGGGCACCACTCACGGTCGTCCACCCAGCGTGCTGTTTCATGCAAATTCATCGAGCAACGCTCCGTTAGGCGGATCCCCCGTCATACGGCTTGTTCTTGACGTAGCCCATGAGCGAAAGCTGCCCGCGCCGGGTCCCACTTAACGCAGCGGACGGCCTAAAAGGGTATTTCTCAGTTGAAGTTCAGAAACCTCTCAATAAGTGGAATGCAAAAAACAAGTATATTTGCTGGAGTTATGTTTGTAAGAATCATTTTAAATAGTGATCTATTAGCATTTGTTCGTGAAAACTTACGCTGCACGGACACGAGACGGGAACGAGTTCTCATGAAAATATTAAGTAAAGCACAAAAAATTTCTTTTGTATACAGCCTACAGGCATAGGAAGATTGTATCGTTTCGTATTGGATCGTTTGAAAAAAAAAACATATAAAAAAATGCAAATTATATCATCATCAACGTCCGCCTCCCTATTCCGTCCAAAGTTCGCCGCGCAAGTTGGCAAAAGAGCCCAAGGTCTGCTAATTGCTTTTGATTGGAATTTTAACTTTTCCGGACGACTGTCATCTGACCGCCCAACCCCGAGAGAACGACAATAAAAATTTAAAAATAGGGGCAACTGCTCTGATACCATATTACAGGTTTCGACCTTGTTTAGGATCAGGTTGTCTTACCTTCCGAATACTTGTCACAATTAATGTTAAACTGCAAATATTGTAAACTTTATTTTGTACTAAGTTTGAAACCCTGAATAATTTTTTTTTGTTATTTCCTTTCTTATATTTTTAAATATAATTTTTTTTTTTTTTTTGTACTTATTTGCGATCAGTCTGTATGACTATAAGCAAATGTGGTGGGGTTATATAGCAGGTGAGGGGCTACTGCCAGCGCAGTAGCTTCCCTTTACTGGTTATAAGCCAGTCATCTTGCTGACTCTACTGGTCAAAGATGTCTCGCCGCTTCTTTAGGCGACGAATGCTTTCAGGGACTGTGAGCTGTCCCGCAAGTTTATTGGGATGCGATTGGAGTCGCTTTTTGTATTTGTCGCCGTAGGTACTTATCTCCTCTTTAACCATCGGCATGTTTAGATTGTCATGGATCTCTTCTGTTCTGATAAACCATGGTGCATTTGATATTTGCTTAAGTATGTAATTTTGCACTCTTTGTATAATCATTATGTTGGAGTTGCTGGCAGAACACCATAATTGCATTCCATATGACCAAATAAAAAATAAATACATTTTACATTTATTTTTATTTATATTAATGCGCGACTTGTAGGTGAATTTTGTTTGAATTGGACAATTACAAATATCGTACCGTGTAAATGTCTCAAGCGAGCAAGCTACTTGTTATTTCATGTCGAAGTTCCCCTTGAGCTTTACTTAGGTTTAGTACTTAACATTAAGTATTGTGCAATACATATGAATGCGTTACGTTAATAGAGATTGAGTTGAAGTTTTCTCAGTGCTAAGAGTACCTAATGGCAGCCGCAGTCTGAAAACTTTGTAGTTCTGAGAATTGATTAAGTGGTCTTTATTCATTTGAAATATCTATTTTTAAACTAGCTGGTGCACAATGGCCCTGGTTGCTTTTTTCGATGAGATTTTTTATGATTAGATTTTCGAAAAACGCAATACAGTACTTTGGTAACCTGTCAAAACAAAACCTACTTACGTATTTGTGAGGTTATTAAACCTGATTTCAAGAAATCATGTTTTAAAAACGCAATTTTACTGAATCGGGCCCCAATCTTAGTTGAAGCCATTTAGTTATAACTTAAAAGGAAAATTCAGCCAAAGTTGAGAATCTTCTCCGTTTTTGAAGTCGGTTAAAATCTGAACCAAATAACTTCAATACATCAAATAAACGAAAACGTCACAGGTCTATCGCCTCCAAAAATATCAACGGATGAACACCTACCCACTAAATAACATGTAAATGTACCTTATCTGTCTATTTCATATTTGACATGCAAGATAAATGTGTCACTCGACGACATTATAACACTAAGCCGTCTTATCTGTACAAGTCGGGACAAAAAAAGTGACCGCTTGATTTATAAGTATAATGTCTTAATTAGCTAAAATAAGATTAATTAGATACATGATCGCGGATGTTTGTGAAACTCCAATCGATAAAAGGAGGTTATTAATTGATCCTGTCAAAACTTCACGGGGTTCAAATTCTGATTTATCTTTTAAAAGTGTAATTCTAATAACCATTGTAAGGCAATGTAATAGTGGCATAATATGGAATGATTTGCTGAAGGACTTCAGCAAATGGAAATTGAAGGACTTCAATTACATAATGTTAAGTGTTTTATGGTAATAACTAAATATTATTATTATTACTTCGGTTACACAGATATTTAATAATAATATTATTTTTAATTTTCCGATTCTTTTCTTACAGGCACTGTCTAAAAATTTGTAAATTTAGTGTAAATGTAATTATACAAATACAAAATACTTTATGCCCTAAGGTTCCCACAAGAAATATGTAAATTAGATTTATCATTTTTTATATGCAGTCTTTAAGTTTTGAGTTCCGCAAAAAAGTTTATTTTAATTTTATATTGAATATTAATACCATATTCCAGCATACATTAACCGCTGATTAGAATGCAATTTTTTAAATTAAAATTGTAGGTATAGGCGATTAAAAGAGTTACCTTGCGCAGAGTTACTAACTAATATACCTACATATTAAATTTGAACTGCCATTTTTTTGGTCGTATGTATATAAACTGGCCGAATACTCAGTACGGTAGTCTTCTCAGTATTTGAGAGTTAAACTACTAGTCCTTCTCTAACTACACCTCTACTAGCAACAAAACCACTTAGAAAATCAAACCACAATCATGTCACTGCTATAGATCTGACGTCAGCAATACCGTGGGGGTTAAGTAATAGTCTTTCTGTAACTCCACCTCTACTAAGAAGACAGTTACTTTGAAAATCAAACCGCAATGATGTCCCTACTATAGATCTAACGTAAGTAACACCGTCTGGTGTGGTTCATCGATCTCCAACATAAATATTTCGGCATATCCAAGGCGTTCGAACAAAAAATAATCCACATCGTTGAACTAGTGTATGTTGGCAGCCTTCAAGGATGTTGTAAGGAACTTTTAAAACGTGTGTTAAGTTTTTTTTAAATATTAAAACAAGCGATCATTGTATACCTAATCTATTGGACATATAATTCAAAATGATACGCAGCAATAAAAACGTTTTATAGTTTTGAAATGTTCTCGATGTTTTCAGTTTTTTCGCAATAGGAAGTGAACTATTGATGTGAATTGGGTAATATTTATGTTACCGTTTTATGCTTAGTTTCGCTTACCTAGCGTAGTTACAAACAAACTAGCCAAAGCCGGTGCTGATAAAAACTTGGTGGATCCGGAGCTCTGGCTCCCGGTATCGCACAGAATCACCGAGGGAGTAATCAGCTGCAGTATTATAGCAGAAACCAACCGAAGATTGAGCCCATTGGCATGTATGAGAGAGTCGAATATCTTCATCAAGGGCATCGATCAGAAAAAGACGAGCCAACTGACTAAACTAAATGAAATAATAACAGGACATAACAGACTAAACAGACACCTAACAGTGAACAGAGTGATAACTAACCCCAATTGTCCGGAGTGCATGGAAACAGAAGAGACCAGTTTCCACCTACTGGCCGAATATGCCAAGTACTCACTAATTAGATGGAAACTTCTAGGATCGGACACACTGGACACGGTGTAGTTGAAGGATCTGAAGGTGGGACAGATCGCAAGATTCTGCACTTACACAAAAAGGAAGGTGCTGTAAAGGCTTGATTAACTTACGCTCTCCCCAACGGGAGGGTTGGCTAAATGGATGAAGTGGCCCGCAGACTTCGTGGGTGGATTGTCCGTATGTCTTTTGGCGTCCCCGTTTGAAATAATAATTATACGTACCCGAAATTACTTCGGGCCACCAACCAGATGGACACCGAAGTCTTAAAATCACGCAAAAAAAATCAAACTCTTACACCCACTTTTTATCACTTTCCTCGACGTTTCACATGATTCTAAGTCTAATTAAGCAAAAAAAATTTTTGTGTCGGTCTGTCTGTTGGTCTGGATGTCTGGATGTCTGGATGTCTGGATGTCTGGATGTCTGGATGTCTGGATGTCTGGATGTCTGGATGTCTGTTTACGCAATAACTCAAGAACCACTTATCCAATTTATAAAATCTTTCGCCAATCATCTTGTTTGGTTAATGGGAAGAACTGATTAGATTTTGTGGTTTGTACGTTCAAGATTTCGGCTACCTACCATACAAATTGTCCCTAAAAAACTATTTTACAAGTGAGTTTCTTTGGAGTTATCAGAGTAACGCGTATTTGACTTTGACATTTGAGTGACAATGACAATACGTATATTGTATATTTACATAAAACAACCAGACTGAAAGAAACTGAAATATTTATTGCTCAATATATAAAGAGGCGTCGAATAATATGCATAAAGCCTAAGGTCTGTAATTTTGAATAAGAATACTGCAACAAAAATATCTAAGTTTGGCCCGAAGTTTGACAATCACGGTGTGATTTCCGCCCCACTAGATTATTTATAAAAGTATTAAACACATGATTATCGTTGGTGACCGCTTACTATCAACTGAATGTTATTTGAAATCCGTGAATAACGATAGCTTTATTGTTAAATACATTGTAAGTATTACTCACACTTTTGTCTCGTAAAACCCATTTATATTGCCTAAAGTAGTTTACCTGAAACAAATATAAAATATTTATTACTTCTTCATAATAATTTGGAACAGGTTTGGAGTATATGATGCCCCATAAAGAACTTCGGGGCCCAAGCTGACCTCATCTGGAAGCCGTTACACACCTGCTGAATAAATCTCTTCAGATAGCAGTCGCCCCCACAAAAGCCAAAGTAATCCAAGAAGAAAAGGCAGGAGTACGAGAGTCCATTATGCGGTGCGTGAAAAAGCATCTAATTAGACTGTCCAGCTGAAGGTCACCTTTGAAGCATTATTTATATCTGCACTGGTGACCCTCATTCCTGAGACTGCCGTTTTAGCTTACCATCAGGCGAGAGGAAATCATATTGACGTACCTTTTTTTTTTTTTTTTTCGTGCGGAAATTCCTCCGGATACCCCCCCGTCGGCCAGCGGGGGTGGTTATGTCGGGCTTGCACCGACTAAAACCGCACGCCGTCTCGGGTCTTAAGACGCCGGGGTGTAAGGTTACCCATAGAGCATATCCTTCGCACCCCGACTGACCCTGGGCCATCTCCGGTTTCGAGATGGCCCCCTTACTTGCTCTCCACTGTGCCATCTGCTAATCAGAGGGACACGTGGAAAGCTTCCGAACAGCCCTCAACAGGGCCGTCCTCGCCTCGGTCGGAGTTGGCCGTAGGCGGCAGCGTCTCTCCCACCCTAGGAGAGAGGTGCTGCCGTCTCCGTTGCCCAGGGTGCACCGCGTGGAGGTCCCCAACCAAGCACCCCCATATTGACGTACCTTATATAAACAAGAAATAAAGTTTCCAATTAATGTAATAGTCTGGTCCTAGCAATACCCACTAGTGCCCAGACTAGTGGGTATATCAGGGACCAGTGCCTTCGCCTATTTTGCAGTCAATAAAGCATGTCTCTCGCAATTGTCTTCCTGCTTCGATAACCACTGTGAGAACGCGTCGTATCTTGTATTTGCTAATAACGCCTATATTCACACAATTATGATAATCGTTAAGTTTCGTGATAGGTCGGAGTTGCTCGGTAACTAATGTGATATCCTGTCGGTTTTACATTGACTTGTTTGCAAAATACCTAAGTAAAGAAAAGGAATCTGGAATTCTTGGCACCTTGGGAGATAATTGAAATTAGTACCTACTTATTAAAAATACTAACTGTTACCCGCGGCTTCGCCCGTATGGGATTCTGTTCCCGTTCCTGCAACCCATGGAAATAAAAAGTAGTCTATATATAATTCCAGAATTTAATCTATCCCTGCACCAAATCTGAGATCTGTTCAGCCGTCTGAGCGTGATAGAGTAACAAACATGAAAAATATCTTCACAAACTTTCACATTTATAATACTACTAGTGACTAGTAGAAAATAGGATAGTAGGATTAGTAGGATAAGAAGTAGGAAGTAGAGAAGAAGAGATAGAAGAAATTATGAAATACAATAGGTACTATTTCTCTCCCTAAACCGGGGCAAGACGGGGACACCGTGGTTTCCAAACCCGAGGGGGCCATCTCGAAACCGGAGATGGCCCAGGGTCAGTCGGGGTGCGAGGGATATGCTCTATGGACAACCTTACACCCTTTTTCTTAAGACCCGAGACGGCGTGCGGTTTTAGTCGGTTCAAGCCCGACATAACCGCCCCCGCTGGCCGGCGGGGGGGTATCCGAAGGGATTTCCGCACGACAAAAAAAGGTACTATTTCTCTAACCAAAACTAAAAATGAATACATTGATAAAACCTTAGAATGTGTATAAAATACGAGGTGGTATGGAAGCCCGTCATTTTCAAAGTTAAAATCACGAAACCTGCTTCTTGTTAGAAATAAACGTACCTATGTGTCGGTACTTTTCGAAATGTACCCCTAAGGAGGCAAATAAGGGACGAGCGGTTGCATGGAAGTCCGTGAAATTCACGTT
This sequence comes from Cybosia mesomella, assembly GCA_946251805.1. Taxonomy (NCBI): domain Eukaryota; kingdom Metazoa; phylum Arthropoda; class Insecta; order Lepidoptera; family Erebidae; genus Cybosia; species Cybosia mesomella. The sequence continues at coordinate 4,078,027 of OX276395.1, forward strand.
AAAGCTTCTAGTGGTTAATTTACAACTGGAGCCGGTAGATGACGCTGCAATCAAGTTATAGATTTTTTTTACGAATTTATTCCCGTTTGAAGCTGGGACCCGGGCTATTAGTTTGTCATAAGCCTATTTGCAGTCTTATAAGGTAAATATAGTTCACTTTAATTGTTTATATTGCCATCAAACAGTGTATTCAATAATTTCATAAAAGTCCATAGGTAGGTATGTATTTGAGGATAACAACTGTCGAGCACTTATGAAAACGATTATGAAAGTAAAAGCGAAATGAGAATGTGAATAAAAAACTGTTGTCTCTGTCTACCCCTATGGGGAAGGGGTGTGACTGTATGTGTATGAATGTGGCCAATTTTATTGTAGCACATTCCATAGATGTTAGAAGAAAGTTCACGACTCGGCATATCAAAGCTTTATGACACTTTACGACAACTTATGGTTATCTAGTTATCTACTTAATGTCGATGTGCACTAGAATATTTTTACAATGTGTGAATCTGTGTAAACACATATCTACGCCATTGGGCGGCCCGGTTTTATCAATGTATGTGTACCTACATTATGTGTGTGTGTGTCTGTAAAATCAGACCACGTTTAGGATAATAATAAATTCTATTTTATTCATAAACGTAAATTATTTTTTTCTAAGTCTGAAAGTTATTTTTTAGATGTGGAATTATAGGTCAATAAATAGGCTTTTTGAGTTCAAAATGATAGTTCCTTTTACACGAAATTAAGAATTCTAAACATAGACACTCTTTAAGTTATGCTAACACCCACATTTTGCCAACAATGCTTTTCATTCCCACGTTATAGGGAGCAAGTCTATTACTGTCAACTGGGTACTTTGACATTGGCTGGATGTTCACTGTCGGATGAAGAACAGCGTAATCCCTTAGTGCGCGTGCACAAGACACCGCAGACGCGCCGCAACTGCATCGTCGACCTACCGCAATGTTATGTAAACCGCTTTTCACAGTACTTTTATTTATTTATTTTAATTTTTTTTTTTTTAAATAAATAAATATATTCTACGACATTCTACACAGCGCTTTCTAGAAACAAAGTAAGCATAGTTCAACTAGCTTGTGTTATGGGTTGTAGAATGCGGATAAACACACTTATATACCTTTTTTTTTTAAAACATACATAATATACATATAAACACCTAGACCAATGCAAATAGACATATTCATGCATACAAATAATTGCACTGAGCGGCAATCGAACCCGTGCCCCCTGTCGTAGCAGTCGAATGCACTACCGCTACGCCACAGAGGCCGTCAACTGAAATGATATAGCAATAGCTTGGCGAATTCATGCGTGACACGACAATGGTTCGCGTTGGGCAGGCATGGTTGTAACCTGACGGCAGTCCCGCGAGCACTTTTCACCGCCCCCTCGCCTTACGCCTCTCATCCCGCGTGAACCATGGAGTGTCACGCATGAATTTGCCACTCTTTTACCACAAACATTCAAGATCATTCTCAGATTGTATTTTTTGTTTCTTAACGAAAATGCTGTTTGACTACAAAATTGGCTCTATCAAGTATTATTAAGTACGACATTCTTGAATGGGTTCTAAAATGCGAACATACATACTTATACCTTATTTTTTTAAATATATTTGTAAATTATACATATTATATATAGAAACACACAGAACAATGCTAATATACATATTCATGCACACAAATATTTAAATTGAGCAGGAATCGAACCCACGACCTCTGACTTAGCAGTTGAACGCTCTACCGCTATGCCACAGAGGTCGTATATATAGTTAGCAATACTCATTCAAATTTTTATTATTAGTATCTGTGCAATCATCATTTACTTGGCGGCGGTGCGGCTGCGACGCGGCTGAGACGCCGCGGGTGCGGTAGGTCGTGTACACTCGCATTTAGTCGCATTGTACCACACCCACGGGAAAATATGCAACCCTGGTATTACATACTTCGCCGGGAACCTCGCGACATAATATACTATCATACGTACCTTTTTCTTTTTTTTTCGTGCGGATATCCCTTCGGATACCGGTTGGGGCGGTTATATAAACCGATTAAAGCCGCACGCCGTCTCGGGTCTTAAGTGTATAAGGTTGCCCATAGAGCATATCCCTCGCGCCCCGACTGACCCTGGGCTATCTCCGGTTTCGAGATGGCCCCCTCGGGTTTGAGAACCACGGTGTCCCCGTCTTGCCACGGTTGGGGGCGAGGCCCGGCCTGCTTCTGCTGGGGTGACAGGCGGCCCCACCTGCCATCCCCTGGCCTGCGCTCATGGAGGACGGAGGTCGTTAAGCGACTATCATACGTACCTCTTTTTTTTTTTATCGTGCGGAAATCCCTTCGGATACCCCCCGCCGGCCAGCGGGGGCGGTTATGTCGGGCTTAAACCGACTAAAACCGAACACCGTCTCGAGTCTTAAGTGTATAAGGTTGCCCATAGAGCATATCCCTCGCACCCCGATTGACCCTGGGCCATCTCCGGTTTCGAGATGGCCCCCTCGGGTTTGGGAACCACGGTGTCCCCGTCTTGCCCCGGTTGGGGGCGGGGCCCGGCCTGCTTCTGCTGGGGTGACAGGCGGCCCCACCTGCCATCCACAGGCCTGCGCTCATGGAGGACGGAGGTCGTTAAGCGACTATCATACGTACCTACTATTAAAAGTACATTAAACTCATGCTGTGCGCATACGAATAGACCTCCAGATGTAGAGACCTCTTATCAAAACATCGTGTCGTAAAGATAATTCAGATAAGTAAAGGGATTTAAAATTTTGTTAGTCAACTGATTTTTACATACTTTGTGTAGGTACACATTTTTTTTGTTCATTGTTGTTGGGATTGAAACTTGAATTCATGGGTTCCAATATAAAGTATATCCATCTGAAAAATGATTAGGTATGCGACTGGTTGGATCACCTCCAAGTTTGGTGCACCCTGGGCAACGTGGGCGATGACGCATCATTGATTGCTCCTCTGGAGTAGCTGGCGTCAACGTCAACGGCCAAGAGTCTGACCAACCGGCCCTTTTCAGGGCCAGCTGACCCCATTGCACGAGGGGGGCTGCAAGGCCCGCGGGGAGGACTGGTCGCTCCAGGTACCCCTCTGCTCTTATCAGAGGGGACACTGCGAATGGCCCAGGGTCAGTCGGAGTGCGAGGGATATGCTCTATGAGTAACCTTACACCCCGGCGTCTGTAGACCCGAAACGGCGTGCGGTTTTAGTCGGTTCAAGCCCGACATAACCGCCCCCGCTAGCCGGCGGGGGCGTATCCGAAGGGATTTCCACACTAAAAAAAAAAAAAAGGTATTTACTTTTGACACTGACTATGGGTAGATACGTACGGTATACCGAGGGGGCCATTTCGAAACCGGAGATGGCCCAGGGTCAAAAAAAAAAAAAACGGTACGTACGGTATATTGAAACACATGAATTAAAGCGAAGCTTCAATTCATGTGTTCCAATCAGTGTCAACCAAGTCAGCGTCAAAAGTGGGTAATCATTTTCAGATTTAATAAATTATAAACGTAAAATAATTTGGTTAGCGCGATGCAGAATTAGTAGTTTGGATGTTCTTCGCTAGATGCGCTCAAGATAGGTGAACCATATGATAAACAAGTTGAATTCCTGAGACGAGCTCAGCCGAATACAAGGGTTTTTTTTTTTTGCGTTTTTTTTTTATCTTGCAATGGTTCACCCCAGCACGAATCTATTACCGAAAACAGCAACTCGATAGCTCATCTCCTTCATACCGAAAACCGTGACAGAAAATTGGCAACGACGACGTCGACGACGTCGACGACAACTCGATAGCAATAGGGCTTCTAGAGAAAATCCCTAAAAAATGCGTTCAAACTCGAGGGTCAAATTTTAAGATCTCAGACTATCTTTTTGTTTTTAAACATCATTTTCTTAGCATTATGTCCGGTTGCAACCAACGCTTCCGCCTCGGAGGTACGCTAATTTTTTTTTTCTCCTTTCGATTTAGCTTATCTTGGCTTTCATGGGAGCGACTGTCATCTTACCTCCTAACCAGCTTCGTCCGTTCATCAGCAGATGTAACGGCTACCAGGTGAGGTTGGTTTGGGCTCTGTACATCTTGATGGGACCCTCATACCCCCGTCTGTTTTACGTGTATTCTGCTTATTCTTGAACGTATATAAACAATTACTTATAATTGAATTCAAACACGGATATATTTGAATCAAATTTCAAATATTGCAATAAAATAAATTCCATTCGCTTCTAGGTGCATTTTCAATAAAACTGCACTATATTCACACGGCCGCCGGTCTACCCGAATAGGTCAGAGGTTTAGAAGATTTAGGACGATTGCACACCGTGCTACTGTTCTCAACTCAGAGTCACAGAAACGTCGTGACTTTGCGGTTCACCTTTTAGTAAGTGTCTCGTAATCCTGTTTCGAATGTCCGTAATATCCGATTATAGAACCGCCAACAAGATGACTTACTTATTGGAAAATATCTTTCAACATTTGAAAGGTACAGTATCCCCGATGAGTGGTAGAAGATGTACAACATATTCTGATGGAATGTGTGCGGAACCAACAATTGAGAGAGGTTCTACTGAGCAGTAATATAACGGCAATAGGAAGATGCAATAGTATCCTGGCTAGTCCTATGTCAGATACAGCACATAACTGTTACTCATTATATTGTGGATACCTTTTTTTTGTGCGGAAATCCCTTCGGATGCCCCCCCGCCGGCAGCGGGGGCGGTTATGTCGGGCTTGAACCGACTAAAACCGCACGCCGTCTCGGGTCTACAGACGCCGGGGTGTAAGGTTACCCATAGAGCATATCCCTCGCACTCCGACTGACCCTGGGCCATTCGCAGTGTCCCCTCTGATAACAGCAGAGGGGTACCTGGAGCGGCCCCCACCCGCACGGGCCTTGCAGGCCGCCATACCCCGACCCCCTCGTGCAATAGGGGCAGGTGGCCCTGAAAAGGGCCGGTTGGTCAGACTCTTGGCCGTTGACGTTGACGTCAGCTACTCCAGAGGAGCAATCAATGATGCGTCATCGCCCACGTTGCCCAGGGTGCACCAAACTTGGAGGTGATCCAACCAGTCGCACCCCTCCAACCAGTCGCACCCCTATATTATGGATACCTAAGATCTGTTCAGTTTTATAATATATTGGCTATGATGGAGCGACATAGTCATATTCTGGCTAAGCTCCTTAATTAAAGATTTAAAAAAAGTATCACCGACGGACATAGGCATTATGTGTAAATTACAAGGCTTCAGTTTAAAAAAAAACTCATAAGCCGAAGTGAAGTGAGGGTGGGTTGCTAGTATAATATATTCGTGGTATTCAGCAGTACGAAATCTGGAAAAATGTTATTGGTTCCTCCCCTATTTCAAGTAGGCACCTTTTTATTTTTTTTATTTTTTTATTGTGCGGAAATCCCTTAACTAAAAATATAGCTCCTGATATGCTCGTTTCCTGATGTCAATCAATGAGTGAATCGAGACTGATTCCAATGATTATAGTGTCTACTAGAGTTATAAGCAACTAAAAATTGCCATAATTTTACATGTCACCTAGTGTGTGGACTGCCGTATTCAAAGTCAAGACCTCCAATGAACGAGCAGATTTCACGCCAATAAGCCTACGGCGTAAACAATAACGTTTTGAAACGTAAGCATGCAGAATTATATTAATTTTTATTTTAGATTTCTGAACTTAGATTTTGCTGTATTGATAAAATGAACTAGTTCCAAATTGAATTGAAAGGGTCATAGAACAGAAAAATCTACGAGAGTATTTTTTGTATAATGATGCAATTATTATTGTTATTCAGTCTAAAAGTTAGTAGCTGAAGTAGTTCCATGTTTTTATTTTGGTACCGTGGACGCAAGCCAACTTCACCTGCCTTCACCCTTCCTGTACTACTGTGTCTACAGCTATAACGATCGAAGCTCTGGCGAAGACTTTCGTCTTGAGGTTGAACGGGTCAGATTTTTAGGGTTCAGTTGCCAAATGGCAAAAAATTAAACCCTTATAGATTCGTCATGTCTGTCTGTCTGTCCGTCCGTATGTCACAGCCACTTTTTTCCAAAACTATAAGAACTATGCTGTGGAAACTTGGTAAGTAGATGTATTCTGTGAACCGCATTAAGATTTTCACACAAAAATAGAAAAAAAAACAGTAACATACTTAGAACTAAAACTCAATTATTATTTTTTCATCAAACCCATACGTGTGGCGGTATCTATGGATAGGTCTTCAAAAAAGATATTGAGGTTTCCAATATCATTTTATTCTAAACTGAATAGTTTGCGCGAGAGACACTTCCAAAGTGGTAAAATGTGCCCCCCCCCTGTAACTTCTAAAATAAGAGAATGATAAAACTCAAAAAAATATGTGATGTGCATTACCATGTAAAATTCCACCGAAAATTGGTTTGAACAAGATCTAGTAAGTAGTTTTTTTTTAATACGTCAAACCATAATTTACCTTTCATAAAATCAAATCAAATACAAAAATTAAAAAATCATTATTATGTTACTTTCTGCTTCGGAACCCTTCATGGGCGAGTTAGGTGAGTGAACGGGTCAGATGGCAGTCAGTTCCGTAAAAGTCAAAATAAGCCTAATATAGAATTACTCCTCCATTCCAATACAATCAAACTGCAACTGCATCAAATGCAACCGGGAACGGTGCTTGGATGAAAAAGAGAAGAAGGTAATGAATAATCACACGGTACACATGATGGTGCATTTTTTTTCGTGCCGAAATCTCCCCTGATACCTTTTGTTTTTCGTGCGGAAATCCCTTCGGATACCCCCCCCCCCCGCCGGCCAGCGGGGCGGTTATGCCGGGCTTGAACCGACTAAAACCGCACGCCGTCTCGGGTCTACAGACGCCGGGGTGTAAGGTTACCCATAGAGCATATCCCTCGCACTCCGACTGACCCTGGGCCATTCGCAGAGTCCCCTCTGATCAAATCAAATCAAATCAAATTTTATTTGCATAAAAACATGGTATAGATAAGTTATAAAGTTCACAAAATTGAGCATGCATGTTTTGCCAGTGGTGTACTAGCGCGCAAATATTATTTCCTATCAACAGTATCAACACCTTTGTTCAAGAAATTCGTTAATGCTATAGAAGGTATGCACATTTAGCCATTTATACAATTCTTTTTTAAATATTCTAGTGCTTAGTCCTTTGAGGTACATTGGTATTTTATTGAAAATTCGTACACACATAGCAAGACAACTCTTATTATATTTGGTGGACTTCGGGATATCACTCAGCACAAGCCTATAGGGATCTCTCCGGCTACGTGAATTTACATCTTTTGCTACTTTAAATAGATCACTATGCTGCCACACAAACAGACATATTTCGTAAATATATAATGATGGCAACGGTAGCAGACTAAGTTTTTTAAACAACGGTCGACATGACTCATCTGGCTTAATTCCACATATAGCTCTAATGCACTTCTTTTCAGCAATAAATGCCCTATTGCAATCTGTACTATTACCCCACATTATAAGGCCATATCGTAATACAGATTCTACGTAAGCACGGTAAGATGTTATGGCAGTTTTACGGATAGTTATATGTTTTATTTGTTTTAAAGCGTATACGTATTTATTAATTTTATTTGATACGCTCTCAACTTGGGTCTTCCAGCTCATATGCTGGTCCAACATTATTCCTAGAAATTTAGTCTCCTTCACTTCATTTAATTTTGGTATATTCAAGTCAAAATTATACTTTTCATTGTAACATTGGTTAAACTGCACGTATACTGATTTATTTAAATTAATTTTTAAATTATTTATATTTAAGTATTCGATTAGCATGTCAATAGTATTATTTATTTAATTGCATTTCCTGCTTTTTTTGATGTCACAATAATCGAGATGTCATCAGCATATGATACGAGCAGAGGGTACCTGGAGCGACCCCCCCCCCCCACGGACCTTGCAGGCCCGCTATACCCCGACCCCCTCGTGCAATTGGGTCAGCTGGCCCTGAAAAGGGCCGGTGGGTCAGACTCTTAGCCTGTGACGTTGACGCCAGCTACTCCAGAGGAGCAATCAAAGATGCCCACGTTGCCCAGGGTGCACCAAACTTGGAGGTGATCCTACCAGTCGCACCCCCAGATGATGGTACCTAATAGTTTCTGTGTCCTATGAATTCTTTCCACACCAGTCTTGCGTCTTGTCACCATTCATAGATAATGGGGAGAATAAAAAGAAATAAAAAGCGGTCAAGTGAAGTTATGTTATGTTATGTTTAGTACTTTTAACATTTTAATTTTATTATATCTTTACAGTTGTGTAACTCTATTGACGTTTATGTAACCGTTTTATATCAAGATAGTGCGCAGCTGTTAAAGTTACGAGTCGATAAATTAGTCGATTTTATTAGATTCAATAACGACTAATAATAATAGAACATGTGTGAAATGAAATCGAATGGCATTTGACATTATTCAATTCTGTGTAATGTGTCACATTTGTTTTATTTACCACACCAATATTTGTTAAAAAAAGTTTTCTTTAAAATCTATACCAACTGTTATAAAATTATAAATTAATTGTGTCTGTACATTAGAGATATTAAAAAAAACGCATTGCTTATGTTAAATGAACGATTCTGAACACAAAAATACTTTTTTTGGAATACCTACTTGATTATTTGTCTGTTGATCTGTTTGTTTCCGATGGACGCAAAAACTACTGAAGGGATTTTTATGCGGTTATTTCTTGGTCAGACTTAAAATTTGCTGTATGTTTAATTGCAAATGGTGAAATTGCGGGCATCAGCTTGCATAATAATAAATCATTTCATGCCGATTTCAAAGACTCAATCAATCAAGACAAAAAAATTGAAAATGTATTAGAAAAGAAACAATTTTGGCAAAGTTTTTGGGCAACGATAGATTTCTTGGCTAATTGGTTAATCTAATCAGTCACGCCAGAACAGCTGAACGGCTGAACGGATGTAAATGATATTTAGGTCAGAGAAAGATAGACTAGGACGGTTACCAGCTTCGCAATCAACCCAAACTTAAGCGTAGCGAGATTTGCCTATCCAACAATAGATCAACGTGACCGGTCGCCTTTTTCCATTGATTTGGTTTTTCGGTGATTACTCCTCGATGGTAAGACCGATCTGGACATTCGACCCCTTACGACACTCAGTAATGTCTACTTGATCACCGTGGCAAATTTGGTCGAGATCGGTCAAACGGTCTCGGAGGAGTATCATTTGTTTGAAATGCAACTTTGAAACCAAAGACGCTTCGCTCGCCTTCGGCTCGCTACGCTTAATTATAGTCTGGAATAGACTACGTGGAGTAGTTAGAAACTTAATTGGTGTATTAGGAAATTATTGCTCTTTTTGTTGCCCCATTCATGATAGCATAAGGCTGGAAAATAATATGTTTAGTACCTCAGCTCAGAGTATGTACCTATAATAAATTATTTTATCACCTCCAACAAATCGAAGAATGAAACAAATTTTATTAGTTCACACACTTCACTAATAAAATGGAAGTCCACATATTTTATTACTGGAGTGATAAAATGGTCGAATACTCGACTAAAGTCTTAGCACCGCTCTAGTGCGAATTCCGGACAACTAAATGAGCGTAGTATTTCTAACGCGCCTTTAGTGTCACTCGGTTTGCATCTCGAGTCGTCAGTATCGATAGATCGAATTACTCGATTTTATTATCGATATAATTTTCATGGTACATCTCACAGTGCAAGGAATAACATTTAATTCAGATTTACTTTATTTTCCCATTTGTGTTTAGTTCCGACAATCAAAGCATCTATTCTATTGTTTTTTTTTTCATACCACTCATTTGGCAGACAAGCTCACGGCCCAAAGCGGAAGCGGGAGCGGTTACCGCGGCCTATGGACGTGTGCAACACCAGGGGCGTCACACTCGCGCCGGCGACCCTATAAAAACCATCTAATGCAAACCTTCCGGTCAAAATTGTAAATTAAACTAAAGATAAACAAACTTGTAATGGCTATTACAAAACAGTTCTGTTAACTACAGAAACAAGCTGGAATGTTGTTACAAAATTGTTATTATAAGTCATATTTGCCCAACGTATTATGTATGAGCCAAAGCATAAAGGGCGTCCCTTTTGCTTATTATCAAAGAGAAATAACTGCATGTACGCCGTGAGGCTCCAGTTGCAGCGATTTAAAAAATATTATATGGATTATTTATTTTAACCCGCTATTAATATGTTAGACCGAAACGTAGTTGACAAAATGTGGGTGCTAAACATACGTTTAGCACTCACCTTTTCAAGTATTTGCGTGCTTCTTTGGAGATATGCTTCACACGGTCAGCGGGAATTGTAGCAAAGACCTACGGTGGGTATTCCGTTGGCGGGTAAACCACCTTTCCTGGCAATTGGTCTACTTATCTATTTCTCCGGTATCCGAATGGGGCACGAAAAACAAAACGATTAATATCATTGAGATATCGTGTTTTTTTTCGTGCGGAAATCCCCTCGGATACCCCCCCCCCCGCCGCCGGCCAGCGGGGGTGGTTATGTCGGGCTTGAACTAAAACTGACTAAAACCGCACACCATTTCGGGTCTTCCGATGCCGGGGTGTAAGGTGGCCATAAAGTATATTAATATGCATAAGCACCCTCGCACCATTGGGATATCTAACTTGTTTAAATGCTTCTTCAAATTTGTTTCGAGAAGAAAACTTGTAAAAGTAAATACATTTTACAGTAGTTACTCTGGATATAACATAGAGCATTTCAGTATAAAACTCTATCAACATCCAAGAGACGCAAGCCAACCTCGCCTGCTAGTGGGTGCATCTGTTAAACGACGGACGAGACCCTGGCACAGGCTTTCCTCTCGGAGCTGGGTGCTCAGGCGGCAGTCATTCCCGGAAAAGCCAACATACCAATGAAAATCAATAAGCGGACCTCGGGCTCAGTTCAAATTTTGAACGTAACTGGTAAGTCGCTATGAGAATAATGATATGTATAAAACTCTTAATCAAATATTAATGTAGAAGATGACGTTATTACGCTAACACTGGAACCACGCAGCTGCACCGAAATACCGTCATCGTGCTTTCTGCAAATGCCGCCGAACGCCGAACAGTCCTAATCTCGATGTGTTAATATTATTTACTACATTGAACTTTCGTCATCGACTGTACAGCTTTGTATCTTGCTTGTTATGTCTACCTATCTTTTACCTATTAAGATACATTTTTCGACAGCATTGAGTTAGTAGGTACAGTTACCAACAAAACGCGTTCGCGAATTAAATTCACTAGTTGTGACTAGAGTTACTTAGTTCAGTAGTTACTGTAAATATGTATGTAATAATAAATTGTATGACATTCCACACAGTGCTTTCTAGACCCAAAGTAAGGATACTTTAACTAGCTCGTGTTATGGGTTCCAGAATACGGATAAACATACTTATATACTTTTTATTGCATATAAATGCATATTATACATAGAAAGACCCAGACCAATCCAAATAGACATAATATATTCGTGCATACAAATATTTGCACTGAGCAGGAATCGAACAAGCGCCCCATGTCGAAGCAGTCGAATGCGCTACGGCTACGCCACAGAGACCGTCTGAATAATAAATATTGGACACAATTAATTTTTATTATTTTTGTCCTCTGAATTGATTTGAGTTGAGAGATTGAATGTAGTTATTAATTTTTAAAAGTGGTCTTATTAAGCATGTAACGTAGTATCGCATCGAAATTAATCAGTACTAAATTGGACGAGTTATAATTATAAATACTATGTACTAATATAGTATAAACTAGTATTTTGCGCAGTGCGCGAGCTGCAAGCAGCTCGCAAGTGTTATGTGTAGCGCTCTATTTTGTTTATTTATTTCAAATAAAAAAATCGATCCGCCATCTTGGATTTTTAAACTTTTATAGATTTAGATCGGAAAAAGAGAACATCTAGGACGGGAGAGAAACCTTTAGAAAAAAGTAAGCATACAAAATGCTTAAAAATTTAATAGAATTAATTAGGCGGAGTCATCAAAAAACAGTGTTTAAAAATGACTTTAAAGTTATTCATTGTTTCCGTAGTTCGCAAGAATCGCGGTAGATGGCTCCAACGTCACCTTAAGACGTATATGATATATCGGAGAATTTCGAATATCTGGGACGTGTCTAGGTGGCTCAATTGGTCAGAGCATTCCCCCTGTAAGGGACTGGTCGCGGGTGCAAGTCCCGTCCTAGATGTTCTCTTTTTCCGATCTAAATAAATCTTTAGAAAAAAGTAAGCATACCAAATGCTTAAAAATTTAATTGAAAGAAATTTTTCAACTTTTTTTTCAAAAATTCAAAATCAGAAGCCTCGATTTACTCAAAAATGACACCCATGTTGCCATGCCATCAAAGATGGCGGAGAAACGACCACCATGTTGGCCGCCATCTTGAATTTTTTGCCATTTCGGATTTTCCCCATAATCACGTCAGCTCTCACTACATTTTTCCCATACATCATCCATATCCCCCACTACTCCTTCTAGGAGAACAATTGTGTCAGTGAGTGAGTGAGTGGTAATCGAGCTATATATAATATAATATCTACAAACAATACATCCCTTAAAAAAATCATCCACTAACTGATATTAAAACAATACAAGTACCATTCTGCACAAAAGTGTATCAGCCATTTTGAATGCGGAGAAAGTTCCCATACACTCGCTCCCATTCACAATAACAAGGTACACTGCGAAACGCAATATTTAAACCACAGTTTTGATCTGGGTTCAGACAATGTATGTTTACAACTCGAGAACAATGGTGTATGAACCATTACATTGGCAATTATTGTGTTTCTGAAGAGCTCGGATGGGGCATATCTGATAGAATTAGTTATATTTTATGATTAAAGCACGTCCCAACAAAAAGCCTTTTTTAGTAGCTATTTACTCGTTGTTTATAAGATATAAATAAATATTCTAGGTCCTAGGACATTACACAACGCCATCTAGACCCAAACTAAGCAGAGCTTGTCAGATGGGTTCTAGAATGCGGATAAACATACTGAATTTTTTTGTAAATAAAAACATATTATACATTATTATTATTATAAACACCCAGACCAATGCAAATATACATATTTGCAATGAGCGGGAATCCAACCCGCGACCTCTGACTTAGCAGTCGAGAGCTCTACCGCTACGCCACAGAGGTCGTAAATTTTTTTATATAAATATAAATATATACATAAAAAAATTATCAGCCAGATGGATTGACGATGCCTATCGGGAATAGCCTGAATGCGGAGATTAGCTATGGCGTACATTGGGAGAAGTCTATGCCCAGCAGTGAATTGCGGATAGATTAATTGATTGATAAACTAAAAAAAAAATTTAAGAAGCCCCCGACATAGCTAACGAGTGTAACAGCTAGCTAATGTTCATGAAATAAGAATCTCGGCATTACTAACGTAGAATGGCGTTTAAAATTGTAAAAAGAGGTTAATCTTCAAAAGACCTTTCACCAATTTGAGTGTTACTTATGTTATATTAGTTTCACTTGTAACTATGTACACATATCAGCACTATCTAGGGATATTTTACGTTAATGGATGTAATTAAATAACAATTAATATTAATAAAATAACAATTCAAGAATTGCCACGGTTTATAATCTTTAAAAAAAAAAAAAAAATCGATATTTGAAAAATAAAAATGTGCCAGCAGCAATTTGGTATGTATTGAAAATTTCTTTTTTAGAATTAATTTTTTTTTTTAATTATGTACATCTATAAATGTAAAATATCCCTAGACAGTGTTGCTATGGTATGTTACATTTGTTTAAATCGGAAGGAGAATTAAAGAAATAATAGTCGGTGTTTGGGGACTCACCAAATTAATTGGTACCCAAGTCAACTACATCTGCAAACCGGTTTCTGGTGTTTTTTTTTAAATATTCTACGACATTCTACACAGCGCTTTCTACACCCAAAGTAAGCATAGTTTAACTTGCTTGTGTAATGGTTTTCAGAACGCAGAAAAACATACGTATATACTTTTTTTTGTAAATACATACATATTATACATAAAAACACCCAGACCAAGACAAATAGTAATTTGTACTGAGTGGGAATCGAACCCGCGCCCCCTGTCGTAGTAGTCGAAGGCACTAGCGCTACGTCAAAGAGGACGATTGACGGACGAATGGTGTCTTACAGCAGTCATGAATCAAATCACGGAAAGTAGGAGTGCTGTCAGTCAGAGAACAGATAGCAGTCGCTCTCATAAAAGCTACATAAGCCTAAAGGAGGTGCCTATTAAAAGGAGGTGAAGCTAAGCGGATCCTTCGCAACTTGGAATAAGTTCAAGATGTTGATGCGGAGTGCCGTCTTAACACTAACCCTGAATTGAAAACATAAGCCAGAGATACATCTGTCGTGTGTTTCCTACAAACGCCTCAACTCACCGTCGGGTCGCGAGATAAAACCCGACCTCATAGGCGAGGCCGCGATGGCGGCCAAAGTCCGCTGGTGACCCTGGGGTTATCCTTTCGAGGGCTTACCCGGGGTGCCTGGCAATGGGCACTTGGGGAGTACACCGTGTGGTTGCAGTTTGTCCGATTCCGACACGCCCAGCCCGTCGTTAGCACCGATGCGGTGAAGCACGTGGGGGATTCCACACGTTAAAAAAAAATGATACATCTGTCAATCAGCAGATGTTCCGGCTTGCAAGTGAGATTGGCTAAGGCTCCGAAGATCTTGGTCGGGCCTCATATACGGTACTTGACTGATCACATGGAAAAGTCACTCCATACAAAACACAACAACATTATAAGCTTAATAAAATTAAACAACCTTAATAAAATAATTAACTACATTGCTTCAATAAACATAAACGTTGACATCAAATAGTAGCAACACTCAATATATCCCCAGACAAACTATCCGCTCACAGTGTTGCCAATTAAATTCAGCAATAAATTCTGCGGCCCGCTACGTCCAGAGATCAAACAAGGAAAGGGCTGTACCACTGACTATATCGATAATTATCTAGTATCGATACGCAGGTGCATCACTAACGTGTAAATTTTACGGTACTTTACCATACGCCCTACAACTGGGTGGTATTTTATTAATAAAATAATAACTATTATATACATAATCGTGAATGATTTTAGAGATACGTGGTACTATACCTGCAGACCTTTTACTTGATAAAGGACCCCTGTGGGATTGACACTCGTTGATATTTTGTAGAGTTTTGAGATTTTGTTATGAGACAAAAATATGATTATTATTTCCATGCATCTAGCTCAGTCTAGGAGAAGCATGTTATTATTATTATAGTTGAAGAGATTAAACACTTCTACTTTGTTCTGAAACAGCGCAGATGAACGGAGTACAAAAATCAACGTCAATTTGACTGCACTCCACCGGATGGTTAACTGTGATCTCGATAGATGCGTTTTCATGGCCCGCTTAAAGTGCCCAGGATTATAGGGAGATTGATAAAGCGTTCCAGTTGTTCATTGTGCGTTAAAAAAAGTGACGTGTCTCCTCTACGCTCTTCTTGTATGATGTAAAATACACTCTTAGGGCAACTGCAGATAAGAGACAAGGCAGTCTTAAGATAGACTTTTTACCTTGTAGATCTTGTAGGTATTTAACAGCTGCCGGGACGGTGGGGCGACTAGCGCCCCTCCCCCAAACCGGGGCAAGACGTGGACACCGTGGTTCCCAAAACCGAGGGGGCCATCTCGAAACCGGAGATGGCCCAGGGTCAGTCGGGGTGCGAGGGATATGCTCTATGGGCAACCTTACACCCCGGCGTCTGCAGACCCGAGACAGCGTGCGGTTTTAGGCGGGGGTATCCGAGGGGATTTCCGCACGAAAAAAAAAAAGGTATTTAACAGCTTTGTTTATGAAACAGTTTTGTTCGAAGTGTGCGCACTTTCGTATGTTTCTGTAGAGAATAGTCTGACTTAAGACTGTCTTATCTCTAATGAGCGCTCTGCCTTATGGTTTGATAATAATTAAATTATGCTCACACATTAATGTGAGCACACACACAAACACATATTTATTATACACACACACACATATACACACCCGCATACACTTATTTAAGATCAACAGCTCCTACCCACTTTATAATTATATTCTACCAGATTGCCATCTAGCGTCAGTACCCAAGAATTACCATAACGGTCTCCCATCCGCAGTTAGAAATCATATAAAATTACACACGCACCATCAAACAAACAATACACAACAATTATACAACGGACATACAAACTTCATAACAAGACGTGACATTAGCAAATACTACATACATTACTCATTGGACAATGTCTAAGGCCGGCTACAGTTGTACGATTGGAGATTAAAAGGGAAATCCTTTAACGGTACAGAGCGGGCGGCCCACACGGAACCCGTAGGCCAGTAAATAAGGTTGCCCGCAGTGTAGCGATTAATTCTAAAAGTCGTTAGTTAATTTAATTAAAATGAACGGTTTAAATGCGTAGTTCTGAGAATTTAGTTGGGATGGAGTACGAATATTTTAGTACAGTTTATGGGTTGTGTTATATTACAAGTTAACGTTATTACTAGCTGGCCCTCCCCGGCTCCGCCCGTGGTGTTTTCGAACCCCCATTGCGTCCCTTTAACTTATATATTACCCTGGGGTTATCCTTTCTAGGGCTTACCCGGGGTGCCCGGCAATGGACACTTGGGCAGGACACCGTGCGGTTTTAGTCGATGCACGACATAACCGCCCCCGCTAGCCGGCGGGGGGGGTATCCGAAGGGATTTCCGCACGTAAAAAAAAGCCCATAATTAATTAGTTTTCATATAATGTATCGGAATCTGCCAGGTGTGTTGACATTTATGATTACAGCTCCGCTCTTTTGGGTAGTAGCGTGATATTATATATATAGCCCATAGGCATCACATAAGACTCACGAATAATGTGGCTTTCTATTGGTAAAAGAATTTTCAAAATCAGTTCCGTAGATCCATAGATAAATAATGTATAATTGAGCTGAGTGAGACGAAGTCGAGCGAAAGCTCCTCATACCAGACTTCAGGATTTTCTTTGTCACAGGTCTCCTCCTAAACTACTAATCCAATCAGAACCAAATTTGGCATGATTAAAGAGGTCAATCAGAGGAAGGTTTATGGATATATTTTGAAAAATGAATGCTACCATAGAGTCATGATCACCGTTAAAAAAATTCCAGATTGAATTACATAATAACCGCTCGAGACACTGTGACCAAACTTTACATGCTCAGAAGGCATGTCCAGAGTTGTGACTTTCAAAAAGAATTTTCAAAATCGGACTTGCCACGGAGGAATGATCACTGTTCAAAATTTTCAAAATCTGATTCCGCAATAGCGGTCAAATCTATTGGACAAGAATCTCACTCAGCTCAACATTGCAAGCAGCGATTCGCCTTGCAGTCCTAGTTCACAAAATTTACCTCTTTATAATATTAGTTTAAACAAATATCCCCATGATGGTTTAGTGATTGATTCACATCAATTTTAAAGAAAATTTATGCGAAACGACCTTTTTAGAATTAATAGTTTTTATCAGTCAACTCGCACAAACTGTTTTTTTTGTGTGCGAATCAACACCTTTAGAAAAATGTAGTGGTGGTTCGCATACATTTTCTTGAACGAATATATAAGAAAATCGTACAGAAGCACATAAATGTGGCAATGATCATTATTGAGAATTTGAGTAAAATAAAAGCCAATATAAAAACTGTGTTAGTTTTTTTATTGGTAAGACTAAAATGCGTCCATACTTAATATAAAAAAAGATTCTTAAAATAAAATGCTTCAGTAGTACACGTGTGCTGTGCATTGTGCATGAGTTCCCATTCCCGGGTAGACCAAAAAGGTTACTAAGTTTCTATTAGATAAATTATATTAACAGCCACATATAGAAGGCAATAGTTAAAAAGCCTGTGAAAAAAGAACCCCTTTTTTAAACATACACAGTTACTATATTAACTGTTATATCAGCAAATAATATTGACGACTCTTGACGGCCTCTGTGACGTAGCAGCAAAGTGTTGTGACTGCTAGTGAGAGGTGCCTGGTTCGATTCTCGCTCAGTGCATATATTTGTTTGTATGCATAGGAGTATTTACAATGGGTTTTCTATATCTATGTCTAATATTTATTTACAAAAAAAAATCTAAGGATGTTTTGTAGCGTACAATAAACAGTATTTTTTGTATCTATATCCGCATTCTAGAATCCATAACACAAGCTAGTTAAGCTATGCTTATTTTGGGTCTAGATAGCGTTGTTTAGAATGTCGTAGAATATTTACACATAACACAAGTTCACGCCTGTATCCCCGAAGGAGTAGGCAGAGGTGTATTACACACCCTCGATTCGTCAGTTATGTTTAGGTCCCAATATAATAAGGGCGAGCGACCGATAATCAACATTTTTAATACACACAAAACAAAGAAAAGTCAGAGGTGTGTGCCCGGGGCAACTGGGGATCGAACTCGAGACCTCGACTCGGTAGTATCGCAGCTTATATCGCTATAGAATATTTACTTATTATTAATATTATAAGTGTGTTTGAAAAGTCGCAAAGTCGCAGATCTACACTAACACTTAACTAAATGTGCGGGCGAGCGGCGCACTGTCACTGACTGTCGCCCGTAATCGTATGCGCGGAGTTGTTGTTTTATTTTGAACACTCAAAGCTTCCATCTATTTGAGAATTACTCTGTAGGGGGGCCATCTCGTAACCGGAGATGGCCCAGGGTCAGTCGGGGTGCGAGGGATATGCTCTATGGGCAACCTTACACCCCGGCGTCTGTAGACCCGAGACGGCGTGCAATTTTAGTCGGTTCAAGCCCGACATAACCACCCCCGCTGCGGCGGGGGGTATCCGAAGGGATTTCCGCACGAAAAAAAAAGGTATTATAATGGAACATATCCTATGTATTTATTTCCTTGTTAGTTCCTTTGGTGTTCCTGACAGACTCCATATCGTAAGACAATCATTAGTGCGTAGGTAGGTATACGGAGCCCCAATTAGATTTTTGGGGCCCCAGACCACCTCACCGGCCCGGGTCTGGTGCAGTCTGTCTGCTCGGGATGAAGGTCAGACGGTATTAGCTTCCGTCATGGCCAAGATAGGCAAGACCAAAACATCTAGATGCCTTTTTTTTCGTGCAGAAATCCCCACGGATCTCCCCCGTTGGTCAGCGGGGGTGGTTATATCGGACTACCGCACACCCGCCGTCAAAGATCTCACGGAGAGTTCTAAATATCTACTTTCTTTTTTTTCCAATATAAATTTCATAGTAATTACCCACTAGCGATTACTTTTGATTGCCTGATGTTTTTTTTTACTTCTTCATCTATTGTCTTTCGAATCTGGTTATATATGTAAAAACAATAATCTTGACTTTTATAAGTATTACTTTGTGCCCTACGAGCATAAAGATATTTGATTTGATTCGAAATTTGAAAAATAGAGTACGATTTGAAACACTAACACCTTCTAAGATACCGTCTCGTTTGGTGAAACTAGAATCTTTAATTTTAAACTTCCTCCACTTAATCGTGTTAATTAATTTTGAGAGAAATGTAATTTACTCCGAGAGAAACATTATGCTTAATGTTGGGACTTATTTTTTTAATACCAACTGTATGAGATGTAAAAAAATAATGACTACTTAATTGAAAAGGATACTCTTTTATTGCCAGTTTTTGTCTCTGTCATTGATTCGATCCTTGGTAAAGTTTTGTTTGTTTTTAGGGTTCCGTTGCCAATTGGCAAAAAACGGAACCCTTATAGATTCCTCATGTCTGTCTGTCTGTCCGTCCGTATGTCATTCCGAATGGTTTTCCGAAACTATTAGAACTATGCTGTTGAAACTTGGTAAGTAGAAGTATTCTGGTAAGTATTCTGTGAACCACATTAAGATTTTCAATTTCAAATATTTTTTTTTTCATCTAACCCATACGTGTGTGGTTATCTATGGATAGGTCTTCAAAAATGAGATTGAGGTTTCTAATATTATTTTTTCTTAACTGAATAGTTTGCGCGAGAGACACTTCCAAAGTGGTAAAATGAGTGCCCCCCCCCGCCCTGTAACTACTAAAGTAAGAGAATGATAAAGCTAAAAAAAATATATAATGTACATTACCATATAAACTGCCAATGAAAATTGGTTTTGAGCGAGATCTAGTAAGTAGTTTTTTTTTAATACGTCATAAATCGTAAACCGCAATTTACCTTTAATTCAATAAACTCAAATATAAAAATTAAAAAAAAAACATTACCATGTTACTTGCTGCTACGGAACCCTTAATGGGCGAGTCCGACTCGCACTTGGCCGCTTTTTTTATGTTTGGTTAATCAATTTTACTAAATTCCGTGTCATGCTAAGTTTGAACGAGGTTGACTTGCAAACTTATAAACTTTTATGTTCCTTGATATCATAGGTAGGATCTGTAGGCGTACCATTAAATGTACATGCACAGTTTCGGGCTTACACGAAATACGAACGAAAGAAGTGTCATTTAGGACCATGAAGTTACTTCGGATTTCGTTCTTTCGGTCGGGAGCTGAAAGTATGTAGTGAATCAAACATATCAAGGAGGTTTTCGTTTACAATATACATTTTTCTATTATTAATAAACATATTAAAAATACTTTCCTTTCTATTTGATTTTGATAACCTTTCGATATTTTGAAATAAGTCGTATAGTATCGCCTTTTTTTTTGTGCGGGTGTTAAAATTCAGAATTTTGTGGTACGTAAACTATTTATTAATCTGTGGTTTCGGGACGTGTCACGTGTCTCGTGCCGTCTTCGGGCCCAATTGCGGGATAAGAGCGTTTCATGGTACCGATTGCCCAAAATCTCCGTATGTATGTTTCGTTGTAGGCCTACTGATGACAATTACCACTTGCTGTGCAACCTAGTTGAAACAGCAGACAATTTAAAGGTATACCTATACTATAATCATGTAAATTCTCGCTAACATTAGTTAGATTAACTTATTTCTTCTCAGAAAGAATTCGAATACGTGAAAGTCTAGTTACTTGTGAAGAAATATGTCCTATATATCACTACGATAGATTCTATGAACATTTTCCTGGTATTTGTCGTTCAAAAAGAAGCACATAGAACACATCAAAGTATTACTCGATATGTCAAGACTGACGCCTCGAACATTCATAGACCATAACAATTATTTTCAATTGAAAAAATATGGTTTCAATTAATCTGAACTCTATTACTAAAGCTGTACAGGCTATATTATTATATTAGTGTGGTAAAACGTCGATATTAAAATTGTTGATGTAAGATTGACGGCCGGTACCGTTACTCG
The DNA here is from genome assembly GCA_946251805.1 of Cybosia mesomella. NCBI lineage: Eukaryota > Metazoa > Arthropoda > Insecta > Lepidoptera > Erebidae > Cybosia > Cybosia mesomella. The sequence goes on from OX276395.1 coordinate 4,099,432, forward strand.
AGGTCGTGGCACTGCACTGGCCGAAAGCGTTATCGATAATGTGCACATCACTACCTATAGGCACGTTAATGGAATGTAGTTTAAAAAAAGAATTGATGTGATCTGAGTTTAGAAATGTAAAATGGTTTGTTTTTATTTATTCGAATTTTAAAAATTGCTTAGAATGTAATGTTCTCTTATATTTTGAAGATTTATATGTCTATTACGATGTTTCCTTCTGACTCTAACGGTATAGTACCACCTTCTCACTTAATAAGAGCTCTCAGTAACAATGGTACCAAATGGTACAAGGAATTAGGCTGTCCCCCATCCCATAGTTAATACTAAATAAAAGTCACAAGTCGTAAAACTATTTAAGCATCTTTACCACAATGTCAATAAAACCATTGCCTCAATCTTATAAAAAAAAATACAAAATATGTTATGAAAATAATTCAAATTGCATGTTTGAAGAACTTGATTACCTAAATTTATTTTAGCCTTATTTCCGAAATCACTATTTTGTACTATTGTCTATTTTTTGGCCATACTGTCTCCGCTGAGCCCCCGGTAGGAGAGGTAGAGGCAAGAACGGCTTTATGTCATAGAGGATGACATACACGTGGCAATGGTCTCACTGCCAGGGATGCCAAACACTGTACGAAGTGGAATAGCGATCTGTCATCTGCGCAATGACCCTTTATATGTAATATTCAATAACATAAATAACTAAATATTAGTAAGTCATATATAAATTAATTAATTAATAAATAAACGTTCTACAACATTCTACATAGCGCTTTCTAGACCCAAGGTAAGCATAGTTTAACTAGCTTGTGTTATGGCTTCCAGAATGCGAATAAACATACTTATTTACTTTTTTTGTAAATACATACATATTATACATAGAAAAACCCAGACCAATACAAATAGACATATTAATGTATACAAATATTTGCACTGAGCGGGAGTCGAACCCACGCCTCTGTCGTAGCAGTCGAATGCACTACCGCTACGCCATAGAGGCCTTCAAAGTAAAGTAAGTCATGTATAAGTCAATAACATAAATAATAATAAGTCATATACAATAATATAATATTTTATTATTCTATCGCAGAAGCGTCGGTAGCTTAGTGGTTAAGGAGTCAACCTTACGATCGAAAGGTCCCGGGTTCGAATCCTGGCCATTACACTACCGACATGAACCCACTCCTAACACAAAAAAAAAGGTCCGCGACATTCCTTCAATTCTATAATTCGTTAGACTTTACTTACAGCGTCTTATTATCAGACGATGTAAAGTCATTATTAATGTGTATATAAAAAAGCTGTCTCTGATAAAAGCTGCCTCTTTCTACCAAACTTTCTATCCAAACAAATAAACGACGAGTAAAATAGCCATGTTGCTAGTAGTATAATTTATAAATAATACTATAATAACAGTACAGAATAATATATCTTTAAAAAATATGAATAAGATTAATGACTCCTAAAATCGAGTGAATCATTTGATGAAACAGTGACGTGCGTTGATCGATACTAATACTAATTCGAAATAACTGGTCGCAAAAACATTTCCAAGTTTTTATTATCAAACACTTCCTTCCAACTCATTACATTTTCTAACAATTTTTTTTTCGTATTCGCATGAAGAGAATTTCACTGCGGTCAACAAAAAACTATTTATGTCGATCAATTTGAAATAGACTTTCGCGCTTTTGTTATATAGATGTTTTTTGTGTGTGTGAACACTGTGTTTTGAATATACCGATACCAATCTTTGGTGAGCAAGGCGGTTATTGAATAGCCGTGAATTGTAGCCGACTCATACACAATTGGCTTGCTTATATTGACACGGCGGGGTGGCCTAGTGATGTACATTTCGATATATTGTCAGGTTGGTTTAAAATATTACTATCTATATTGTATTCTACCGTATTTATGAGCTGCTTTCAGCTTTACTAAAATTCTTTATATGTATTTTATTTATTCATTATTATGTAAATATTCACATATTTACATAATAATGAATTTTGGGTCGGAGGGTTCTCCAACTAGCTGTCAATTAGCTTTTCTTTTTTTAATTCAGCGTAAGTGGCATTCATTACATCATGCAGGATCACTAGTTCCGTTAAAGTTCAGCTTTGTATTCCTTAGATACGTTGAATATATTTAAGTTAATAATAGTGTTGCCAGCCACCAGTTGATGGGAAGGGAAAGAGAAAGTGTTAATGAAAAGGGAAATTAACGATCCATCATCGTTTTTTAAGCAATCCTGTTTTTTTTTCTCACGGCGCTGCGCTAATCATTTCATGTAGGTTCATCTACTAACTGGGTAATACTGACGTTCTGGTACATGCATATTACTTCTTGGAATAAGCTGTACTAATGATGTAGGGCGGCCAAAATATTTTTCTAAATTTTACAAGATAAAATAATCCACGTCCCTATATCATATGAAATGGGGTCATGTATCATGGGATACGGCTGTGTTTCATCACACTAAAATAACCTACCGCATGGTATACTGCTACAAAGCCTGCTGCGTGCCATTACTACTTTTAATTTAGGTAAACTATTTTACGGTCTTTGACACATAAGAATTCTCCTGTATATTAAGTGAATGGACATAAGTAATTTTTTTTCAGTCCGTCAATTGACTGAAGTAAGTCCAGAAGATACGGGTCACGATTCCAGATGCTGTCGATTCTAAAATGGTGGTCCCTACGACATCTTTTTACGTCCCACTTAAGAAACCTGGAATTCTAAGAAGGAAACACGTGTGCACGTAGAACATTCTTGCTTTTTATCATGCGATGAAGAAAGGAAGTCCCGACAGTATCTACACTATTGCATTGAGTAATGGCTTTAATGATAGTTGTAAGATTTGATAAATAAATAAATGAAATAAAAATAAGGAAAATCTTTTTGGAGTATTTCAAATATTTAATTCAAATTAATGGTCCCATCACTAGCTCCGAATACGATAAGGTACGTGGCAATGACCTCGATAAAACAATCCATCTCTTCCTTTCGCTAGTAGATCAATATCAATAACCTTTGGACTTTTTTCAATACTTCCTACAGTTTTATTTGGAATAGAAATAATTTAATTACATTTTGAGATAAAGTATTGAAAACAAGTACTTTTTACACTACTGCTTAAAAGGTAATGTAATGTTTTTAAGGTTTATGTAGGTACGTAAGATTCTGTTTTAACCCCCGATGCAAAAACGACGAGTCCTATTTATGTTTGACGTGTCGGTGTATGTGTCTGTCTGTGGTATCGTAGCTCCCGAACCTTTGAACCGATTTTGATTTTGTTTTTTTTTGTTTGAAAGTTGAATTAGTCGAGTGTGTTCTTTACTATGGATTTTGGTGGATATTTAAATTATTAATTTAAAGTTATTCAACCATAACTTTCAAATGGCTGAATTTCCAATGTGTGGGTATTATTATAATCCTGACAGCATGCTGTGTTACACGTTTTACATAGGTGTCAATACTCTTGTAGATTTTAACTAAACCATTAACAGCATGGCTACATTAAAAAAAAATTGGCTTTTTTTGGCAGATGGGCACACTAGATGAGTCTTGATGACTTCATCGAAAATACTAGTATGTGTACGCTTCGTTACTAGATAGAAATCTTTCAAAAATTAATATAAATTGGAAAAATCAACATCCAGGACGGAACTCTAATCCGTGACCAGTACAGTGTACTCTGACCAACTAAGCTACCTAAATCTATCTTGGATATTTGGCAACCCGCTAGTAACGCACCTGTGTTACAAGCTATGATAGGCTACGGCATGTGTACGCAGCTGTGTGTCACGCAATTTTATTGTCGCTTGTTACCACAATGCTATGAATATGTTCAGCATTATTTGCAGCCCAAATGACTTCTAACTGATATTTACTTTTTGATAATATATTCTCTGCTGGAAATGATATTCAATCACCTTACAGTTTTATGTTGTGTGATTGATTAAACGATATTAGCAACCTCGATGAAATTATTTTTATTAGTTTGCTAACTTTTCCTTTAGATTTATATCGGAAAAATACAACATCCAGGAAGGGACTTGAACTTACGGCCAGTCGCGTACATGAGAATTACTCTGACCAACTGAGTCACCTGGACACGTTCTAGATATTCGAAATTATAACGCAACGCTGGAGCTATCTACCGTAAATCTTGCGAACTTATATCCTCGCGTGCAAGGTGGTATCTGCTTTGATCCCTAAGAGCTGGATGGACTTCATTAATACGGGAATATACCCCCGTATATTTGTTCTGTTTTTTTTTCTAGAATATTTGTAACAGCCTTCATAAAACTGTAATCACGCTGACGTATTTAATTGTGCCCGGTTGGGTGAAAGTTGATAACAATGGGAACATTCCGACTGTGAGACGCTTCGCTGGGAACTTTTCAATTATCAGTCACCATTGTGTTTAAGTGGTCTACGTGGCTATTATACTGTTTATCGGAACTGATTTGCTTTTTATAAAGGGTTTTAAGGATGGATGTCATGATGTTTTGGTTTATTTGAAACTGTGATGGTACGACCGGGAATTGTTATTATTTGACTCAGTACGTGAAGTCCTAGATATTCAAAATTCTGCGATACATTAATACGTCTTAAGGCGACGTTGGAGCCATCTGCCGTAGTTCTTGCGAACTACGGAAACAATGAATAACTTTACAGTCATTTTTAAACATTGTTTTTTATGACTCCGAATTAATTCAATTAAATTTTTAAGCATTTTGTATGCTTACTCTTACTTTTGCCTTAAGACGTATTAATGTATCGGAGAATTTCGAATATCTGGGACGTGTCTAGGTGGCTCAGTTGGTCAGAGCATTCCCCCTGTAAGGGGCTGGTCGCGGGTTCAAGTCCCGTCCTGGATGTTCTCTTTTTCCGATCTAAAATCATTAGAAAAAAGTAAGCATACAAAATGCTTAAAAATTTAATTGAATCAGTACGTGAAGATTTTTGAGTTATGATAGGTCGAGGAGAAAGGAAGGAGGAGGGGAAAAGTAAAAAGGAGAGAAACGTAGACATGGTCATCATCCTCCGAACCTTTTTTTTCCAAAAAAAAATCCCTTTATTAGTGTTATAACACCTTACTTCTTACGAAACTTCATGATTCCAGTTTAACGGGATGTTCAGTCAACGACAAAAGTTGATATACAATAAAATATTCACAAACTTTTTTCAATTGAAACACATGTACCAATTATTGTCGTATACGTTTTATAATTCCCAGAAGATAAAGTTAATTTAATTCATGTTTTGTTAATTATTTTATGAAATGTTGACGAGTTAAAGTGATCAATAAATTAGAATTTGTTATGCTACTTTTATCGTTGACTGTACCTATAGGTTTTGATTTCTAGCCTAAACCGCAGTAAAAATGATTTTGAGTCATCTTCCTCCGATCCTTCTCCCAACTCTGGTGGGGTTGGCTTTTGTTTCTAACTACGAAGCAGCTGAACTTCGATATTTTCGGTGAAGCGACTTCCTATCTGACCTCCACAACCCATTGGCGATAATTCTTTAGTAAGACCAGTTGTCGGACTTTTTAGGGCTCCAACTACCGACGACGGCCTCTGTGGCGTAGCGGTAGTGCATTCTACTGCTACGTCAGGCGCGGGTTCGATTCCCGCTCAGTGCCAATATTTGTATGAATGAATATGTCTATTTGCATTGGTCTGGGTGTTTCTATGTATATTAAGTATAAATTTACAAAAAAAAGTATATAAGTATGTTTATCCGCATTCTTGAACCCATAACACAAGCTAGATAAAATGTCCTTACTTTGGGTCTAGAAAGCGCTGTGTAGAATGTCGTAGAATATTTATTTATTATAACTATAACCATAACGACTGTCATAGATGGTCGTATGGTAACCGGGGCCGACGGTTTAACATACTCTCCGAGGCACGGAGGGGTCTGAATGTGTCAGAAGAATGGTCACCCATCCTGAGCCTGCCTTGGCCAATTTTGCTTAACTTTGCAATGTGTTAACCGATTCGGTTACCACTTAGGCACGAGCCATAGAGACATGGTATCCTGTATGATCACAAATCATAAATCAAATTAGTCTATTGCAGCTCACTGTACGCTGTAGCACCCGATTCTCCATCTACTGCTTTCAGTCTATTCCCGTTACCTTTTCCAGGTCTTCAGTCCACCTGGTTATGGAGTAATAATTGTGCTAGTGTCACTAAAATAAGTATAACATTAAATTTTTAAAATCAAAATGGCGGATTTTTGGCAGACTTTTAAAAAGTGCCGCAGTCGAGTTTTTAGTGCTTGTAGGTAATTATATATTACTTGTTTTCATTCTACTCAATGTTAATGCCAAAGCTACTTGAATAAGTTATATTAATGGTCTTATTAATTAAGTTAACGACGCCCATGATACACGGCACTAACAATGATAACTTCAAATGCGTAATAAAGCATAGACAAGGGAATTGTAAACTTTATCGCCCATGAAATTTTTAAAACATCCAAATTGTATTCTAAATTTAAATTATCATGTTCCACATTCAAAAAACCGTTTTTATATACTGATATTAAAATGATGTGGATGAAACAGAATTTACTTATCGCCCTTCACAAGTCAAAATGCTAAAATGAATATTATAATTTTGAATTTAACTGATTATAGTACAAGCTTAAATATAAGATAAATTATATTATCTTCCATAATATACATATGTTACTAACTAGATTTCCCCTAACTGTACCTACATAAGGGAACCGTTTTTTGTTATTCTTCACAAATGAGCGAAGCTCGTCAGAGCTTTGCTCTCTTTTAGACGACTCATGTATTTCGTTGGACCATCTTGTCATCCCAAATGGCTGAACCGATTCTAATGAAATTTCACACAAGCAAAGATGTTACTGATGGTAAGGACAAACTATGTAATTAAAAATTCATGTGTACCACGGAGGAATAATCACCGAAAATACTTTCAAAATCTGATTTCTCAATGAACAAAAAAGCCTCATTCACGCGATTGGTATAAAATTAAAGAATTTATTCATATAAACAAGACAAAAAAGAAAAAATAAAATCAGACTAGCCATTGAGGAATTATCACCGTTAGAAAAAGTCCTGGTGAAATTGCTTAGTTCAATTTTTGCAACCGCAGAATGTAATGTAGACCTAGTATATAAAGCTATTTCAAGGCATTTTCCAGAACGATGTCATCGAACATCTTGTCCAGTTAACAAGAAAACTTAAGTTGCAACTTAAGTATTTCAGGTGAAATTTTTATTGGTGGAAATATCTGAATAAACCACCAAGTACACATCCGCAATGATGAAAAACGATAAATTGAATAAATAACTATGAATTTTGTTTCGTGTCCCTTACTAGATTTAGAAATTTCACTAGTGGTGACAATTTTTCTTCCAAAAGAAACACTATTTTGTTTTCGACACTAGAGGTGCAACATTTTCATTTTGTATGAAACTAATTTCGAAAAAGGTACATAACTTATTTATTAAGAACAAATAATCTTTAAAACCAATTCACAATCTGTGAAACAATCTAGTGATAAATACACAAAAACTATACAGTTGAACTGAGAACATCCTCATTTTTTATCGTCAAAAAGAAGTTTAAATCCCAATTCCACAAACGAAGAGCATAATCAAAGAGGCGTTATTAAAACCGACAAATAGAATTAATAACACCACTAATAGTAATGATATTTCATTTGTCATCGCCATATTAGCACTCCAAGACTCATTATTCAAAAACTACACTCCGCTAAAACAAGAATTTTATTAAAAAGCACACTTAAGAGGCACATCTTTTCACATTTAAACCATTATAATCAAAGATGCCGCCGCTATGGAATATAACCACTGTATAATTACCCTAGAGTGAACGACTCACTATCATATAATATGACGTCACATTTCCCACCATTCACACACACTTCATAATATAAGTTCAATGGCCGGACGCTAATCAAAGAATTCGAATGTATCAGAGTGCGACCGAATTCATATTCGCTATTTTTTGGTCTCATCATCTCTTGGTAATGCGAAACGCCATCAAACTTTTTACTTCCCAACATAATTTTGAAAACAATTTTCTATCCCATATGATTAAGGCTCATTTTCTGTAAGTATAAAACTATTATTAATGTATTACAAAGCGTAACCTCGTGCGGTCATTATTTTTGTTGTTCTTTTTTTAAATACTTTTTAAGAATTCGACATTTTTAATGTTTGTTGGGTGCCTGGATTTTTGTTTGGGTGTAATTATTATGACATTTTTATTATTAATCCGAGTCGAAACCAATCTTTTTGAGTGAAATGAGTACGTTTCGTATTTGATTGTAGAAGATAATGTGTTGAAATGATAACTTGTGACTGTAATTCTAATGGATATGTATACAAAGAAGCGAATTCGTAACCAAAGTGTACGATTACGGCGTGAAACTTGAAATAACTTCCACATAAAAACCTTTCCGACTCTCAGAATTTTGACATGTATTAAATTGAATGAACACGAAGATTACAACCGACAAGACAGATTTTAATTCTGCAAACAATTCATAACCCAATCTTATTCTTAACAACACTGGTATCGTTCGCAAATTGATTAACTTAACCGGGCCCAAAAAGGTCGAGTTCAGAATCTGGTAACATAAAGATAATTGTTTTGATCCCACCCGAGCTCAAGACGCTGACGTTACTAAGGATCATAACTTCTTATCGATAATATTTGTATCGATTGATTTTATTTACAATCGCTTATATCGTATTTCTAAGTTACGAATGTTGCATCACTGTTGATGTCACCGTAATAGTCGTTCCTACGATCAATTCTTTTTTTAAATTTTTTTTTTTGGTATAGGTATAATTATTTTATCTAAAGTCAACCACTTATATTTTTTCCTTCGCAGACCATTTTCATGATTTACCAATCGCATAACAGTAAAAATATACATCAACTTCGAATCGATTCGTTTTAATTGAAACTGAGACTACCGTTTAAAATTAATATAAAATCCATAACTAACGGTATTTGACGAAACTATCGACAAAAATGATCGATATATTAGTGTTGGGCTGCTTGATAAATGGATAACCGAAAATTGCATGTCAAAAGGTAACAGGCTGTCTTCTCTGCTTTTACGTTTTAATACATCGTGTCAAGTCCCAAATGCAAGGATGCCTGTTAGTCCCATCACCTGAAGGCATTTTTGAAAAAGGAACAATTTTTTTTTATATAGATTGATTCGAAACAAATTCGAAATGACAAATGAGTTTAGGAGCATTTTCAATTGTTTATCATTTCATTACTATATTCACGTTGCGTTCATTTTTTTAATGGTATAGAAATTTCTAGAGTAGTTATGTATTAAGTTTGTATTAAGTATGGGGTTTTCTTCCAATAAAATCAGATATGAAGAAAAGCAAATATGAAGTTTAATAAAAAAATAAAGTAAAACAAAAAAGGTTTTAGTTTCAAAACCTTTGTCAATTTATATTCCACCAGTAACTACTACTTGAAATCTAACCTCAACTTCAATTTAAAGCCACAAGCCAAACCAACTTATTACTACTTAAAAATATACCTAAGTATTATTTTAGATGGAATTCCAAGAATCATCATGCCAGGGGAGAGGAACCGCAATTTACCTGCACCCTCCCTCCAACCCGTTCGCCCGTCTCCTCTAGAAGTTAATACTTTACGATGGAGCGCCCGCGCAACCGCACCGTCCATGTTTAATTAAAAACGGGATCCGAAAACCTGCGAGGTTTATTTGTAAAAGTTTAATTTTGTACAACTGTTGTTTAAGATAAATCGTTGTAAGAAGAATTCTGAATGAATCAAGTTTAAGAAAAGTACTTTGAAATAAGTTACACTTAGTGGTTAAGGAGTCGACCTTACGATCGAGAGGTCCCGGGTTCGAATCCTGGCCATTACACTACCGACGTGAACCCACTCCTAACACAAGCAATTTAGCTTAGCTGGAGGGGTTAGGGGGAATATTAGTAATTACGGTTGCTAATATTCTTTTTTAAAAAAAAAAATACTCTAAGACAACTACCATCTTCAATCTTCACATGACCATGTCATGTCGGGATCAGCGTAAATCTATACAAATAAATAAAATTTAAGTGTCTGTTTGTACTATTAAAACCATAGATTTTTAATAATTGCACAGAAATGTATTAATCCGCGCAATAAAATTAAAACCCACGAATTTGTGAATAAAATCTGATTTACTCTGGAACGGCTGGGCCGATTTAGACGGGACTTTCACTGGCAGATAGGTAATATAATGATACGTAATATAGGCTACTTTTATATTAGAAAAAAATTGGGGTTCCGCGCAAAAGACCTAAATCGCGATAGAATCCTTTAAAATAGTTTTATTTCACAAGTATTTTTTTGAACTTTCCTCTTTCGTTACTTATGCAATTATTAAAAATAACTTTGATTACCCGGTTGAGTCAAAAGTTGACTCTTTGAAGCCCGTGGTCCGCTTATTTTTAATTGTAGACTTTCACGAGAGCAACTGCCGTGTGACCTCCCAACCCCGAGAGGTGCGCCTGCGCCCGAGTCTCGTCCGTTGTTTAGCAGGTACACCGATGCAGCAGGTGAGGTTGAGGACTTAGGCCCCAGTGAACTGTGATAATCATATCTAATTTTAAACTGGCGCGGAGATCGACTATCATTATTTTCGACATATCTCCGGTTCTTCTTAACCAATTGCAATCAAACATACGGCAGATTTGAAGTCTGACCAAGACCTTTCTAATAGAAAAAAAACCGAATCAAAATCCGTTCAGTAGTTTTTACGTCCATCGCGAAGAAACTGACAAATAGAAAAGAATTCCAAAAAAAAAAACTTAGGAATCGTTCATTTCACATATTTTCATCACATATTTTCATTTTTAATATGTTCCATTATACAAGCACAATAATATATATAATAATAGTGTACAAGTGCTGTTTATGTCAAAAAACTAACAAATACGACATTTTGCACTTTCTAAAAAGCTCCTGATAATATCTTGCATACATTTGGCACATTCTAACAAAGTTCCGTTTTTTGTCTTACCTATAGGTATATCTGATAACTGTACCATCACGATTCCTTGCTTGGTATGGCAATAATTTTGATAAAACCTAGCTGTATTCGACTGTGGGTATCTAGAGTGTCCCCCCCCCCCTTTCCGGGGCAAGACGGGGACACCGTGGTTGCCAAATCCAAGAGTACCATCTCGAAACCGGAGATGGCCTAGGGTCAGTCGCGGTGCGAGGGAAAACCTTACACCCTGGTGCCTGAAGAATCGAAACGGCGTGCAGTTTTTGTCGGTTCGGGGGGAGGGGGGAGTTATCCGAAGTGTTTTCCGCACGAAAAAAAAGGTATCTACAGTGAATTGAGTGTATACACATGTTAAGTGTAAGATTTTTGTGCATTAAGGCGAACGGCGCCGGCGTGCGTAGTCTTAAGTTGCTTGTACTCGTAAGCATCTCTGTTTGCATTGAAAACAAGCGTAGTACAACACACAGAAAACTCATTCTCGTGCAGTTTATTGATCAGTAACTCCCGCGCTACGCTGCGTGATAGCAGTGTGGCAACCGCCTAAATAGTATTAAAATTAGGAAGCTTGAACGTAGACCTATAAGTTTTGTATTCAACTGTACATACTGTTGACATAATCTAAGAAGTGCATTTTGACAGCTGTCCTTTAGTGTTGGGTGTCTACAAATCGATTGTGAGGATAACCGATTGCAGCGAGATTGAAATGATTCGAGGAAAAGGAAAAAAACATTGGCGTTTTCGCCATTAATATTTTTTTCTAAAGATTTAGATCGGAAAAAGAGAACATCTAGGACGGGACTGGAACCTGCGACCAGTCCCTTACAGGGGGAATGCTCTGACCAACTGAGCCACCTAGACACGTCCCAGATATTCGAAATTCTCCGATACATTATTACGTCTTAAGGCGATCCGATCTAAATCTTTAGAAAAAAGTAAGCATACAAAATGCTTAAAAATTTAATTGCATTAATAATTTTTTAAACATTTATGATATTTTAGTAAAGATTGGGGAAATTGCGGTGATTTTACTGCAGAAGCCCTTAACTTAAAAAGAAGAAGAACCGATTGCAGCAGTTTTGCCACCATCAAACCCCGCCGATGGGTGCGCGCCGTTTCTAACCATATTTTCATAACGTAAAACGTATGAAATTGTGTGAGTATTGTATACGAATGTATTGGGAATGAGTTAAGCTATCTCTAGCCATAAGAACAATCGTGGTTTAGTAATTACCTTGTTAACTTACGATTTGTCATATGAACCGACTAATCTATATCACCGTAACGGTAAAAATGTAACAACACTAAAAATGTAACAACACTAAAAATGTAACAACACTAAAAATGTAACAACACTAAAAATGTAACAACACTAAAATTCCAAAATGAAAATAGTAGAACGTAATCTTTTTAAGAAGTTTCGCAGAAATAAAGAATTCCGTAATATTTTAAAATAATTGTAGAATTTTTTACAGAAATATGTCGCATTACATTCTTTCAACTTAATATTATACATTAAATATAAATAAATAAAATATTCGCTTACATTTTACACAGCGCTTCTAGACCCAAAGTAAGCATAGTTTAACTAGCTTGTGTTATGGGTTCCAGAATGCGGATAAACATACTTATATACTTTTTTTTTTGTAAATACATACATATTATACATAGAAACACCCAGACCAATGCAAATAGACATATTCATGCATACAAATATTTGCACCGAGCGGGAATCGAACCCGCGCCCCCTGTCGTAGCAGTCGAATGCACTACCGCTCACAGAAGCAGTTATTATTTTACATTATTATATGAGGCCGAGATTATTATACATTATTACGCATTAAAAAATTGTTTAACTAATAACTACACATTTTCGTATTGTTTTATTTTCGTTCGAATCTTGCAAGGTTTACGTTCTATGTCTGTCATCTGTCAAGCCCATGTGTCAAAATGTTCCGTAGATACTTTATCGGAACAAATCCACCTATAAAATAAAAGCCTGGGACATTTTGACCGGCCTTCGAATCCCGGTGGCATCCAAAACTTGCACTTAGAGGCCCGTGGCCTGCTCTCAATCTTGTCTTTTATTGGTTTATCTTGGCTATTCCGGGACTGCAGACTGCAGTCTGACTCTCCCGAAAGGAGAATCTGCCTAGTCAGTCAATTAGCAGGTTTTACTTGCAGTTGAGATTAAAATGGGCTTCAAAGATCTTGGTGGAGCCCATAAACCTAGGAATTAGAATCGTTTATTATGAATAATAGTATTTCAATAATTATGACAGACACTATACAGTTATACCATAAAACTGAATGACGGAATTTCGATCAAAACAGCGCCCGCGCCTTCAGCCGCCATAGATTTTTATGACTGCATTTAAATTATATTATTTTTGTTGTTAAAGTACCGCAAAGTATTACTCGTAATAGTAACGGGATGAAACTATTTCTTGCTAGCAGGCCCAGTCCGGCTTTGCACGCAATTTTTTCGTAAAAATAAAACCTTCCAGGTATAACCCGATTGCGCGCCACCAGATCTTAAAGATAGTTTCACACGGGAAAATTTCGTAATAAAATTTTCCTAGGTAATACCGACTGCAGCACTACCGGGACTAATAGATAAATAGATAACTTCTGATTTCGGACGCCGGTAAAAACCGTAAGAGTCTATTTAAGACCGGCTTACTTCAGTTTTGTAGAGCGTTCTTTACCGAATACCGAAGTTACAATACATACAGTAAACGTATCGGAAGTTCGGTTATCAGTTGTTGTGAGATATCGTTTGTCGAAGTAGTGGTAATTCGAAGGTGTGTGTTGTCTAATAATTGTCGCGAAAGTAAGCATAGTTTAACTAGCTTGTGTTACGGGATTTAGAATGTGGATAAACATACTTATATTCTTTTTTTTTGTAAATACATACATATATATTATACATAGAAACAGAGGCTGTGAACGTTATGTGACATAATGTTTGTTATTTAATCGCTCTCAAATGGCTGAACGGATCTGCCTGAAATTTGGTACAGAGATGGTTTATAGTCTGAAATAACACATAGGATTTTTATACATCGAGTAGGTTCCTATGGGTGGCGGGAATAGGTTCAGAATTCCACGTGGGCCTAGCATTTTTGAATAAATTTATATATCAATGTGTTTTTTTTTTCTATAAAGGGTAGTCAAAAAACTATTTTTTAAATGCGTGATATTAGCCAGTTTAAAACAAAACATCCTTACTCATTTATGTTAATACATTCACACGATTTACCCTAATGTTCTGTAATCTCAAACCCGAGCAATAAACTTCAACTAGAGACGTACCGATACAATCGACAATCGACTACGAGTATCTATCAATTAGTCGATAACGAGAAACCGACACATCCGCAACACCTGCCAGGTTTATTGAGGTTAGTTAGTTTAATTGTGGTACTTCACTACTTATTATATTCGGTTATAGTTAATCGTTTAATAATTTATAATTGTAGGAATCGGTCAAGGGACTGTATTGGAATTTCGTTGTTTTGAAATCTTTGAATCGAGATAAATTCTTAAGTGATTGGATACTGTGTTTACGTTGTCTAATTGCCTATAAAATTGTTGTGTAGTTATGATATTTATGTATGAAAGACTAGCGGTCCATCCCGGTTTTGTGCTGGTATTTCGTATGTTAAGGCTTCCTGGTTTTGATGCTCTTTCCCTAAGGATCGTAGCGTGATTTCAAGTTAACCAAGATTGGTTTATGAAATGAAAAAAGTTTATTTTTAACCAGCTGACCCGGCAGACTTCGTACTGCCTTAATCGATAACAACTTCCATATTTATTCACCTTTTAAACCTTCTCTGGACCTCCAAAAATAATTCAAGACCAAAATTAGCCAAATCGGTCCAGCCGTTCCCGAGTTTTAGCGAGACTAACGAACAGCAATTCATTTTTATATGGAAAGAAGATTGCACTACTAGGTAGTTCCTTAGATTAGTGGTTTCAAACAAAAAAAATCTTCAGTTTTATTTCTAGTATAGTTGTATCTAAATAAGAAATAAGCAGTTTCATTCAAATAGATAGACACAAACCAATTCACAATATTTCTAATTTTAATCACACACCAAACAGCGTTTGAAAATAATTTAGTAAAACTTCATTATAATTCAATCAATCTCAAACCATTCACTCGAGCAAACCTTGAATTTATTTAACCGACGATTAATTAACCAACTGCCAAATCATTCACTCTCGTTCACCCGGCCGTTGACTAATATCACAAGTTTTCGTACAGTCGTTCACATAACTAAACGGATAATGCTCTAGATTCTGAAGTGACATAGAGCCTGCGTTTCGTATATCTTGGCTGAGACATGAAGATATTTTGTTACTTGTACATTGCCGTATGCAAATTATCCAAATTTCTAGATAAAATCTGATAATAGTTATAATAGTTTACATACATAACTTCACGCCTGTATCCCCGAAGGGGTAGGCAGAGGTGTATTACACACCCACGATACGCCAATGTAATAGGGGCGAGCCTATTGCTATCTACAGAGCACATTATTCAGCGAGCGATAATTAACATTTATTAATGCACACATAACTACGAAAAGTCAGAGGTGTGTGCCCGGGGCGACTGGGATACGAACTCGAGACCTCGTCTCAGCAGTCCGTTACGTATAGATTAATTCGATTCCCACTCACTGCAAGTAAATTTTTAATTATCATAGCGTTTGTAACCGATGCGTTCACTTGGTTTGGCTAGTACGGCCTTTATGGAAACAATTACCGTCTGACCTTCCAACCGAGAGGAACACCTGCACCAGATCCTCGTTCGTCAACTAGCAGGTCTACGTCAACTAGCGGCTTACAGGTGAAGTTGGTTTGGGCCTCGAAAAACTTAGTGCTGGACGATTCCCGCGTGATTTCCAGTGCTCCTCAACATTATTGTTTTCGCATATACAAATATACTGTAATAATTTACGCTTAAACTATATTACAAAAATGAAATGTAATCATTCAAATTGGGGTCTGTATTTCAGGACACCCGATCGTCCTGAAATGCAGACCCCAAGTCTAGTTTAGGCACAAGTCTCCCACACTATAAATAGGTCTTTACCTATGAAATTGCCGAAATTTTCTTACAAATTCATGAGTTCGTTTTTCCTGTAATTTAATAGCTATTTCCATTATTTGTATTTTGTTTGAAAGTTGATTTCAAGATTTTACAACTGTGTAATAAATTTTGTTTTTATTGGCCGCTTGATGAATTAATTCGATCTTCAAAAACAGTACTTCCTAAATGCTATCCATTTTGATGATAAATTTCGTATTACTTAACAGATTGCACTTTCCAAAAATGTAATAAAAGTTGCTGTTTGTTAGCTTAATGCTGTCTCATTCATACACAAAAAAAAATCATAAAATTTAGATTTGTCATTCCTAAAAAAATGCAAAAATGTACTAACATTTTTGCCTTATCTGAAAATTGCGTATCCTCCAATTTCTTCTAGAAAAACGGCAATTTCATATGTAACAACCTAATATATTATGTTAATATGTTAATCTTTGCATTTATGTAAATTATTATTGACGGCCTCTGTGGCGTAGCGGTAGTGCATTCGACTGCTACGTCAGGGGGCGCGGGTTCGATTCCCGCTCAGTGCAAATATTTGTATGCATGAATATGTCTATTTGCATTGGTCTGGGTGTTTCTCTGTATAATATGTATGTATTTACAAAAAAAAAGTATTTAAGTATGTTTATCCGCAGTCTGGAACCCATAACACAAGCTAGTTAAACTATGCTTACTTTGGGTCGAGAATGCGCTGTGTAAAACATCGTAGAATATTTATTTATTTATATTAAAAACAATATTATTAGTATTATCCTATCTTGCCAATTTTTGAGAACACCATCAATTTGATCAGTGTATGTATAACAATCATTGCTCCCTCAGTAGTCCCCACAATAAATAAAGTCCAAAACAGTTATAATAACACTAAGTCACGAAATGAGTCCAGACGTCAAGCGGCGTACGCGCAAAAGGAAGTTTGATAATGTTTAATAGTTTCATGTTAGTTATCTATGAACTAGGCTATCAAAGTAAATAGTTGCAAGGAAATAAATACCGGTAATCAATATTCAGTTTATCCTAATATGGTGTGTGTTAATAAAATCACTCACAGCGTTTCAATAGAGTCGTGATTAGGTAAAATACATTAATATTTATTAGTGTCCGATCCGATTACTTAGTATCTTGAGTAACATTTGTACTTAATTGTAAATTGGAGTCAGATAACAGCGGGGTTCCCGTGTTATACTAATATTTTGCTGTATAATCACGCATGTGTGCCCCCTGTGGGGTAAGCACACGTTTAGTAGAACTACAATTCGCCAGCTATATTTTTTCTGCCGCCACGTAGTACCCGGTCAAGAGGTAATCTTAATTCTTTGTTACACAAAAGACATATAATATGTATACATATGAGAGAGAAGCGGCGATAGCCCAGTGGTGTACGTAATGGACTGCTGAGACGAGGTCTCGAGTTCGATCCCCAGTCGCCCTGGACACACACGTCTGACTTTTCGTAGTTATGTGTGTATCAAAAATGTTGATTATCGCTCGCTTAGTAATGTGCCCGGTAGATGGCAATAGGCTCGCCCTCTATTACATTGGGACCTAAACATAACTGGCGAATCGTGGGTGTACAATACACCTCTGCCTACCCCTTCGGGGATACAGGCGTGAAGTTATGTTATGTTATGTTATGTTATATAGCAATTGAAATATGCACTTAGGTGAGCTTAGCTCTAAAAGAGTTCTCTACCAGCAAACCTATGAGCAGTAGAGCTAGTAATGGTAGGAGAAAATTATAGAGAAAGAAGAGAGAGAGCCATACCAGTAAAAGATTAGACATCCATGAAAAAGTGTTCCATTGACGTCAATAGGCTAGTCGGGTATGACTCTTCTCTTCTATGAAAATTTCAATTGAGAGCCTGAGGTCCGTTCACCCACTCCAAACTTCCACAATTTAGTTTATTTTAACTTTTACTGGTACGACTGTCATCTGACCTCCAAGTTCCGAGAAGAAACCCTCGTTCATCAATGAGCAGGTGTACGTGTACCGGCTTGCATGTGAGGATTATTTGGACCCTGAGGATTTGGAAGGGACCTCGGATAAACACCAATAATCACCGAAAAACAGTTTCACGAGCGCGCGGCCTTAGCTAAGCGCGTGACCGTATTAAGATGTCTTATTTTCAAGTAAGAGTCCTGCTCGCTCAGCTCAATTTATTTCAGTCGCACCCTGCACTGTTTTCTTAGTTTTATTGTGTAACACTCTCTTATATCAGAGCGTTAGCTAGAAATGTACAGTCAACGACAGAAGTCCCTTAGCAAATTCTAATCTAATAATAATTTTAACTTGTAACCCTTTCAGATAACAATAAATAAAACATGAATAATATTAACTTTATCATCTGGGGATTATAAAACAACTTAAACATCCACTATATAGATTATATCCACTATATATGAAGCGTCGGTAGCTTAGTGGTTAAGGAGTCGACCTTACGATCGAGAGGTCCCGGGTTCGAATCCTGGCCATTACACTACCGGCGTGAACCCACTCCTGACACAAGCAATTTAGCTTACCTGGAGGGGTTAGGGGGAATATTAGTAATTTCGGTTACTAATATTCTTTTAAACAAAAAAAAACTATTGGTTAATATATTCCTATGTAAAAAAGGTTTGTAAATAATGTTAACTAAGTTTTGTCGTTGACTGCTCTTTCGAAACTTTGAGTCCGCATGAAATACGACCAAATGATGTAGCATTTAGGGTTCGCATCTTTTTTGGCGGGATTAAAGCCGATTGCGCGGTGAAAAACTGGTACTAATTGCCCGAAATTTCAGTTCGCAATTTCATCGCAAAACAACTTTCGATGTACATTTCATGACAGGCCTCCAGTTTTAAGATGTAGCATACCTCTACTTAACATCCTACTTCTCAATCAATATCCAATTAACTAGAGTAATTATTCTAGAATCTGATTAAAAAGGCCCCTCGTTGCAATACTTCGTCCCACTACAGCCTCCTATCCTGACACTTGACGTTGGCCCAGATTCCGAGCTGATTTATGTGCGTCTGTGCTGGCTGTTACTTTTAGTAGAGTTACTAGCTAAATTATAAGGAACTGTATTCAAGCTTGTATATTTCCGAAAGGTGGGTAGGCAAGATTATAGATTGAAATAACATAACTTCACGCCTGTATCCCCGAAGGGGTAGACAGAGGTGTATTACACACCCACGATTCGCCGTTTATGTTAAGGTCCCAATGTAATAGGGGGCGAGCCTATTGCCATCTACCGGGCACATTATTAAGCGAGCGATAATTAACATTTATTAATGCACACATAACTATTAAAAGTCAGAGGTGTGTGCCCGGGGCGACTGGGGATCGAACTCGAGGCCTCGTCTCAGCAGTCCGTTACGTACGCCACTAGGCTATCGCCGCTCGTTTTTATCGCCGTAGATTGAAATTGGGTATATTATTTGATCTCATAAAAAGGGGCTCAGGGCTCAAGAGGGACTCGGGACTAAGCGGTAACTGTATAGGTTAGAACATTGCAAAGTTAAGTAATACTAGTCAGGTCAGTCTTAGGATGGATGATCATTTCATCACGGAGTAATTTAAACACGTTGAAATTACTCCGTGTCACGGAGAGCACGTTAAGCTGCCATCCGATGTCATATGAATATCTGTGGCAATCGTTATGGGTAATTGGAGTCGTAAAAAGTCCGACAACTTGGTCTAAGTACAGAAAATCGATATCGCCAGTGGGTTGAGGATATCAGATGACAGTTGCTTCATGGAAAATTTCGAAGTTCGAGCGTTTCGTGGTAAGACTGATAGCTGACCCCAACTGAGTTGGGAAAAGAATCCGTGAGTGATATTATCCTAACTTCAAAAAAATCATGGAGTAAAACGTGATAACGCTGTTAAATTTAACTAATCTCGTTTCATATTATTGGTGATATCCGGTAAGCAACGATATCCTGTATCGAAACAATAAAAGTCAATGCCAAGAACCTTATTTTTTTTCGTACGGAAATCTCTTCGGATTTCCACAAGGGCCAGCGGGGGAGGTAATATCGGACTTGAACGGACTAAAACTGCACGCCGTCTCGGGTCTTCAGACGCCGGGGTGTAAGGTGGACCCATTAGGCCTTTCCCTCGCACTCCGGCCGTCTGAAGGCTATCTCCGGTTTCGAGATGGCCCCCTCGGGTTTGGGAATCACGGAATCCCCATTTTGACCCCAGAAAAAATGAAGGTAACGCGCCGCCAACCCAACCTACTTCTGCTAGGGTGACAGGCGGCTCCACCTATCACCCCCATGCCAATACCAAGAAGTATACAAAATTAGTAGACTGACGACTAACAAATAATTAAGAGAACAATAGCTTTAACTTGTCAACTACCCGTTAAGGCTACTTTCCACTTTGATTAGTATGAGTGCAGGTGCTTAGTGCAAAACACGTGTGGACCGCAGTTGCTTAGTGCGAGTGATTACTAATGAGCGTAGTAAAGAAGCGTGTTCTATTTTTTTGCGAGTAGCCACGTCCCGCTCGCCCTTCCTTCCCCTTCACTCGCAGCATGCCTGCTACTAAACACGTTTGGACATGTTTGTTTAGTAATTAGTGATTAGCGTACCTTTTTTTTTTTTTTTTTTTTTTCGTGCGGGAAATCCCTTCGGATACCCCCTCGCCGGCCAGCGGGAGCGGCTACGTCGGGCCCGAACCGACCAAAAGCGCACGCCGTCTCGGGTCTTCAGACGCCGGGGTGTAAGGTTACCCATAGAGCATATCCCTCGCACCCCGACTGACCCTGGGCCATCTCATCACTAACAGCATCGCTCATCCTATCTCCTCTGAAAGCAGAGGAGTACGGAGAGCGATGTGTTCCCGCCACGTTGGGTATTGGCCGACGATTAATGCCAACCCTATGAAGGGGAAGCCATTGACCGCCGCCCAGGGTGTACCGGCCGCTCCGATTCCGTTCCCCCCGGACTGCAGCGGGATCGGAATCGGAGCGACACTCGAGGAGGTTACCCAACACACCCCAGTGATTAGCGTACCTCTACGCTCGCTTGTAAAAATGTTATTTGACGCCCAACTACTGATTTTAACTAAGCGCTGCAACTAAACAGTATTGGACACTACACACACTACACATTTGAACTAATCACTTACAATAATCAGTAATTTCTAATCACCTGCACTCGCACTAATCACAGTGGAAAGTAGCCTTTAGTCGGTAGTATGCTAATTCGTTCTATGTTCTGGTCACCAAGCAATCATTAAGTATACTGATCTCAGATGTGGTAGATTCCCCACTACCCTACTTGAAGCCTTCGTATCGCTATTTATCAGGCAGTGACGGATTTATTTATTCCCAAGATAATTGGCCGCTAGTACGGAACAGGTCTGACTGAATGCAAATAATAGAAGGAGCGTTTTATAATGTGGTATACAGGGTAAATAGCGTAAATAGGGGTAAATAGCGGCGATAGCCTAGTGGCGTACTCAACGGACTGCTGAGACGAGGTCTCGAGTTCGATCCCCAGTTGCCCCGGGCACACACCTCTGACTTTTTGTAGTTATGTGTGCATTAATAAATGTTAGTTATCGCTCGCTTAATAATGTACCCGGTAGGTGGCAATAGGCTCGCCCCCTATTACATTGGGACCTTAACATAACTGGCGAATCGTGGGTGGAATAAAAATAAAAATGAATCAAAGAGAAAATTGACCGGTCGAAATGGAAGTCGATGGGTTAGGCCTATGTTCAGCAGTGGACTTCTTACGACTGATATGATGATGATGATGATGATGATGAAAGAGAAACTCTTTAACGGTCCCGTATTAACGAGTCCCGTAGATCACGTTTGGTACAAGCGAGTTCTTTAGTTTTTCAAACTGAAATGATTTTGATTACGAATTGGGGTCTATCAAGGTTTTCGGGGTCCAAATCAACCTTATCTTCAAGCCAGTGCTTCTGATTATTAACGGAAGGACAGACGGCGGTTTCTCCCATGAATGCCATTATTATCTCTATAAAAATACTGGAATAGATTTATATGTTTACAAATCGAATTTGGTTCTTTTTTTCAAAATATTTCATTCCAAATAGATTTTATAATCCTACATAGCGAGTTAACATTCCGCTCACATGAGGACCATAGCCGAAGGATTTCAAATCGCTGCACAATGTGAAAGTTTAAGTGATTTTCCAAGTTATTTAGTACCGATTGGTTTCAATACAGGTTGTTAAATACAATTGTGATTTTACACCATTCCAAACTAGGTTACACCAGTATCGATTATTCAAAGGATATCTTCTAATCTAAGTACTATATCTAAATCAATATTACACGAATACAACTTATTCTCAACGGTTTTAATGATACCTTCCTATATCGAAATCAAATATTCATGTAGATTACAAAGTAACACTTATAAACTTCAAGATTATTGTTTCTAAACGTTACATTAACAACCAGATTTGCAAGGTAAAAGCGTGTGGAAACCCCCACGGGCTTCATCCCATCGGTGCCAACGATGGGGTGGGCGTGTCGGAATCGGACCGACGAAAACCACACAGTGTCCTCCCCAAGTGTCCATTGCCGGGCACCCCGGGTTAGCTCTCGAAAGGATAACCCCGGGGTTACCGGCGGCCTTTGGTCACCACCGCGGCCTCGCCTGGTGGGGTCGGGTTTTATCCCGCGTCGGTGAGTTGGCAGCCGTGTGTAGGACACACGAATTTACAAGGTAATGGGTAAAGTCTATGAGAAAAAAAACCTTTTTTTTTCGTGCGAAAATCCCACCGTATAAGCCCCCGCCGGCCAGCAGGGGTGGTTATGTCGGACTCGAACCGACTAAAACCGCACACCGTCTCGGGTCTTCAGATCCCGGGGTGTAAGGTGGCCCATGCGGAAAATCCCTTGCACCCCGAGGCTGGTATTTTTACTGTTATTTTTTTTCTATTTTTGTATGAAAATTTTAAAGCTGTTCACAGAATATATCTACTTACGAAGTTTCAACAGCATAGTTCTTATAGTTTCGGAAAAAAGTGGCTGTGATATACGGACGGACAGACAGACAGACATGACGAATCCATAAGGGTTCCGTTTTTTGCCACTTGGCTACGGAACCCTAAAGAAACAAACCTTATGAGCCATAATCATGAATACTATAATTTTTTAGGTCAGCACGTACGTTAAACCACGGCCAACGGATATAACACAAATGAAGTGTCAATCATCTCCAAAAAAAGTTGGCAAATCTACACATACTATTTACGGGCACAATTATCAGATTTAAAGTTTCATATTACACATAACAGTTTCTATGTCGTTAAGACATTTATCGATAATTACGACTATTAAAGAACTTTTACGTCACCAAGATGTGTATTGAATAATAAAATGTCAACTTAGTATGCTGTGACTGAATGTTGAAACGAATATTTGAGCTAAAGTTGATAATTTGAATGCATTTTCTTACGAAACTTTTAATTGTCATCAAATCATCTATTGCAGTTCACAACTGGACATGGCCTCATTCATGGGTCAACCCTCTTTTGTAGGACACTGTTTAAGACATTATACTATACATACATACACAAACTCGCGCCATTTTCCCTCCGGGGTAGGTAGATACAACAGCCCACCATCTGCTTTTGTCCTTAAACACTTCACGAGCTTCCTAATACTATCATTAAAGCCCGCCGAAAGAATAAATATATAGATGGGTACTTATGAAAATAAATAAATAATAATTTGTGCCATATCACACGGTCCTCCTTCGCATCCAGTCTTCCCCAAATTTTATTTTATTATTAGAACATAATTTTTATTTGCAAAAAAAAATTGTAAGCTATTTATAAAATTGAATTTGAAATGTTCGATTTCGAATGAAATCAAATACCATCTTAAAAAATACGGTTTTCTGAAAAGTATTTATTACATTCTGGAGAAGGGTTTAATATACTTAACCGACTTAAGTTGGTTCTATTTTTTCATAAAAATTATAGTTATGAACTAGTGAGCTCAGCTTGACGTTATGAAGCTAGAACCAATCATACACATGTAAAAAGCACCACTGTACCACCTGTTGACTGACGGACGAGACTCTTACGCAGGCTCTTGCAGACGGGAGTCATCATCATCCTTTTTAGGGTTCCGTAGTCAAATGTCTAAAAACGGAACCCTTAAAGATTCGTCATGTCTGTCTGTCTGTCCGTCCGTATGTCGCAGCCACTTTTTTCCGAAACTATAAGAACTATGCTGTTGAAACTTGGTAAGTAGATGTATTCTGTGAACCGCATTAAGATTTTCACACAAAAAAAAAAAAAACAATAAGTTTTGGCCATACTTAGAACTGAAACTCAAAAATATTTTTATAGAATTCGTTATTTCAACACAATTAGCAATACAAACTTTCATAGTGCAGTGAAGAAATCATTAAGTTGACTGTACTGTACATTTTTCTCGCTGCTCGAAGGAAATCCATTCATAGACCGCTAGAACTATTATGTCTTCATTATTTTTTGTCGCCGGCACTCGTTAAAATATCTTAGCGAAGTTTTTGTTTCACTCTCAATATGTAGTGTTTGATAAGTGATCTTGTTGGCACATAATCTTGTACAATGTTACACGTTGTTCATTTTTTTAATTGTGTGTAGATATTTAATATATGTTTATGGAAAATTGTGCTCAACGGATACACACCTCGTTATGTAGTCCTCGTTATGGTTTTTATAATTTATCTCGGTTTAAATAGTACTTAGTTGCGGTTTTATCTGAAATATTTAAGGGTACTAATTTATACTAGACTAGCAATAGGTACTCAACGATTTCTTTGGATTTTGAAACAATTAAATGCAAACTTTTTTTTATAAAGACCAGTTCAGAAAGGGACTGTTCACGGGTTCAAGTCAGGTCCTAGATTTTTCCGAATTAAATTAAAATATTATTGGAGCGTACTAAAATAAAATTATAATTAATATTCGTATAATATCTTAGGAATTCTTAAGAAAGAAATATTTGTAGCGTATGGGGATAACCCTGATATGGGTTCCTTTTTTTTTTTAAATCATATATTTCACAGCGCAGCGTAGGAAGGCCTCCCGCAAGGTGGACAGACGACGTGGTAAAGAGCGCAGGGACTCGGTGGATGCAGGCCGCTACAGACCTGTCAAAATGGAAGTCAATGGGGGAGGCCTATGTTCAGCAGTGAACTTCCTACGGCTGATATGATGATGATATATTTCACATTCGCTGGGTAATTTATTTAATTCATTTCTAAGGTACTTATTATTAAGGTTGGATTTCACCGTTGAATATAAAAGGTCCGTAACTTAATTTCGAGAGACATGTTAGATTATTGGAATATCGACTGAAAGGTTGTGCGAATAGAGTTTATTGCGATACAACTTTTTGTCGCCAAACGTTGCATCGACTGAACGTTTCTTCGAATATTTATCAATCGATGGACTATAAACCCGATGGATAGACCCGAATATAAACGCGATTATATAAATTTAAATTATAAAAAAAAAATCTCAATGAATGTAATCCAGTTATTATCGACATCTTAGAGTTGTTCCCGAAACGTGAAAACCTGAAAGGTCATTTTAGTTAAACGGATTTTTGCAGGCATAAACCAGCCTAAATCAGTTGTACCCATTTCTTTGTGAATAAGATGGTGTGTACAAGTCTTGAATGAGTAGAGAAATATGAAATCGACAGTGTACCTATCTCGATTTAAATTACATGATCACAGTTAATTCCATAAAGGTCAGACTTGAATATAGTTTACAATCACTTTCTACAGATGATTTAGTACTTAAGCTTTAAATTAACAAGGCCCACACGCCAAAGCAACGTGTGAATTCCTGCTTCGCGACCCCTACTTTCACTGGTCAGTGTTGCCAAAGTTGGGTCATTTTCCCATAATTTAGGGAGAAACATTTGTATTGGGATATTTTGGGTTAAGATTCTGAGGGAAAAATTTAAACATATAATGTAATTTACGTATTTTAAAAAATAATACAGTACCTACTCTTTATTTATTAACGAAAATGGAAATTAATGGTGCCGCGGTACCATATTGTTATGATAAGATATTATGAATAAGGAATATTATGAATTCTAAATGGTTTTTGAGGACTTTCCAATTATCTAATTTCGTTGCGTTTAGTATATGATTTGACAATTTTAGGGATAATTATTCCCAGTATCTGGCAGGACCGTATCTGGTCTGATAACTTTCTCAAACTGTCGAAGGATTATGTGAATACTACACATTTAAATAAAACTAAGTTTTCCTGGTTATCTCACGTTTTATTATGTGTTATTATTTCAGTTTGTCGGGAATAGTGTGAGGAAAGAAAAAAAACGATAACCGCGCGGGCGGAGCCGCGGGCATCAGCTAGTTTATTATAATAACACATAATATATCACGATATAATCAGTTAAAATTAGTTTTATTTAATGTAATCATTTAACAATCTTTGAGGACTTATATCTCCCCAAACCAGCGGAATTTCTGGCGGAAAACCTTTAAAAGAATAATAAACGGAATATGACATATATTAAACTTATTCTCTGAAGCTTACAAAAGTACTTCTACGATAATTTTTGCTAGTGTTCAGCAACATCTTAAGGTGACTGTACCTTCACGCTTCTGTAATTAATACATAAAATCATTTACTCAGAAATTAATCAGTATCTTTTTAAACATTCTCTGTCAACCCTACATCAACAGATGCTGTCAACTTTGCAATCCCTAAGGAACACCAACAGACAGACATAAATTATTCACCAGTCGTGTTATTGCATAATTTTAACGTTTTTATTTAACACAATGACATTATGCGCGGGCACTCCGGTGTGCCATTTAAAAAAAGACTAATCATTTTGAAATTATATTACGCTCATCTTTTATATGAGAAAGAAATAAAGGTATATAATTATTTTAGCTAGGTACACTTTGTTTTATTTTGAAGAAACATATGGACGTAAATAAAAAAATAGATTCTTTGAATTTGGTATCACGACAGACCACTACTTAACCAGTAATAATGCGCTGCTTTTTGTACCTGTCATTCAGATGAAATTAGATTAATGTCGACAGTGTGTAACAAAACTAGTGTCCGATCAATAGGCATCCTACATACACAACCATATATGAAATAAAAATAAAATATAGATGAAAATAAATGCATTATTGGAATTTTAAATGCCATTTCCTAGTACCCTTCCTAACTTAATATCTCTCTAAAATCTAAGATTGTGACAACACTACGTAGCAGATATCCAACAACACCACTCCCCCCCTGGCGCTCTCCTGTGTTTTTTTAATTTTTATCTTTATTTGTAGTAAGGGTTTGTTCAAGTGTCCTGTGTTGTCATGCAAGTTTTGACTAAATTTTATAGTAACTTTTGTGCGGTACCTTTTTAAACTTATTTTCCAGAAATATTACATAAACAGAATCTAACATTGATTGCGTATACACCGATATACCTTCACGGATCGGACAATAGTTTTGTTACATGTTGTATAGAGATAGGTGTCAAAATTCACACATTTATTTAGTTCCTGCGTCTCGTTCCAAATTCGAAATTCAAAATTCATTCCCGCTCACCTAGCAACCGTGACACATTTTCTGTCTAAACATTTTGTCTAGTACTCATAGAACTAATTGTTGATCTTATAAGTTTCAAATTATGATCCACGTCAATCGATAATTTCATTTCTAATAGTTGATTTCTAAATGAAGGTGAGTTTTGTTTTGTGGCCTTACAAGTTTAAAATTATGACCCATGTGATTAAATAATTTCATTTCTAATATTGAAATAAAACTATTTTTAATGGATTCTATCGCGATTTATTTGATATTATTTTATTATTTACATTGAATCTGACGTTTCGGTTGCTCATCAGCAGCCATGGTCATGGGGAGACTCCCCGTGTCTCCCCGTGACCATGGCTGCTGAAAATCAAATAAATCGCGATAGAATCCGTTAAAAATAGTTTTATTTATTGAAATAAAACTATTTTTAACGGATTGGTGTGACATTCGCGTAAACTTCTGACAGTATCATGTAGAATTCATTTCTAATAGTTACTTTGATTTCAAAATGACGGTGGGTTATAAAGTTCGTTGGGGTAGAGTAATCGTTTCTACAGTTGAACTAAAATTATTGTAAAGTTAAACCAACTTTCTTCTATTGACGGTTAAACTTTCTTCAGTCGTGATAGTAATAAATTATGTGGTGCGGTAAAACGCGGTAAAGTTCACGCGATAGCAGTAGTGGAGGGTTGAGGTTTATTGAAAATTGTCGTGAATCACTTATACAATTACTGTTAAATGAGCGATAGATGTTCACTTTGTCGGTAGAAGAAAATTAATATTTTTACTCGACTGTGCCAGACTTCGACATTACATATTTTATTACCTACGTGCCATAATATAATTTTATCAGGAAGAATAAAACAATATTATATTTACACTAACTGTTGGCCACGGTTTCACCCGTGGGGAATTCTGATCCTGTTCCAGCTACTCATGATACCCTATTCCACCACCACAACCTACATAAGTTACACAATTCCACCATACATAATTTTATTATATCTCAAAGGGTTTAGGTAGCGTTTTCGTTAAAAACTGCATATTTTTTTCCTACACCTCCAACAAATATATTTTGGCTTATATACTTATACAAAACATGAAAATTTTTATACTAAAACCTTCCTCTAGAACAACTTTATCCATTCGTGAAAACAGCATGAAAACATGATAGTACACGACGTTTCGTATACTATCCCATAATAATAACGCTCTACAAAACCGAAGCAAGTGATTTTAGCCGGATTCTCACTTTTTACCCGGTTTGCCAAATCAAAAACCTGGTATTATACTTAATTATATCTCTACCTACATTTTAAAAATAAACAGGCGTTAGTATAAAGATAGTACTAATTTATATAAACATAATTTACTAGTATTTGACATCCCTGATCAATTTATAGCACCGCAAGTGACACTTCTAAATGTCAAAGTTGACATTTAGTTTCAGTGACAGCTGTTTAATAGAGTAGTAATAAATATTTGTAATACAACTCACGATCAGTGTTTCCAAACGCTAGTCCAAGTGGTTAGCGGGGAAGTGAAATACAAGGACTCCCAATCTCTTCCCGTAGGTGTTGTACAGTCAACATTATATTAACTAAACACATTCAAAGCTACCAAAGCTCTAAAACTTTAAATAAAATAATACACAAAAAATGGAAAATGTTAAGTTTAACTTCTGAAGATCACAAAATAAACACATCAACGATTTATTGGTTTATTTCAATGTGAAGATTGTTTGTAAATATGTTGGTGTTTGGCAACTTCTTAGGGAACTGTAAAATTAATTTCTCGGTAATTAAAATTTCTGAACATTTACAGCACCGTAAGTGACACTTCTAAATGTCAAAGTTGACATTGACGTTCAGTGACAGGTGACAGCTTTCAAAGACAGAGTCATATTTAAATAAAGAATATGAAAGAATAACCTACAGTCACTATATACTAACGCCAGTTATTAATTCTAAACGTATTACATTTCTTTTTAACCCTCCATTCAGTTTTGAAACATACCATTGCAAAAATGGATAGACCCACTTCCAACTGGTAATACCATCATAACTATACAATTATATACATGTAGAATCGGAAAAGAATCATGTCTTAGTGGTCACGACCCATCATAAAAAAGTTAAACGGTTGTTTGACTGTCACTTTTGAACTAGAAAAATAAGTGTATCATGCTTTTAAATTTACAAGTATCATTTAGATAAAGGGGCTAGTGATGTGGAAGAAACGGTGAGGCAAATCTTCGTTGTTTTTTTTTATACTTCTAAGGTAGCAAACGAACACACAAGGATGAAAGGCATCTATCGTGGCCCTCGTACCCCAAGGTCGCGTATTGTTTTTGAAAGAAAGAAAGCAGAAAGAAGATATATTTATTAAGGACACGCACACATAAGTAGCAAAAAATGTATATGTATGAACATATAGATGATAGGTGTGCGAGCCTCAATAGGTCGCCATCTCAGCATAAAATACTGCCCATCAGATGCTAATATGATGAGCAGCGCTGATATTCTGACGCCACGCACGTGTGCACAAGTACACAAGGATACATACTATTATTTACATCAAACATAATACAAAAAAAAAGAAAAAGGAAAACAAAATCAAACTAGGAATTCAGTAGGGTGCGACTGAAATAAATTGAGCTGAGCGAGCAGGACTCTTACTTGAAAATAAGACATCTTACTACGGTCGCGCGCTTAGCTAAGGCCGCGCGCTCGTGAAACTGTTTTTCGGTGATTATTCCTCAATGGTACATCGGACATGAACCATCTCGTTTCATAACACTCCTCAGTGTCCACACTATCACCGTGCTAAATTTGGTCAAGATCGCTCGATTGGTTACGGAGGAGTTCAGCCACCAACAAACGGCTATGCCGCGTATAAGAGCTTCGCTCGCTCAGTTCAATAATTTAAAACATAGAAAAGGAAAATAAGAAATGAAATTACAAGTGGCGCTGACCGCTTAAAATTAAACTAGCGCAGGCTTGATGATTTAGGTGTTCATACACATCTGTCCACCTCTTCACGGATATTATGTAGTAATGTCAATGAACGTAAGGAATTCGCAAATAACTTAACTAATACTTAGTATGCGGTGTACGGCAGTGCATCCGCCATTTTCTGTTTATGATTACGTAGTCCGCGTTTAGTTAATTTGGTTTCTGTTTTTTTATGAGTAAATAGATAGAATACTCTTTATTGTACACCACATATTATTATATACAATATCTTAAGTCTAAATATATTGTAGGTACAATGGGCGGTCTTATCGCTAAGAGCGATCTCTACCAGACAACCTTTGAATGGATTTATCAGTAGGAGTAGAATGGCAGTTGATTGAGCAGCAGCTACCAAGCAGCCAAACGAAGGAGACAAGCGTATGTCGTGGCGTTCATCTGACAGACCTAAGTGATTCGTGATACGAAGGAGAAGGAGTATAAATAGAGGTTAATTAAAAATGAGTCTTATAAAAATGAGCTTTGAAAATAATTTCAACCTTGACAAAGCAACAGGTGCGTAGAATCTCACGTACGTCGAATAATGTTTCAAAAGACATACCTCCTGACTGTCCACCAAATATGTTTGAACTTCTAATTTTTTCCTTGGTCAAGGGCTTACCTGAAAAAATAAAATGATACATTAACCCTCTAATATAAAGCTTCATAAAACTTAACTAAATTAATACAATTTGGGTCTAGATAGCGCTGTGTAATATATAGTACGAATTTAATACAATTACACGCCACCGCTACATGGTGGATATTCCACTCATACGCACGAAACGTTTCGGTGACACATTTATTATGCTTACAGCTAAGGAGTGGAATTGCCTGCCTGAGTCTGTGTTTCCGGAAAGCTATAACCTCAGAATCTTGAAGTCTCGAGTGAATAGGTTCCTTCTAGGCAAACGTGATCCATCGTAGACCACATCCTCACTTACGATCAGGTGAGATAGAGGTCAAACGTGAGCCTATCATTCATAAAAAAAATATAGTGTTAATATTCTACTTCTTATTCAAAGTAAGCATAGAACTGAGTAAGCATTCTAGAATCTATGATATGGATTCTAGAATGCGGAAAACGTATTTGATACATTTATTTTATCAATGCATACATATTACATACAAGAACACCGATACCAATGCACATAGTATGTCTACATCATACACACCAAATATTTGCACTGAGTGGGAATCGAACCTGCGACCTGCGATATAACAATCGAACGCTGTACCGCCATACTACAGAATCCTTGGCCACATTTTTGTTTTGTTTAAACAACCCCGGATACAGAATAAACAATATGGTGTATATCTACAATTCATATTAGTAGGCAAAAACTGTTAATTAATCTTCTCGAAGGCGTGGACTGCAAAATATAGTGCCTTTGTTCAGAGCCAAGTTTTAAATTTGTGCACTGTGGTCCAAGGCATAGGAGAATTGTCGGAAATGTACGGGAATTTTACACATTGAAATAACAAATGTATAGACTGGTTACCTTTTTTTTTTTTTTTTTTTCGTGCGGAAATCCCTTCGGATACCCCCCCGCGTGCCAGCGGGGGCGGTTATGTCGGGCTTGAACCGACTAAAACCGCACGCCGTCTCGGGTCTACAGACGCCTGGGTCTACAGACTGGTTACCTAAGCAGTACTAAGAAAGAAAATGTAGAAGTAAAAGTCTGTTCCTATAGATTTAGATCGGAAAAAGAGAAGATCTAGGACGGGACTTGAACTCACGACCAGTCCCTTACGGCGGGAATGCTCTGACCAACTGAGCTACCTAGACACGTTCTAGATCTTTTTTTTGTAATATTAATTTTATTTAAAGATGCCTAATATCTTTTATTAAAGATACCAAAGTTAAATATGGTCTACTATCTATTTATTATAACATTATAGTAGTTAGTTAATACATAATATTTATTTATTAACACTTTTTTATTAACAATAAATAAATTTTACAAATAAATATTCTTTTTTATTTTTTTATTTAGGACACGTCAATTTGACTTCACCTCGCCTGATGGTAAGCTGAAGGTAAAGTCTCAGGAAAGAATAATATTGATAAAAAGTATTACTTAAACTGAATTTCGTCAGTGATGATCCATTCTATATTCACAGAAGATTTCTTTGTTCTATATTCATTGATGACAATCAGCTTTTATGTTCAATATCGCAAATATCCTGTTACTTGCTCCACACAATACCTTTGCATGCATCTGCAAATCAAATCGCGACCACGCATGCGCGGCTGTAGCAAAGCAATGCCGGATGTCAGCATTACTATGTCGAGTTTTACATTATGAGGCTGATGGGTTCACAACAGTTGTGTTTATTTTTAATTTGAATCATTTGCAGCAAGCCTAAACCCGTGGCTCCACCCACGTGGAAAGCTAATCTCGTGTCCGTGATCTACAGGAACCTATTTCCGGGACAAAAAATACATGATATTGTCGGAAGTTTACGCGAATGTCACACATTGAAATAAAACTATTTTATCGGATTCTATTGCGATTTATTTGATGTTATTTTGTATTTCACATTGATCTTTTTTTCTGTAAAAAATACAGACAAAAAATACAAAAAAGAAAACAAATTATACATAGAAACACTGAAAACTAGGCAAATTCCAAATTTGCACTAGATGGGAATCAAACCCAACAGAGGTCATCTCATAAATACTCATCATTATGATCGTCACGGCATTAATCCAGGTTGCATCCGAAGTTTAACCTTTGATCCGGCGGTGTCCTTCGCTTTCCGTCTGAAGTGGCTTATATGGGCGCGACTGCCGAATGACCTCGCAAACTCGAGAGGACAACCTGCGTCAGAGTCTCGTCCGGCAGGTGAGGTTAGCTTGGGCGCCGAAGATCTTAGTGGAGAGCTATACAACCGTCTTGAAAAAGAAATTAGGACTAGTATTGCCACGCAGTTTCACCCGCGTACGTCGGAATCCCATGGGAATAATGGGATAAAAAGTAGCCTATGTTACTCAGGGATAATGTAGCATTTCAATGATGTTTTTTTTTAATCGCAAAAAAAAAAAAACGAAAAATCGAAAATCCCTTGTATTCGGCTGAGCTCGTCTCAGGAATTCAACTTGTATAAATCGTTCCAGTAGTTTAAGATTAATTTATCGACGAAACAAACAAATCTTTACCCTTTATAATATTAGTATAGAGTGTGCACAGATATTAAAGAGTTTATCAATTACAAACAAACAAAAAAAGTATTCTCTTATAGATTTAGATCGGAAAAGAGAAAATCTAGGACGGGACTTGAACCCGTGACCAGTCCCTTACATCCCTTAGTCCCTTAAAAATGACAGTAAAGTTATTCGTTGTTTCCGTAGTTCGCAAGAATTACAGTAGATGGCTCCAGCGTCGCCTTAAGACGTATATAACATATCGGAGTATTTCGAATATCTGGGACGTATCTAGGTGGCTCAGATGGTCAGAGCACTCCCCCTGTAAGGGACTGGTCACGGGTTCAAGTCCCGTCCTAGATGTTCTCTTTTTCCGATCTTATAAATCTATAAGAAAAAGTAAGCATACAAAATGCTGAAAAATCTAATTGAATGTATTCTCTTCATAATATTAGTAAAGATAGATACTACAACATTGCGACCGAATCGTAACAAAATCGCCTCAACATAAAGAAGCAAAAAGTCGCAGTGTATAACGTCTCTAACACAAACACGCTCAATTCTCTATACCCCACAAACAGGTAGTTATTCATAAAATCAGCACATTTTCTTGTGCGGCTAACACCTTGTTATAGGGTAGCCAATAATCGCCGCACTCGTCACGAACCGGCCTCTTAAAACAATAATATCCATATTTCGTAGCAAATAAGGGAATAACGCGCACCCAGACGCGAATTCGGATGGGGCCATGAGAACAGCGTGCTGGAATAATATTAATGATTTATTTTTATATGTGATTCAGTAGGTAAATAGGTTTTGATAGATATTTGCTTTAATTATCATGAAACACTTTTATACGTTACTGTACTTTTTTTTAAATATTTTGTTTGTAAAAAAGGTATGCGTAACGCTAATAAATTTTTGTTAAGATGTCAATTCGAACGATAATATATCGGTTGTAAGGTAAACGCAAGAAAACAGCAGATAGCACTGAAGATAAACAAAATACGGGAGCATTTTTTTTGATCGGTTTAATTATTTTTCAATTTAGAATTTTTCATTAGCAATATTCACGCTCCATCATGTTAGTGCAGCTAAAGGAAATGATATATTCATAAAAAACTGCAGCACTTTATCTAAAAATGAACGCAGCAATTAATATCAGTATTACGTCGCCTCTTTTAGCGTATTTGTTTCTTTTAGCTATACTAACACGATTCTAAAATTAATATTCTAAAAAAAATATTTAAAAAAATTAAACCGATCGAAAAATTCACTCATTTTTTTATCTTCAGTACTATCACCTCTCTTCGTTTTCAGGATACCAATCTACCACAAAATTTTTTTTAAAGGGTTGTTCTGTACACAGTTTGCGAACAAATTTGTGCGAATCGACTACCAAGATATTTTATGTGAGAGTAGTGTAAAAGACGGAAAAAGAAAGAAATATATTTTTTTGATCACAACTATTGTATACAGCGGTATTTAATTATGGTTTTTTACGATAATGTTGCTTGCACACTCGCAACTGGCAAAATATGCGAGAGAACATGCTAGTATATTTAACATACATTATATTTTTATTTTTGTTACTCTTGCACAATAGCACGTACGCCGTGCTTCAATGTAAAGTCAAATTGTTACTTATAGCAAAATATTTTCATAAAATCATGTGAAAAAGCGATGTTTGTTGAGTGAAGGCTTTTAAATGCCTATTGCAAATACTGCAAATATTACTTGTGCGTTATAGTTACAACATAACATTTTGACAGTTACGACACCTATTACATTAAATTACAGCTAAAATGTTTAAGTGTACATATATCGTTATAGGTATGCGTGCCTGTGTCGCCTTTTACCGATATTGTAGTAATATCTGATGCTAGAACTATACTACACATCATGACATTAAAATACATTTGCTACGATATGTGAAATTAAACTTTAGCTGTAATCTTATGGGGTGTATTTTTCCTTATGGGTGTTTGTACTGACTTTTTATAATAGGTTTACGTTTGTTTGATGGTTTTAGTGTGTAAACATATAAACTTAGTTTGTTCTGTATAGACTACAACGGAACTTACAAAACGTTAAAATAAAATAACTAGATTGGATTGGAACCGGGTCACCAGTTCAGATAAAACTTATAGTTTACCAATGGGCTACTTAAAAGCGTATATATATTTGATATGAAACAAATCTTCAGCCAGTTCACGAGTTTCCTCTACTGTCATTCAAATCAGGCGACAATCCTAAATTAAAAAGTTAATAAACACGTGAACTTATCTTCCAAAAAAATTTTCGGGTAATCAAAACAATAAGGTTAAAAATTCGATGAATGGAGTTGAAATTATGACAGGTCATTGTATTTTAACCCAAGATTGTTTATACCCCTCCGGGAACTGAGAATATTACAAGTGCGAAGTTGGGACAGACTATAAATATCTAAATTACTTTGAGATGTCCACGTCCTCAATGAACTTCTCTCTTAAGTCGCAGTACTCAAACACTTGTAACGCCATCGTCCGGGAAGCATACATAACTAAGATTACATAGAAATCGCGCAATAGGCCGCCGCGTTGTTACGTAAGTAGGTACTGAAAGCCTTAACATTACCTTAGGCGTACTTATTTATGTCATTGTTAACTGAATTAATGCTCTCGCGGGACGTCATTTCGAATATAGCTTGTTATTTTGTAATAAAGAAAAACTTTAGTTAAACCTTACGTCACGCATTTACTGGAAGATGCTTGTATGTATAAAGCTATGAATTGTGTATTGTATTATTTAAATAGTTTTTTACTAGGCAAGTTAAGTAATTCAATTAAATTTTTAAGCATTTTGTATGCTTACTTTTTTTCTAAAGATTTTAGATCGGAGTCCCGTCCTAGATGTTCTCTTTTTCCGATCTAAAATCTTTAGAATAAAAGTTAAGTAATATTAAATTATCAAGCTTTCTTGGAAGTTTTAGCGAATGTCACCCATTGAAATAAAAACTATTTGTCACGGGAAGACCATGACCCCGTAACCATGGTTGCTGAAAGCAACCGAAACGTCGAATTCAATGTAAATAATAAAATAACATCAAATAAATCACGATAGAACCCGTTAAAATAGCATTATTTCAATATTCAGCATTCATTACAATACATAGAAACGTTTAGTACATTACAGATATCAATGCGATAATACGCTTAGTTACTTGATATTAGGTTATATTACCCATTTAGTCTAAAACTAGTTTAAACTATCCAAAGTTTCGTGAATATATTATAAGCATGAACCAAATTAAACATTTATTTTTCTCGAATACTGAGTCCAACCTACAGACGAACAGTGAACTGCAATAGGTTGATTACTAAAGTACTAAAGAGTAAATATTTGAGTGACAAAAAAAAATGTAGTTTTAGGTTTAAAAGAAATATTCCCTAAATTATTGAGATTGGACCTATAACAGGCAATCTCTTGGGTTCATGTTTGTCATGGTTTAGATTCAAATTGAAGAACATTCTAGCAAATGTTAACAAAGAAGTAGTAATTAATTAAACCCATTGAAAACAACCTCGTAAATTTCACTGCGTGTTTCATGGCCACACTATAAAACTTTGTCGGTGCGCTCGATTATCATACAATGGTCACTTGCGATGCAGCCGTGTTGACAGATACGCGTTTCCTGTAACCGAAATGGCCGGCCATTTTGTTTTGCGTTCGCTCCAACGAAATGGCCGACGAGGTGTGACTAGAAGTTGCTGTTTTAGCTTATTTCGTAAATTGGTTGTATTTATTGTAATGGTTTGTAGTGTGTGCGTACAAATTGGTCGGGAGTTCGATTGCCTAGTATGGAATGTACTATAACGAATGCTACAGAACCTACTACAGTACAGTACTACAGTACCCAACAGAGAATGTGGACTTTATTAAATGATATTTCTTGCTAGGTGTTGTTTTGTTACATAGAGGATTACTACATGACGCAATAGCAGTAGTAAGTACGACAGTTTTGCATGATATCTTGGGTTCAACTTCCTAGTCAGCCCAAATTATGAAAAGTGCCCGGTTGACGGCTATAGACTTAACACCAGAGGAGTTGGGGTGAGGTTGAAGATTGGCTTTCATTTTCGGGCTAGTATGTTATATGCCTCAAAGGATGCACGATGGAACCGGTCCTTGAGAGCATAAAGAGGGAGGCAGGCTTTTTTTTTTTTTTTTTTATACCACAAAGGTGGCAGTCAAGCACACGGCCCACCTGATGGGAAGCGGTTACCGCGGCCTATGGACGTGTGCAACACCAGTGGCGTCACACTCGCGCTGCCGACCCTGTAAAGGAAAGGGGATGGGAAAGGAGTTTGGGAGGGGATGGGAAAGGAGTTTGGGCTCCGGCACTCTCACTCACCAAACGGAACGCAACAGTTCAAATACTGTTACTTGGCGTCGATATTCTGTGAGAGGGTGGTGCTTCCCCGGTCGAGTCGGCCCACTCATGCAACGGCCAAAATGACTGTTGCTTGACTCTACCACTACTCGTAATAGCTCTGCATCACCCTATGGTTGACTGGTAGGGAATGTCTTTGGCATTAAGTCCGCCAATGTACTATGTGCAAATAAAATAAATAATTTTAAATAAATACAATCAAAATGTGACTATACGAGATTTAGAAGTTTTATATAACTTAGGTACTCCATATATATATGCCCGGTAGATGGCAATAGGCTCTCCCCCTATTACATTGGGATCTTAGCATAACTGGGGAATCGTGGGTGTGTAAGACACCTCTGCCTACCCCTTCGAGGATACAGACGTGAAGTTATGTTACAACATATATACAAGAATGATTCAACCACAAAGGAAGTCGCCTATGGAAGCAAGTCCAAGCTTATTATTATGAAATATCACGATACACTCGTGTAATACCACATAGGACGTGACGCAGGCGCACCGTGATATTGTTACGTCGCGTCATCACAGGGTTGCCACTCAACAAAAATATATTAATTTGATAGGAAAACTAATGTAAGTAGTTTAAAAATATAATCTCAAAGAATCCTAAAACGGGATGTAGTTTCT
Organism: Cybosia mesomella; assembly: GCA_946251805.1. Taxonomy (NCBI): domain Eukaryota; kingdom Metazoa; phylum Arthropoda; class Insecta; order Lepidoptera; family Erebidae; genus Cybosia; species Cybosia mesomella. Next base: position 4,138,410 of record OX276395.1, read on the forward strand.
TCTCGTAGTACCTATCTACCACTAGGCCTTTGGACAAAGTTACTTTCTATTAGCGATAAAGCCAGTAGAAACATTCAGTAATATATGAGATGGACATTATATAAAAAGCGGCCAAGTGCGAGTCGGACTCGCCCATGAAGGGTTCCGTAGTAGCAAGTAACCTAATATTAGAAACCTCAATATCAGTACATCCGTGATCATGGTACTTGTAACAGTGCCGAAATATCGGATTCTCGAAAAAGATACTAAACATGGTAAATATCCCGTTTATAATTCTAATTTTAATGTAAATGACCATGTCAATCTAAAATCATATATAACCTCAATATCATTTTTGAAGATTTTTTCTAAAAATGAGAATTCTTCAATGGCAACTCCGATTTTCGTTTTTCTTTTTTTGTCTTGTGTATATGAACAAATTACTTAATTTAATACCAATCGCGTGAATGAGGCTTTTTGTTCATTGAGAAATCAGTTTTTTGTTTTTTTTTCCGGTGATTATTCCTCAGTGGTACGCATGAATTTTTAATTACATAGCCTATGTCCTTCACATCAGTAACATCTTTGCTTGTGTGAAATTTCATTAGAATCGGTTCAGCCATTTGGGAGGAGAAGATGGTCTAACGAAATACATGAGTCGTTTAAAAGAGAGCGAAGCTCTGACGAGCCTCAATAAAAAGAATACTTGAGTAATATTAAATGAATTTTGTTTTTTTTGGAATTCTCGTCTGTTTATCTGTTTGTTCGCAATGAACCCAAAAACTATTGGACGGATTTTGATGAGTTTTCTTCTATTATAAAGGTCTTGGTCGGACTTAAAATCTGCCGTATTTTATGGCAATAAGTTATAAGTGTGCAAAATTTCAAATCAATCCAAAGCTTCTAAGTGCTTCAAAAACGAGTTCAAAGTCTTCAAAGATTCCGTCACATACATACCAAGCTAATAAAATCGTATTAATAACATTAGGCACTACACTTAATACGTAAGCCAACCCTATCGCCGCTGCACTCAATTTGATATGGTTTATTAAGTAAACTAGGCGGCAAACTGTGAATTGGCGGGCATTGTTCAGTGCGATGTGGAAAACTAAATTATTCAACTGAGTTATTATGGGAATATGAATTTGGACACGATAATAGTGTAGGTGAACAAGAAGCGAAGTTTGCTAATTATTCCTATATAAGTATAATGATTACTAATACTTTCTAATAATAGGTATTTCTTTACCTATGAAATTGCCGAAATTTTCTTACAAATTCATGAGTTCGTTATTCCTGTATTTAATAGCTATTTCCATTATTTATATTTTGTTTGAAAGTTGATTTCAAGATTTTACAACTCAGTATTAAATTTTGTTTTTATTGGCCGCTTGATAAATTAATTCGATCTTCAAACAGTACTTCCTAAATGCTATCCATTTTGATAATCAATTTCGTATTACTTAACAGCTGTCACTTTTCAAAAATGTAATAAAAGTTGCTGTTTGTTTGCTTAATGTTGTCTCATTTCATTCATACACAAAAAATTATCATTCCTAAAAAAATGCAAAAATGTTAGTACTGAAAATTGGGTTTCCTCCAAATTCTTCAAGAAAAACGGCCATTTCATTATGTAAAGACCTTTCTTTTTTCTTTTTTCTTGCGGCAATCCCATCGGATACCCCCCCGCCGGCTAGCGGGGGCGGTTATGTCGGGCTTGAACCGACTAAAACCGCACGTCGTCTCGCCATCTCCTTCGCGAGCATTACATGCTCGCAGAAGGAGGTGGCGGCGGCCCACGCGCTCGCGCTCCGCACCATTGCCGCAATCATACTGCCGAGCGAGAGGACTCCCACCCGATGGCTGCCACAAGGTCACGCCTCGGCACCACCCACACCGGGCAGTCCGCCAGCGTGTGCAGCCGTGAGTCCTCACTCGCGTCGCCGTGATGACACTCAGGCGTTGGCTCCTTCCTGATCCGATGCAGGTGGTCCCCGAAGCTCCCCTTCCCGGAGATCACCTGCGTCAGTATAGTCGGTACGAGAGGCTTCCGTGTCGCCTCTCTAGCCAATCCTCCATGATGGGCCTTACCGCCGCTATTGCGGCGTGCCCTTCATATGTAACGACCTAATAATAACCATAGTATACATAACATAACTTCACGCCTGTATCCCCGTAGGGGTAGGCAGAGGTGTATTACACACCAGTTATGTTTAGGTCCCAATGTAATAGGGGGGCGAGACTATTGACATCTACCGGGCACATTACTAAGCGAGAGATAATCTACATTTTTAAAACACACATAACTACGCGTAAACCCGAGGTGTGTGCCCGGGGCGACTGGGGATCTAACTCCAGACCTAATCTCGGCAGTCCGTTACGTACACCACTGGGGATCGCCGCTTTCGCCTACATTACCGTAGCACCTGCCGAGAATTCGAGTTCTTTTAACCAATGACGACTAAGAAATACCTATCGTGTAACAGTTTTTGCAATTCAACACCTCCGAAACGGCTTGACCAGGTACTGGGAACTTGGCTTGACCTTTTTGTAACCCTAACTAGGTGAAGGGGATCAGAATTTCAGGTGGGCGGAGCCGCGGGCAACAGCCAGTCATCTAATCTATCTTCATAACTTCACGCCTGTATTCCCGAAGGGGTAGGCAGAGGTGTATTACACACCCACGATTCGCCAGTTATGTTAAGGTCCCAATGTAATAGGGGGCGAGCCTATTGCCATCTACCGGGCACATTATTAAGCGAGCGATAATTAACATTTATTAATGCACACATAACTACGAAAAGTCAGAGGTGTGTGCTCGGGGCGACTGGGGATCGACCTCGAGACCTCGAATTCGGCCAGACTCTTTATATTATATAGTAAATATAATCCAGAATAATAACTTCTCGAAAACGACCAAATAATTTCGATGTCATTACAGTTTTCCGTTTCGCGAAATGACTGCAACAAAAAACATTTAAACTCAAAAATGACAGCTAATGTATGAAAAAAAAATCATTCGGATCAACGAAACTTAAGATTTGATTACAAAATGGCCGCCAAGATATCGTTATAATTTGTTTAACACTATTTTTTAGGAATTTTCTTTAGAAAAGCCCTATTGCTAAGGAGTTTTCTCGACGTCGTCGTCGTTTTGCCAATTTTCTGTCACGGTTTTGGGTATGAAGGAGATGAGCTATCGAGTTGCTGTTTTCTTTAATAGATTCGTGCTGGGGTGAACCATTGCAAGATAAAAAAATATCGCAAAAAATCGCAAAAAAAAAAAAATATCGCAAAATCGAAAATCCCTTGTATTCGGCTGAGCTCGTCTCAGGCATTCAACTTGTTTATTTTTTTCCCTAATAAAATACTGTAAACAATATTTTTTTTTATATTACAATCTAGCCTTGTTGACTAATAAGTAAATAAATTTCACCTAAATTACTACGTAAACATAATTCTAAGAATGCGTCCATTAACCCTTACTTAGTTTTTATTAAGGCGAAGACACTTTGTTCATGTGTTCTTTATACGCAGCACTTAAGACTACATTTATTTATTTGTTTCTGAAACACTACACTAACTCAAATGGTTTCGTCCGTTTCAGTCTTCAACACTATTAATATTGTAATATTCTACACAGCGCTACATATACCCGAAGTAAGCATAGCCGAATTAGCTTGTGTTATGGGTTCTAGAATGCGGATATACATACTTGGATACCTTATTTTTTGTAAACGCACTAGCTGATGCCCGTGGTTTGGTTATCGTTTTTGGTCATATCTCCGGTTTTACTTAACCATAACATAACATAACATAAACTCACGCCTATATCCCCGAAGGGGTAGGCAGAGGTGCTAGCACCCACATTTCGCCAGATTATGTTTAGGTCCCAATGTAATAGGTGGCGAGCCTATTGCCATTAACCGGGCACTTATAAACCTGCGATAAATACACACATAACTTCGAAAAGTTATTGGTGTGTGCCATGGTAATACCTTTTTTTTTTTTTTTTTTTTTTTTCGTGCGGAAATCCCTTCGGATACCCCCCCGCGTGCCAGCGGGGGCGGTTATGTCGGGCTTGAACCGACTAAAACCGCACGCCGTCTCGGGTCTACAGACGCCGGGGTGTAAGGTTGCCCATAGAGCATATCCCTCGCACCCCGACTGACCCTGGGCCATCTCCGGTTTCGAGATGGCCCCCTCGGGTTTGGGAACCACGGTGTCCCCGTCTTGCCCCGGTTTGGGGGAGGGGCGCTAGTCGCCCCACCGTCCCGGCCTGCTTCTGCTGGGGTGACAGGTGGCCTCACCCGCCACCCCCAGGCCTGCGCTCATGGAGGACGGAGGTCGTTAAGCGACCTCCGGCGCCTGAGTTGCCTGCGACGCGCGGCGAGCAAGTTGCGGGCTCGGCGGACCGGGAGAGTTCTAAGTCTCTCCCGGGCGCGCTCCGCCACCTCCTTCGCGAGCATTACATGCTCGCAGAAGGAGGCGGCGGCGGCCCACGCGCTCGCGCTCCGCACCATTGCCGCAATCATGCTGCCGAGCGAGAGGACTCCCACCCCGATGGCTGCCACGAGGTCACGCCTCGGCGCCTCCCACGCCGGGCAGTCCGCCAGCGTGTGCAGCCCTGAGTCCTCGCTCGCGTCGCAGTGATGACACTCAGGCGTTGGCTCCTTCCTGATCCGATGCAGGTGGTCCCCGAAGCACCCCTTCCCTGAGATCACCTGCGTCAGTCGGTAGGAGAGGCTTCCGTGTCGCCTCTCCAGCCAATCCTCCATGATGGGCCTTACCGCCGCTATTGCGGCGTGCCCTGCGCTTGGTTGCCCAAGTCGTTCCTTCCACTCCACCACGATGGCCTGGCGGAGCTGGGACTGCACGGCCTCGATTTCTCGAGGCTCGGGGTTCCATCCCTGCTCCCGCGCCTCCTTTCGCCACTGATACAGTTGCGAAAGGGCTCTCGCTTCCAGGTCCCATGGCGGAGTTCCGGCAAGGAGACTCGCCGCCTCGAAGGAGATCGTGCGGTACCCTCGGATGACCCTGATGGCCAGAACCCGCTGCGGAGCGCGTAGCATCCGCACAGTTCTGGTCCTTAGGGCCTCCGCCCATATTGGGCACCCATACAGGGCCATGGACCGCACGATCCCCGCGTAGAGTCTCCTGCAGGAGTCATCGGGCCCCCTCATGTTGGGCAACAGCCGAGCCAGAGCAAGAGCTGTGCCCTTCAATTTAGGGGCCAGACTTCGGATGTGCTCTCCGAAGTCCCATCGGCCGTCGAGCACGAGCCCCAAATATTTCATTTGGGGCTTGATGCCGATGCGATTTCCTCCCACGATGAGACTGGATCCCTCGGGTGGCTTGCTCCGAGGCCCATGGAAGAACAGGGCCTCGGTTTTATGCAGGGCCACCTCGAGACCCAGCCGCCGGATCCGCCTAACGACTTGGGCAACCGCGGTCGTGGCCTTTCGGGTCGCTTCGCGGTACGTCGCCCCGCACGCCGTCACGAGCGTGTCGTCCGCGTAGCACGTGACGGCGGCACCGCCTACGAGCTCACCGCGAAGCACCCAGTCGTATCCGATGTTCCACAGGAGCGGCCCCAGGACCGATCCCTGTGGAACACCGCACGACATTTCACGCCGACCGAGACCGGTCACGGTTGGGTAGATGACGGCTCTCTCCGTCAAATACGCCCCGACTATGCGGCGGAGGTAGAGAGGCACTTCGTGATACACGAGCGCCTCCCTAATGCAACTCCAGGGCAAGGTATTGAACGCGTTGGCGATGTCCAGGGACACCGCCAACATCACCTCACCCCGGGCTACTGCATCCTCCGCCAGAGCCCTCACGCGCATGATGGCATCCACGGTGGAGCGCCTCTGGCGGAAGCCATATTGGCCATCCGCCAGGTCCGGCCCCACTCTTGAGAGGTGCTCGACGAGGCGCTTCGCAATTACTCTTTCAAAGAGCTTGCACACCTCGTCGAGCAACACTATGGGCCGGTAGGCGGACGGCGAGTCCGCCGGGCGCCCCTCCTTTCGGATGAGGACCAGTTTCCCCGTCTTCCACAATTTCGGAAACTGGCCCCGCTCCAAACATGCGCTGAGAAGCCCTCTCAGTCGGGGCTCGAGAGCGTCGTCGACTAGAGCTAGGACCCACGCTCGGCCTGGAATGCCGTCGGGTCCCGGGGCGGTGTGTTTGGCTCTTAGCCTTCTCACCGCCAGCTCTAGTTCTACCCAAGTGACCTCGGGCACGTCGTCGTCTTCCACGTCGGGCGCCATGCGCAACCGAGGCGGAGTCATCTGCGGTGGAACATGTTCCACCGCCCGCGCTGGGAACAGGGAGCCAACAACTCCTCCGAGCAGATCCGGCTGGAGACACCGGGTTAACGGCGGGGCCTTGGGGCGCAGCTTGCCCCTCACCATCCGGTAGGGCCGCCCCCAAGGGTCCCGCTCCAGCGTCTCCAGCAGCTCGCGGAAGGCGTCCCGTTTGGAACGCCTTATCTCCGCTCGGAGGGCTCGTCTGGCCTCCCTGTATCCCTCGTACAACTCCGCCTCTCGGGCCTCCGCATCTGCGGGGCGGCGACGCCTCCTACGGAATCGGGCCCACCGGCGGTGCGTGATCACGCAGCCCCGTCTGAGCTGCGCGATCTCCGACGACCACCAGTAGACCTGACCCCTCGGATTATAGGGCGGAGCCCTAGGCATCGCCGCGTCACAGACACGGGTCATGGCCTCCCGGAACCACACCGCCTCATCGTCTATGCAGACAGGCCTGTCCGGCGCAGGGGCCCAGGCCTGTACGATGGCGGCTTCCAGGAGGAGCTCCCGATCAAGTCGCTTAAGCGCCCAACGTGGCTCGGGTGGAGCCGGTGCAGCCGGCGCGTCGCTCGCAGGGGGGGACACGTCAAACCGAATGTATCGGTGATCCGAACTTGTGTCCTCCCCCAAAACGACGCGCCAGCCCTGAACACGTCGCGCCAACGAGGGGCTCGCGAACGATAGGTCCACGATGGAGCTACCCCTCGAGGTCACGAACGTGTCCACGGCTCCCCGATTTAGGAGGACTAGGCCGAGTCGTGCGGCCCAGTCCACCAGTGCCCTGCCTCTATGCCCCGTCGCGCCCCTTTCGTGTCGGGAACCCCAGGCATACGACCAGGCGTTGAAGTCCCCGAGCACAAGGACCGGACGGGGCTGGCAGGCATTTACGACGACGGCCAGCTGACGGAGCCACTGCTCATATGCAGCTTGGTCTCGGTTCGGCGTGATATAAGCGGCCACGACCGCTATGTCGCCAACCGCTGCCGCCACGCAGCCGGGTCCCCTTGCAACGACGGCAAGAGGGGGGCTGCCGGCGGCAGGGTTGTGCACCAGTGCCGCCGACCCATCCAGCGCGGTCTCCCAGGTAGGCCCGAGGAACCGGTGGGTGTATGGGTCGGCGACAGCGGCGACATTTATGGCCCACTGTGCCATGCTCTGGCGCAGAAGATCCTGAGCATGGGCACCGTGGCCAACGTTCACCTGCAGGATGCGGAGTTGAGGATCCATTATGGAACCCCCATCTCCGCATCCCGCTGTGAACTGGAGGCGGAAGGCCGGCCTCCCGGCTTCGGCTCCCCTCCGGCGCAGGCCTTGCTGCCAACCCTATGGTCAGCCGGCTTGCCCCCCGCTGCACATCTAAAACAGTGCAACGGGGCGCTACACGAGCCGGCCTTATGACCGGGCTGGCCACAGCGGAAGCAGCGGTCACCCGCCGTTACCTCCGCCGTGCAGTGCACCCCCACATGGCCCACCGACAGGCACCTGAAGCACCTGGCCGGTCGGGCCTGCAGGAGCCGTGCCTGCGCCCTCAGGAAGCCTCCCACCAGGAGGCTCCGCCCGTCTGCGACCTTTTGGGCCGCCGCGATAGGGCAGCCGACAACTGCTGCCCCCTGTCCACCGCGGCCGAAGCGTATAGCTCCGGCCTTCACTGTGTCCGGGGAGCAGTCCCCGGCCTCCGCCACGGCGAGCCTAAGCTCCTCAGCCGTGACGGAGTCGTCCAGGCCCGTGATGCGCACTTCTGCGCATTTAATGGGCCTGGACACCCGGACGTCGGCTGCGTCCAGCGACTCCCTCAGCCGAGCCGCTAGGGCATCGGCCTTGGGGCCACTGGCGGCGCCAGGGACCTCGAGAAGTCGGGCTCCTGTCCGTGTGCTCTTGCACCGGACGCCCGAGATCTCGAGGGCCTTGAGGTCGACGTTGGCCTTCACCTTGGCCAACACCTCGGCATACCCCATGCCTCTCCCCGCTGCCTCCGCCGTCAGGGTGACGACGACGGCCGTAGTGCGGGGGGCACGGAGCTTCCCCGGCGCTGCTTTCGCGGCGGCCGCGGCCCTCCTGGCCTTCTTGGCGGCCTTTTTTGCGGCCTTCCGCCTCTTTTTGTTGGCTCCAGCCACCTCCCAACCCCCTTCCAAGGGGGTTCTAGTGGGGGTTACCGGAGCCGCGACTGGGGCTGGGGCTGGGGCCTGGGCTGGGGACGTCTTCCCCTTGCCCTTGCCCTTCCCCTTTCCCTTCCCTTGAGTGGGAGCGGGGCCCTGAGCGGGAGCGGGGCGACGAGCCGGCTCCGGCAGAGCCTCCACTGCAGCCGGGCGGGTATTACCCTTCCGGGCTGCAGTCGCGTAGCCGGCCACCGGTGGCGCCAGAGGCGGACGGCGGATGGAGTCCATTAGGGCCTCCATCCGACTCATCATACGCTCCTCTAGCGCCTCCATGTACGCGAACCAAGGCTCCGCCGGTGGTACTCTCTGCGGTGCCGGTGGGCGAGCCGGCTGTGCCGGCTGCTGCACCGGTTGCACCGGCCGCTCCAGCTGCACCGACAGCGCCTGCTGCGCCGACTGCCTCGCGGACGAGCGAGTCACGCGCTCCGCCGGTTGCGTTCGCTGCACCGGTTGCGCTGGTTGAGTCGGGCTCGCCATCCCCCTCCTCAGCTCCTCGACGGCTGCAGCTAGTCGAGCCGTCTCCCGACGGGACTCGGCCAGCTGCGCCGCGAGAGCCTCATTTTCGGAGGCGATGCCGAGCACAATGTGCAGCATCGCCTCCTGATCGGGGTTCGGAGACCCCCGGAAAGACGCGGTCACTTGCTGGAGTTTCTCCATCAGAGACCGCGTCTTCCCACCTGGTTCCGACACCGCCGAGGTGGAAGGCCTCGGCGGTTACTTGCCCGCGGCCCTCTCAGGGGCCGAGGGGACTCGGGTGGATTGCCCAGCCCTCGTTCCACCTCGCGCCCCTCGGCGGCCTGCTGCCACCTTTGACGCAGGCTTTGACGCCTCGTCACTGCTGGAGGAGGTCGTCCCGGTGAGGGTGCATTCCTCATCCGACACGTCCTCCCCCAACCGGGCCTTTGCGCGCCGTCTGCGCTTACGGGTCCGCTTTACAGCAAGACCCGCCGGGCTGCTCGCCCGGCTACGCTCGTTGGCGGTGTCGAATTTCTCCGACACCGCCGAGGTGTTTGGCGTCCCCTCCACGCCTGAGTGCTGCGCGACTTCCGCGCAGACTCCGTCATTCTCGATGTCCGTTTTCGTGCCGTTTTTGTTTTTGTTGAGTCGATCGTTGTATTTTTTTGTGATATGTATGTTTGTGTCCATAGCTTATCCCACGAGTATGGGGGAAAGGTGGTCCATCCAGGCGGTGCCCCCTGCACCTGGATAAGCCTATATACTATGGAGGTCGGCTGGTATCCATAGGTTTTTACGACTTTGCTGTCGGGTGTTATAGACTTTTCCTTGTCGTGGGCCGGCCAATAAAGGCAAGCCCTCCGGTCAGCAAGATCACAGCGTACCCTTCTGGAGCCACCAGTTAGGTCGTTGCTGATCACCCACCGATTACGGAACGCGAGAGGATGGCTAGTCCTCTCTCACCGGCGGCGGCACAAGTGCCCGTCGGCCCCTGCGCGAGCAGTGGGCCGACCCGTCCCCTGATCCCCTCGGATCAACACGTCGCTCGCAGTGTCTCCTCTGATAACAGCAGAGGGGTACCTGGAGCGACCACCACCGCGGGCCTTGCAGGCCCGCCATACCCCGACCCCCTCGTGCAATGGGGTCAGCTGGCCCTGAGAAGGGCCGGTCGGTCGGACTCTTGGCCGTTGACGTTGACGCCAGCTACTCCAGAGGAGCAATCAATGATGCGTCATCGCCCACGTTGCCCAGGGTGCACCAAACGCGGAGGTGTTCCAACCAGTCGCACCCCTGCCATGGTAATACCTGGGATCGAACCCGAGACCTCGTCTCAGCAGTCCATACCACTAGGCTACCGCACTTTTTTTTACTTAACCAATTGCAATCAAACATACGACTAAGTCATACCAAGACTTATCTAATAAAAAAACTGCTTCAAAATCCGTTCAGTAGTTTTTGCGTCAATTGCGAATAAACTGATAAACAGACAAGAATACCAAAAATATATTTTTTTTGTTTTCAAAATCGGTCATTTAACAGAACCCAAGTATTTTATCAAAATATCTCCAATTTACACAAATATTTGTACTGAGCGGGAATCGGACCGTGACTTCTGACTTAGCAGTCGAAATCTCTACCGCTACGCCACAGAGATCAAAAATTAATATGATACAGTTCTTTTTGTTGAATCTGGTATACCTACTATACTACCGTGAAGTTACTTCGGATTTTTTTTATTAACATCATCCTTATAGGGTTGTTCCAGATTGCAACTAATACTCCATAACCTAATACGAATAGCAACTAATACTTCCAAATAAGCACTACGCATGAGTAAAATATCTATGGTATGATGGTAAATAGGTATGAATATTCCATACGTACATTAACCATGCCACAAGTTCAAGCCACCCTGAACTCGACGGGAATCTCACAGAATCGTGACCACTGATGGACACATATAGGAGTGTATAAATACCATAACAAGTCACATGATACAATCGTTGAATATGTATTTATTTAGTCATAGACGTTACCGTAATCATCACAGCTTTAGCTATGCTTGAAATTTGAAGGCCAATTTGCAAGTGCGACTGCGGTCTAACCACCCAACCTTGAGGGGGAAACCAGCGCCAGAGCCTGGTCCTTTAGTAAGTAGGTGTACCACTACCTGGTAAGGTTGACTTGACCTCGATGTTCTTAGTGGGCCCCCCTATACACCTTAACTAGGACTGCAAGGCGAATCGCTGCTTGCAATGTTGAGCTGAGTGAGACATCGTGATTCTTGTCCAATAGATTTGACCGCTATTGCGGAATCAGATTTTGAAAATTTTGAACAGTGATCATTCCTCCGTGGCAAGTCCGATTTTGAAAATTCTTTTTGAAAGTCACAACTCTGGACATGCTTTCTGAGCGTGTAAAGATTGGTCACAGTGTCTCGAGCGGTTATTATGTAATTCCATCTGGATTTTTTTTAACGGTGATCATTTCATCTATGGTAGCGTTAATTTTTTCAAAATATATCCATAAGCCTTCCTCTGATTGACTTCTTTAACAATGCCTAATTTGGTTCTGATTGGATTAGTAGTTTAGGAGGAGACCTGTGACAAAGAAAATCCTGAAGTCTGGTATGAGGAGCTTTCGCTCGACTTCGTCTCACTCAGCTCAATTAATGACGTCACTCAGTCGTTTCCGAATTCAGGTATACTTAAATACAGCTGAATTTGCATTAAGCCTCCTATTTTGCCTGTCATAGGGATTTTGACGCTTCTCTTTCGTTTTCGTGCGGAAATCCCACGGATATTGGGATTCGAACCGATTAAAATCACGCGTCATCTTAATTAATTAGAAGAAAGCAGTCCATAATCTTTAACAAAGGCCTTAATGATATTAGTATAAACAATAGTACCTGTTAAGCCTTTTTAGAACTTCCCAACCACATAATATGGGTTATCATGAAAAAATAATGCTAAAAAATTCATGCAAGCAAATAGCAAAAATTTAATAGAAATGCCGCATCTATACTTTCTGCTCCACACGAATCCAAAACATACATTAACTATAATATACCAAGTATTTCATAGTATCAACCTGCTTAGACCTGGCATTGTGAGACAAAATATTACATTTTCATCGTTCCTCCATATATTGTTGGAAGACGTATCCCACGGTATTTTGTGATCACGACTAGATTTTTGCTTCTAAACCAGCTATAGTTATGCTATATTTATTTAAATACTGTTATGAGAAGGAAGTAAATACCTGTTCTTAATATACTCACATTAGTCATAGAATAATATTAGTTTTTACGTGTCGAATATTTATTTTCGATCCCACGTCGCCCTGGGCACACATCTCTAACTTTTCATAGTTATGTGTGTATTAAAAATATTAATTATCGCTCGCTTAGTAATGTGCCCGGTAGATGGCAATAGGCTCGCCCCCTATTGCATTGGGACCTAAATATAACTGGCGAATCGTGGGTGTGGAATACGCCTGTGCCTACCCCTTCGGGTATACAGGCTTGAAGTAATGTTATCTTATATTTATTTTTAATAAAATATCGAACAATTAAACCAACACATGGTAAATTATCCTCATAACACTAATAGTATTTTTTGTAAAGATTATATTTGGATTTCAACAATGAAAATAATTGCGACCAAGTTCAACTGAGTTCAACTCAATAAAGTTAATTGATTCAAACGTGATAACGCAGTTTAGTACGACTCCTGCGTTATTATTGGCGAAATTCATTCTTAGTTAATACTCAAGCGTATCAAATATTTATACTTTTAAAAATGAAAAACTGACCACACCACTAGTGCTAGATTTGTAGGTGTAAAATAATTTATTTACAAAAAACTGACATCAGTAAAGATATAAAAATCTCGACGCAATGGATCCACCATCGACCCATCGTAATCTCATAAAAATATCCACCAATATAATCATCTACTTTTATGACATCGCTTATTAACGCCGCTGTAACGATTCTCGAATTAAAAATGCATTCGTAGGTATATCTTCGGGATACGGAGTTTAACGAAGGAGTGTACTATCGGTTACAGAAATTCTAAAAAATAAATAACTATTTTAGGACATACTTACACTGCACCATATAGATCAAAACATACCAAAGATTGTTGTATGGGTACTAGGCTGCGGAAAGACATATTTAGATATTTTCTATCCTAATATTGGAAACCTAAAGAGTTTGTTTGGTTGAACGCACTGATCTCAGGAACTACAGGTTCGAATTGAAAAAATATTTTTGTGTTGGATAGCCAGATATCAAGGAATCATCATGCTGCATCCAGGGGAGCGGAGCAGTAATCACAAATGTGAATAAATTGGTCAAATTTCCATACATTATTGTAAAACGAATAAATTATGGGCAAGTAAGTATGGGTTTAATGAGTGCCATGGGGGACTGAAGTATGTTACGGGCGAAGCCGTGGGGGATATCTAGTTATAAATAAAAACACACAGACCAATGCTTATGTATATAAATATTTGCACTGAGCCTTAATCGAATCCGCGAACTTTGACTTAGCAATCGAACCTCGTCAAATTTTATATAAAACTATTCTACATATTTCTATAGCGTTGTAGGTAAAAGACAACCGATATACTGGTTGCGAATCACAGTTGCAATGGCGGCCGAAGGGGATATTTCGATCGAAAGAGATCAAAAGAACCCTGGCCTGACTTGACTACCTCTGTGGCTTAGTGGTAGAGCGTTGGACTGCTCTGCCGGAAGTCACGGGTTCGATTCCCAAACTTTTTGAAATTGAATATAATAACCCAGTTTATTGTCTAATTTTCTTAGCATTACTGATTGCATCCGAGACTATCACCTCACCGCTTTCACGATTCGCGTATTCCTCTAGGATTTAATTCCATAGTCGTGTAACTGCAAGTATGAACTAAATAAATCCCGTTACACCATGTTATTACCAAAATATTATCTGTAAAGACCGTAATGCTTTTATCAATCCATTTATTACCGTAAACATACGAGTAAGTGACCCCCACAATATTAGCACTGTGGCGTATGTACACGTTTATTCTTTTAGAATACTACTACAACGCAAAGGCAATTATTATGACAGCCTACAATAAGGATGAAATACTGCTTCGCTATACCTAACAGAGTTATAAAAACCCCTGTCGTATTATAAGAGAGCGTTAACACAAAGTGATAAGGCTCAATTCAGAATGTAATATATTTTTGGAAAGGCAGAATTATCTTTGTACAATATTGTCGGCATAGTCCAAGTTTGCATGAATGATGTCTACAATATGTTTAAGCTTGCAAAATGACAAGTTAAATAAGTGTATTGTGCTACTGACGGCTTGCCAGGGATTATATCAATTAATATTGATTCTTATCAGAAATTAAAATTCCTTATATTATTAAAATATTCTACGACATTCTACAGCGCTTTCTGGACCCAAAGTAAGCATAGTTTTTGACTAGCTTGTGTGACGGGTTCCAGAATGCGGATAAACTTACTTATATACTTTTTTTCTGTATCTATATACATACATATAATGCATAGAAACACCCAGACCAATGCAAATAGACATATTCATGAATACAAATATTTGCTCTGAGCGGGAATCGAACCCGCCGCTACGCCCCAGTGGCAGTCAGTGATCGTCGTTATAAGTAATCTTAAATGTAGTATGTAGAATTTATTACTTAAGAAGCATTAATAAACTATAAATGGTTGACTGGTAGGGTTTATACTGGACTTAACATTCATGTAATTCGTGTTCTGGAAAACAGATGGAGCTACTTAGACAACAGTGTCATTTTAGTGGCGATTATTGTATTTAGAAACCTTACAGACACATAAGTGCCGGCTTGTAAGTAAAACCTCCTTCTCAATTGATCTACGTTAATTTCCACGTGTGTTCTTGAAATCCCAAGTTTGAGTCCAGGATCGGATAAAATTTTATTGCGTTTTTCTGTTAGCAAATACTTAGATTTATCATAAAGTCTGGAAACATACCGGATAGATGATTCCAGGATCAGAACATCTTATTAAAATAATGTTATACCTACAGTAGCTGCATTTTTGAAAATAATTTAGGTGTGAAAAAAAATAATGAAAGGAATAGTAATGTATCCTAGTCTTAAGTCTTAAGCTATGTCATAAGGTTATTGTATCAATAATGATTATTAATATTATTAATTCCTTTATTAAACTTTAAATACATATAAATTATATTTTTTAATACATTCTATATAAAAAAAACAACTATATTTAAAAAAATAAAAAATACCACCGGCATAGGGTAGGTACAGGGACCAAGCTACCGGTGGTTAGGGCTCCAGAGAGAGGAATCTCCTCACAATAGGTGCCGTGTCGAGGAGCACTGCCTTCTGCATCAAGCCCTTATTATTATTACTCATACAAACTATTTGTGTAGCCGACTGTACCAACACAACGATCGATCATTACCGATATTTATTTTTTCTCCAATAAATTCCGTCATTATCCACATCAGTTTTTTCACAACCTCGACAGTGGATTCAATTGCCTTCATAGTAAGCCTTAATGACATCACGCATTGACAAACGTTGAACCGATAACAACCGATTAAATTATACATAATAACACAAACCACTGGCAATTGTCTCGAAAAATCTTAAAGAAAACATATAAAAACCAATTTGAGGCTTCAGAGAAAAAAAAGACGGAAAATTCATTTATTTCTTACAATTGTGGCCCACCATTACACCACCGACGTACTACGGTTTCCGCCACTATAACTACCTGTGGAGTCTACAAAACTCAGGCACAATGCTCAGACACAGAGTCTCATGACATAAGAAAACTCTCCAACCATTCAACAGTCGAGAAACACGGTGTTCACAAATGGAATACCACCTAATGATAGTCCGGGTTGTGGTTAGACCATTATTAATTCCATCTCGCTCGCACTCAAATAACGGTCGTAAATTAAAGCGAGAGGTGTAATCAGAGATCTGAGAGTACGTGATCTCCATTACACTGAGCTGATGCCTTTTGGATTCTTTTGTTTTTTTTTTCTGGTTTTAGATTAGTTATACGCGGTTAGGCAAGATTACAAACTCTCGGAACAATTGTGGAATATTTTTGGGTTTATGCTAGCCATGTTTCGGTCGTGAGAAAAGAACATGCCTAAATTTCATTTTAACGATGTTTATTTTATTACCTAATCTGTCCCGTTTCCGTACGGCAAACTGTCGTAAAAAGTCCTGTCACCAGATTGCTGATATTCGGTAGTATAATGATGCCTACAACCTCCGCGTAAATACTGGCAATAAGTGGACAAAATTTTTATTGACTGACAAAGTCACTGATTGTCATCCCCGCCCGGTCCGGGCCACAGACTCCCCAACAAAGCCATAGACTAAACGTTTTTCTGTTCTTGGTTTCTGCCTGCGTAGGTCGGAGTGACGGCGGGGAACGGCTGGGGTTGACATGTTTTTTTAGCGACGCCATAAACATGGTTTGTTTTTATTGTTAGGTTACATATTGTTTTTTGTTTTTTTTTTGTTTCTATTGATGCTTTTGCGTTTGGTTTTTTTTCTTTTTTGTATTTTTAAAATTTAAGAACTCTTATATGTTTGTCGGATGTCTTCCACATAGGAGTCAGTTAAAAACCAGTGCCAGGTACCAGTTGGGGTGCGAGGGATATGCTCTATGGGTAACCTTACACCCCGGCGTCTTAAGACCCGAGATGGCGTGCGGTTTTAGTCGGTTCAAGCCCGACATAACCGCCCCCGCTGGAGACCCCCCGCTCTCCAGCGGGGGCGGTATCCGAAGGGATTTCCGCACGAAAAAAAAATAAAAAGGTACTGGTACCTGGCATTTTGCTGAACTGCCTCCTTTTTTGGTGCAATTTGGAGTATATGCTCGATTCTGTAACTTAGTTATGTAATTTATGTTGCACCAAAATAAAGAGATTTTTCTTTCTTTTCTAAATTGGCAGGTTTTCAATCTGTACTATGTACGGTTGTGGGAAGAAGCTAGCCGTTCTTAGCCGGACTCTCGCTTTTCTTCCCGACGTTTTTTTTTTTTTTTTAACAAAAGTTCGTCAGTCAGGGTGCGAGGGAAATGCTTTGTACCCCGGCGTCTGAAGACCCAAGACGGCGTGCGGTTTTAGTCGGTTCAAGCCCGACATAACCGCCCCCGCTGGCCGGCGGGGGTATAAGAGGGGATAAGGGGGAAAAATAAAAAAAAAGGTAATTTAGCTTCTGCCTGTTAAGGTAAAAGAGTAGGTGAGGAATCAGGATAGAATAGATTAGCAATCGTGCAATTGAGAGTTTATCGAGTGGCACGCGCTAGGGGGGTCGCCATAGATGTATTCTTGTACAGTTTCAGCCCCCCTCCTCCCCGACAAGGCGATGAGTATAGCACACCGCAGGGGTTTGAGTGTGTGAGAGCCATTCATAACCGCGTGGCCTTCTCGTGTCGCGCGGTATGTTGTAGAACATTTCCCCTGACGAAACAAAAAACAAGTTGAATTCCTGAGACGAGCTCAGCCGAATACAAGGGTTTTTCGATTTAGCGATTATTATTTTTTTGCGATTTTTTGCGATTTTTTCTTTATCTTGCAATGGTTCACCCCAGCACGAATCTATTACCGAAAACAGCAACTCGATAGCTCATCTCCTTCATACCCAATACCGTGATAGAAAATTGGCAACGACGACGTCGACGACGACAACTCGATAGCAATAGGGCTTTTCTAAAGAAAATCCCTAAAAAGGGTAGCACATTATAAGGTCAACCAATAATAGCCAAGTCGGTTGTAAAATGGGTAACCAATCTTAGTGTGATCCCTTCGTACCTCGGAGAGCACTTTTAGCTTTCGGTCCCCGTTGCCATACAAAGAATTGTGGCACTCACTAGTTGGGACCGCTAAAAGGTCATTGTCCAGCCATTTCGTTGTTAAACTGAAAGCCAGCCCCAACTGAGTTGAGAAAAGCCTCTGAGGATAGCCAGGCGAGAAATCGAACCCAGACCTCTTTGCACAGAATTCGTACTCACAACCGCTGTGTCAGCGAAACAGTCAACAAGAACCGAGGGAGCTCAATTGCCCCTTATTAGTACCGCTGAATTCCTGAGATTTCGCATCAACATACCATCAGGCGAAGTGAAGTCATATTCACGTGACCAACATAACATAACTTCACACCTGTATCCTTGTAGGGGTAGGCAGATGTGTATTACACACCCACGATTCACTAGTTATGTTAAGGTCCCAATGTAATAGGGGGTGAGCCTATAGCCATCTACCGGGCACATTATTAAGCGTACGATAATTAACATTTATTTGGGTGTCCCCGGGGCGACTGAGGATCGAACTGACCTCGTCTCAGCAGTCCGTAACATACGCCACTGGGCTATCGCCGCTATGGCCTACATAAAAAATAATATTCGCCGAAAAATCTCAGCACTGTTCATATTCTAGCCTTATAACAACAATGGATAAACCCCAATGGAATAACCTTGACTCTTCGGGAAGACCCATGCTGTCAGCCTCATTGTGATGCACGGCACAAACCCTCGAATACCACCAGAATAGACTCATGGCATACTAATACCTACATGATTATTTTTTATGGCATTTTATTGCATGACATCTAACTTTTACGGTGTTTTAAAAAGATTGAAAAGATAACTCTTGTTAGGTTAGATATTTGCGTTATATTCACGCCTATATAACTGCAAAGGGGCTGGTAGAACTGATAATACACACACATTAAGCAAGCAACATTTTTTTAACTTAATAGGGATGACCCTGTAGATGTCTACGAGGC
The DNA here is from genome assembly GCA_946251805.1 of Cybosia mesomella. Classification (NCBI taxonomy): domain Eukaryota; kingdom Metazoa; phylum Arthropoda; class Insecta; order Lepidoptera; family Erebidae; genus Cybosia; species Cybosia mesomella. The sequence goes on from OX276395.1 coordinate 4,157,138, forward strand.
ACGTTATCAGAAATTGTCCTGCTACTACGGTTATTCTAGCAGAAGAAATCGATGACAGTCTTGTACATACATACATATATTCACGTCTTTTTCCCTCCGGGGTAGGCAGAGACAAAAGTCTGCCATCTGCTTCTATCCTTACAAACTACACGAGCTTGCTCTACTGTCATTACCCTTTCCATGCAAGCCCGCCGGTTTCGAGTGCTTATAACATTATGAGCCCAGGACTGCACTTCCAATAAACGCGATCTGTTGACCCGGGACAAACTTCAAACTTGAACGTCCGCTTTACAGCTGAAGGACCCAGGATTTATAGCTTTTTTCATTAACCCTGGGGTCATCCTTTCTAGGGCTTACCCAGGGTGCCCGGCAATGGACACTTGGGACAGACACCGTGTGGTTTTAGTCGGTCCGATTCCGACACGCCCACCCCATCGTCGGCACCGATGGGGTGAAGCCAGTGGGGGTTTCCACACGCTAAAACAAAAAAAACTATTGAAAATCACTTAAATAACTCATAACTTTTATTTTCATACTTTATATTAACCATTATCACGATTAAAGTAAGATTTTGTGAGCACATATATCAAATAAAAAAATTATTGAACCAAATTTTGTGTATTTAAGTCTCCTATCTATAAAACAATAAAAATCAATGGATCAATTTGTGATCTGAATAATGTAATGAAAAGAATGAATCCAGCCATAAATTTAGTGTCAATGAACCCAATAGATACTAAATGCTAATAAGACCTATTTTAGACCACACTTCTTTCACACCCATATTCCAGGCATTGATTTTTATTCCATTCTATGCATTCTATGTAGCTGTTTAGAACAAAAATTACGTCACGGTTCCTGGGTGAGGCGGGAATGAATTTCGAATTTGGAACAGGATGCAGAAACTAGATAAATGAGTTATTGGATTATGACACGTACCTTTTTACACGCCTTTATAAGGCCCTATTCGGACCTAAGCGGTATTCGCTGCCGCTGTCGGTAGAGGTACATACCGCGAGGGGTTTCGCTCAAAAGTTCCACGGCTAGAGCGGAATAGTTGGTACAGTCAACGACAAAAGTTGATTAACACTCAAATATTTATATTGGAATATATATTCCGACGATTGATGTATAAGCAGTTTTATTATCCCCAGAGGCCAAAGTTAATGTATTCTTATTTTGTTTATTATTTTATTAAAGGTTTAAGAGGTGATCAGAAAATCGGGATATGTAAAGCTACTTTTGTCGTTGACTGTAGGTAGATACACAGTAAAAAGTGTTATTTTTTTCGTTAAAGAGTATAAGTAACCGGCCGGAAAGTGTATTACCGCGGTTTTCTCTACCGCAGACGGTAGTGAATACCGCTTAGATGGGAATAGGCCTTAGTTTGATAACTTTTTTTTTTTCGTGCCTAAATCCCTTCGGACCCCCCCCGGATCCCCACCGGCCAGCGGGGGCGGTTATGTCGGGCTTGAACCGACTAAAACCGCACGTCTCGGGTCTTCAGACGCCCAGGTGTACACCAGGTTTGCACCTGGTGTACACCTGGGTTGCCCTTAGGTACTAAGGTTGCCCATAGAGCATATCCCTCGCACCCTGACTGACCCTGGGCAATCTCCGGTTTCGAGATGGCCCCCTCGGGTTTGGGAACCACGGTTTCCCCGTCTTGTCCCGGTTTAGGGGAGGGGCGCTAGTCGCCCCACTGTCAGCCTTAGTTTGATACTTTTTTTTTTTTTTTTTTATCGTGCGGAAATCCCTTCGGATACCCCCCCGCGTGCCAGCGGGGGCGGTTATGTCGGATGTATGTTTGTATGTAACTCTTTGTACTCAATTTTGGAGTACTTATAAACGTCGGATTGATCAAATTACACTTATCAAGGACCGAAGATAATAAAATTCAATAATTGAAAAATATTTTTTAGTTTTTTTTTATATTAACACGCTTAGCTTTGTATGTAACCGATGGTTTAACGTCCTCTACGTGGCACGAAGGGGTCTCACTGTATTAAGAATGGTCACCCATCTTAAAACTGACCAGGCTAGTATTGTTTAACCTTGCAATGTAGTTACCAAGTGGTAACTACATTGCAAGGTTCTTAATAAATCTTGTTAGTATGGCTAAGCAGCCATACTAACAAGATTTATTAGGAACCTCCTCTTGTGAAATCATTTTTTTATTATTCCATTGTAATTGACGATAAAACACAGTTTACAATTAATAACTCCATAATTACATTTCTGCCAATATCACAGGGGTATATTCTGAAGTAATAATACAGGTGTTCCAAAACCTGAACTGAGTTCAAGTCCGTCCGTCAGGTAACCACAATTTAAAGGTAATCGCAAATTCGCAACCATTGGCATCCGACCACACCCGACCGAAGATACGGTGGAAGATCAATAGCGCGGGCGCAGCGCGTTGATAAGGCTGTGCGTTCACATGCGCACAACTTTTTACTTCAGTGATATATTGCGAAGACGAGAATAGATTACCCTGTTTTTAAATTACGCGTTCCATGATATAGCACAAATGTTTAGAGGCAATGAATTTATACTAAAAAGACGTAGATATGTAACTGGTGATTAAAAAGGTTCATTCAAAGCTATTTCGCTTTACTTAACGCAAGCACGAGTGCGACAAAGGTTTGTAGATATTTTCTTTTCTATAGGCCTGTATAGAAAAAGCGATTCTATTAGCTATATCGCTAGTAGAATCGTTCAGTAACGTATGGGATTGATATAATCATTAATGTGATTGCAAAAATCTAATAAAATTCACGTGATTCATTGTAACTCGAAATAAATGATTTATTATATTACTGGCTGTATGTTACTGGATCTATGCTTTAAACTGGTTGAGGCTACAACCAAGTTGTACCGGGAGCTTGTGATTTTAAATACTTTATACGGCCTCTGTGGCGTAGCGGTAGTGCATTCGACTGCTACGACAGGGGGCGCGGGTTCGATTCCCGCTCAGTGCAAATATTTGTATGCATGAATATGTCTATTTGCATTGGTCTGGATGTTTCTATGTATATATTATACATAGAAACACCCAGACCTATGTATTTACAAACAAAAAAAAGTATATAAGTATGTTTATCCGCATTCTGGAACCCATAACACAAGCTAGTTAAACTATGCTTACTTTGGGTCTAGAAAGCGCTGTGTAGAATGTCGTAGAATATTTATTTATTATTTATTTATTATTTCACAGGTTCATCGCTAGGTACATCGTCTACAACAATCGATTATAAACCCATCTTAGTAGCGATGCAGGCAACTGTTTTATTTTTCTCTGAGATGATGAACTAGCTTAAAACTAGATTACATTAAATTATGTTCAGCATGTATCTAAGTTATATATTTTAGTTTTTAATATACTTCTCAATTGAGGTCGCAATCAATAGCAAAATTATTTATAAACGCTCTCGCGGCTGTGAAAATTAATCGAAGCGATAACTGAATCGTTATTAACGTTGTAACAACGTTACTATGTAGTAATTATACCGTTATTGATAATAAAAACGATTACTAAGTATTTCATGGTGAAATGCGATAGTGGTAACATAAAATTTCCTCACCTAGTTTTCATCATTAGGCAGCAGCAAAATTAGCTTGACACATTTAAATATACAGATGACCACAGCTCCAAAATCGTTCGTTACGTGCGTTAAAATAACAGCTTTTTATTAAATACATATGAGTTTATTTACGTACGATAAGTATAACTAAAAAAATGATATTTAAATTTTTTGTCTGTTTGTTACAGGTAAGCTTGGCCGATTTTGTAAGGATTTTACTGCAGATAGCTGATAAGGCGTATCTTAGGTTATCTACTTTAATTTTAGAAAAAGAATTAAGGTTCCGCGCAAAAAGAAAATAACCCAGATTGAAGTCCACGAATGCAGTTACGCGGATGAATGATTATGCTAGCCTTTAATAAAATAACATAACATAACATAAACTCACGCCTATATCCCCGAAGGGGTAGGCAGAGGTGCTAGCACCCACATTTCGCCAGTTTATGTTTAGCAGCAGTCCTTTACCCATACCACTAGGCTACCGCGGTTATATTTTTTAATAAAATAATGAAGACAAAATTGAATATCCTCACTCACACCTTATCCTAACTCATACGAGTACATAAATTTATTTACTGATTTCAATGCGAACACCGTTTGCAAATGTGATTTGTTCACCAACTTTTGTTGCAGACTGTACTTTTACGAACACAACGGTATTCAAATTAATTCTCATGTAACAATAAAATTTAACTGTTAACCAATAAAAATGTTAAGGACCTTACACACTTGTTAGAGCCATCCGTTGTCTATATTATTATCTATCAGGAATTTACCGGAACTCCTCGATAGAATTTTCAGTCACCTAACTGAAAATATGGTACAGTCACCATCGGTATTAGCTTAACACAGTCCACGTTACCGACTACCTTAACTCTTAAACTTTACATAAAATAATGAACATAAATTGCTATTTTTAAATTAGTTTTCTGAACATTACAAAAATAATAATACATCAATTTATTTATTGATTTATTTGAATGTTGAGACCGTTTGTAAATTTGTTAAAATACTCAAGCGGTTTGACGCCTCTTTTCAGTGACGCACCATAAAAATTTGGAATTCTTTACACGTGTTTCCTTCTTCATTCCTTCCTTCTTCTTTCCAGTTCAGGTCCTTTAAGCGGGGCGTGAAAAAGCATCTGATGAGGCCGTCAAGCTGAGAGCCACCATTGTAACATTATCCGTGTCTGTAATGGTGAGACTCTACTGTTAAGCATGTTCAAGCCCGACATAACCGCCCCCGCTGGCACGCGGGGGGGTATCCGAAGGGATTTCCGCACCATAAAAAAAAAAAAGGTAACCTTTTTTTTTTTTTTTTTTTCGGGTGAGGTAAAGTCATATTGACGTTTCCAATATAAAAAAGTCTGTATCGTCATCATCACAGCATCCTCACTCCAAATTTTTCTCTTGATTAAGCTTATCTTGGCTTTTACGGGAGCTTGTGCCATCTGACCTTATATGACTGACTAATAAGTACACGCTACATGGCAATATCTAAACCCAAAGTGAGAATAGCTTAGGTAGCTTGTATTAGTTACTAAAGGATTGATTTGCAATGTTTACATTAGCACACATTCAATGTGTAAGTATCTTAAAGAAAATGGTATAACATTTTATTGCGGCCATTAAATTATATGACCTGACATATAATGAGTATTTACAATTGAAAATTCATGATATCATTACCCTGGTTATTTGGCGTAGTGGAAGAGCGTTTAACTACAACGTCTATAGTTTGATTCTCGTTCAGTGCAAATATTTGGATGCATGAATATGTATTGCATTAGGCTGGGTATGTTTACGTATGTGAACCGGTGATGGCAGAAATCTCAATAATGTATCATACAAGACTGGCAACCGGACACGGTTTGCCGGTCCGGCGAAAAACTGTCAAGTGGATATGCGACCTTATTAATTATGTATCTTAATTTGGAATTTACATCAAAATTTTCAAAGAATTTCAAAATTCTACCTGTTAGTATTCTACAAATATATATTATAACATTTGAAAGTTTGTGAAGATGTTTGCATGTCGCTGAACGGATCTGGCTGAAATTTGGAACAGGGTAAGATTAGGTATAGTCTGGAGTAACATATATGCAACTTTTTATAATTGAAATAGGATGCCATGGAGTTACGGAAACGGGAACAGAATTCCACGCGGGTGGAACTGTGGACAGCAGCCAGTAAAGATATTTAAAAAATATATGCCTACCAATAATATTATGCTCAGACTCACAGGCTAAAACATCCAACTAGATCAGAAACCTGACTCGCATAAAAAATTATAACCTCATCTTACATTATGTGTGCAACAGGCTTTAATTAAAAAGGGGGTGGGGTTATTAAAATAATTACGCACCGCCCCTTGTCCAATGGAATGGCGAGGCGACCGAACCACCCAATTAGGCTGCGAGACATGTCTGGATCATGTGTGCAGGCGACACGGTTTTTGCGCGGCACAACATGGCGGTCGTGACATCACGGCCGACAACATTTTGGGTATGACGTTTCGGGGATTTTTTTTTGTAAAGTCATTTTTATAATTTTTGTATCTATGTAGGTATGTAATTAAAATATTCATCATTATTGTCATAGCGATTTCCCAGTTGCATCCAAAATTTGCATTTTTTTTTTGTTTTTTAAGAAATTTTAGTATTATTACAATTGGGGACGCCGGAAGCCGGACGGACGATCCACCCACGAAGCTTGTGGGCCACTTTATCCATTTCCCCAGCCCTCCCGTTGGGGAGAGCGTGGTTATTCCAGCAGTCACGGCGCCCCTACAAACCTTTTTGTGTCCTTGCAGAATCTTACGATCTGTTCCACCTTCAGATCCTTCAACTCCTCCATGTCCAGTGTGTCCGATCCCAGAAGTTCCCATCTAATTAGTGAGTACATGGGACACTCGGTCAGTAGGTGGAAACTGGTCTCTTCTGTCTCCGTGCACTCCGGACAATTGGGGTCAGTCTTCACTCCGACCACTGTTAGGTGTCTGTTTAGTCTGCAGTGTCCAAGAATATTAGTAACTGAAATTACTAATATTCCCCCTAACCCCTCCAGCTAAGCTAAATTGCTTGTGTTAAGAGTGGGTTCATGCGAATAGTGTAATGGCCAGGATTCGAACCCGGACCTTTCGATCGTAGGGTCGACTCCTTAACCACTAAGCTACAAACGCTTCAACTTTGGTCTTTGGAGCCCGAGGTCCGCTTATTGTATTTCATTGGTTTCTCGACTTTTTCAGGAGCGATTGCTGTCTGACCTGCCAACCCTGACAAGAAAGCCTGCGCCAGAGTTTCACCCATTGTTTGGCAGGTGCAACGACTTGAAGGTGTGGTCGGCTAGGAGCTCAAGGATTCTGGAAGTCGAATTTAAGGGGCATGGAGGGCTTCGACCCCTGTGGCATAGCGGAAGTGCGTAGAACTGCGAAGCCAGAGGTCGCGGGTTCGATTCCCGCTCAGTGCAAATATGTATATTTGCATTGGTGTGGGTGTTTCTATGTATAAAACTGAAAGTTCTTAGAACTGGCCACTTATAAACAATATAATAAAAAAATAATTCTAAAATTTGAAAATAGAACTCTTTGCCAATATTACTGAGTATATATTTCATTCATTTATCATTTGTTTTACGATTTGGCGGCAAATTGAAAATTGTCTGTGTCACGTTAACATGAATTTAACACGAGAAAATTTTCGTGCAATGATTTTTTATGACTTTCGATGTCATTTAAGTCAACAAGAAAGTTATGATAGACTACGATTGGCCTTTCACGATGAAGCCCCATCTCGTGCGACTGTTTACAACTGGTTTAATGAGTTTAAACGTGGTCGCACTAATCTCACTGATGATTTACGTGAGGGACGGCCTTCTACGGCGACGACTGAAAATAACATCTGTGTTGTGCGGCGTATGATAGAGACTGACAAAAGAGTGACCTATCAGCAGATTCGGACAAGCTTAGGCATCGGTATGAGTCAAGTGCACAAAATCCTCCACGAACATTTAGCGGTCAGGAAGCTTTGCGCCCGGTGGATACCTCATAATTTGACTGAGGCTCAAAAACTCCATTGTGTGGATTGGTGCCGTAAAATGATTGAAAGATTTAACGGAGGTGACTCTAATGCTGTGTTCGACATACTAACAGGTGACGAAAGCTGGATTTACTGTTATGATCCTGAAACCAAAAGACAATCTGCTCAGTGGGTGTTTCCTTTCGAGGAGTTGCCAACAAAAGTGAAGAGGGATCGAAGTGCGGGAAAAAAAATGGTGGCCTCGTTCTTTGGAAGGATAGGTCATTTCGTAACAATTGTGTTAGAGGATCAAAAAACAGTTTCTGCAGAATGGTACACTACCAATTGTTTGCCACTTGTCTTGGAAAAAGTTCGAGAGAAACGACCTCGCAGTAGGATCCTCCTTCACCACGACAACGCCTCGTCGCACACCGCCAAGCGAACGATCGACTATTTGGCGACATCAAACGTTGAATTACTGGGTCACCCGCCGTATAGCCCCGACCTCGCGCCTTGTGATTTTTATTTATTTCCAAAAATTAAAGAAAAACTTAAAGGAAAGCGGTTTATGAATGCTGAAGAAGCGGTGGCTGCGTATCGCGATGCCATTGAAGAGACCCCTAAGGACGAGTGGGCAAAGTGCTTTTCCCAGTGGTTCCATCGCATGCAGCGGTGTATTGACGTGAATGGACAATATTTTGAAAAGATATAATAAAACTAATAACTGGCTAATGTAATCAGTTTTTGATTTTCTAAGAACTTTCAGTTTGACCCTCGTAATAAGTATTTATTTACAAAAAAAAAGTCTTTAAGTTTGTTTATCCGCATTATAGAACCCATATGAGAAGCTCTGCTTAGTTTGGATCTAGATGGCGTAGTGTACCTTGTCCTACAATATTTTATTGCATATTTTTTAATATTTTAAGAATGGTCACCCATTCTAAGACTGACCTTGCAAGTATTGCTTAACCTACCAATCCTCCTCCTCGGTTACCATTTAGCCAGGAGCCCCTCCCTTCAATCATACGACATTCCTTTACAATCTAAAGGCAAGCATAATATTACACAGTATATAAATTCATTGAGAAAAGAAACGTATAAATAATTATTGACAAGCAGATTAAATTGTCAATTAGGTGCGCTGACTTGTTTATTACACGTGCGTGTGCGCCGGTCCGTTATGTAAGGAAAAAATCGCAGTATGGTGGTAACAGCCAATCAGTTCTGAAAGCGGTCTGCTTATAAACATGAATCATGCATCAACTTTTTATCATAATTTATTTGATATATATTATACACATTATACCTATTCATGCCTGTGTTTACCCAAAGGGGTAGATAGAAGTCTATTAACTAATCACCTTATATGACCCCCTCGGGAAGCTTACTTTGAGCGTAAACCGTTATTTTTCTTTTTTAAGAATGATAGGTTCACGTTTGACCTCTATCTCACCTGGTCGTAAGTGACGATGTGGTCTAAGATGGAACACGTTTGCCTAGAAGGAACCTATTCATTCGAGACTTGAAGATTCAGAGGTTATAACTTTCCGGACACACAGAGTCAGGCAGACAATTCCACTCCTTAGCTGTACGCATAATAAATGTGTCGCCGAAACGTTTCGTGCGTATGAGTGGAATATCCACCATGTATCGGTGGCGTGTCGCTGTGCGTCTGATCGTTCGTTGGTGGAAAGGGCTTGGAGGTTTCAAGTTGTGCAATTCTAGCGCACACTCTCTTTCATATTTTTATAGCACTTCTGTTGTTACTTCTGCTGTTACATAAGCAGGTAATTCGCAGCGTCATCTATGATACATAAAAATCATCTTTGAACGATATACAATATCGTGTCAACATTTCAGCTCAATTCAGAACTTTTTGAGTTTTTGAAGCATACACAATTTAACTTAACATTTTTATATAAGTAAGTATACAGATGTATACATTGTTGTATCTAATTTGATGCTACGGAACCTTTTGTGTGCGAGTCCAACTCGCACTTTTTCGATTTTTTTACTGCAGTAAGACCTCAGGCTTTACCATACCAGAGTTAAGGGTGAGTTGTTAATAAATAATGTTCATCATCATCATCAAAGCATTAGTCCCTGTTGCATCCAAATATAGTATGGAGCCAAGGATCTAGTTTCTTTCTATTTATCTTGATTTGACTTTTCTTGACTTTTGTGGGAGCGACTGCCGAGAGGAAAGTCTGCGACAGAACCTCGTTCGGTAATCACCAGGTGTACTTTTTTTTTTCTTGCGGAAATCCCTTCGGGTACCCCCCCCCCCTCCCGCCGGCCAGCGGGGGCGGTTATGTCAGCCTTGAACCGACTAAACCCGCACACCGTCTCGGGTCTTAAGACACCGGGGTGTAAGGTTGCCCATAGAGCATTCCCTCGCACCCCGAAGGCTCACCAGGTGTACCTACTGGCTAGGCTCCTGAAGATCTTGGTGGGACCCTCATACAATAAACAATATTGTTGTGTATAAAAGACAAATAAATAAAATATATAAAACCTTGTCTGATTACTTTTAAATAATACGAGTGTGTTAGTTGCGTCGCATCGAGTTTCAGCGGTTTGTTGCGACCATTTTAGATGTGCATTCTAACTGATTCACGTTGACTCTTCTGTCGTTAGTATAAAGTAGATTTTTGTGCAGTTTTATGTTTTAGAACTTGTTGTGTTACTTTGGTTATTAAGTGTCGGCGGTGATATAGTCTTTCTTGAAGCGAATGTGCATTGACATATGAGTTTTGTTGGTGTGTTTGTAAGCGCACTGGACTCTGGAATACCTTGTTGGTTATTATTTTCTATAGAGATTACTGACCTCCTGGGAGTGTGTAAGATATTGTTGTCCAGGGGCCCGAGTCAGTAACGCCACGTCTTCATACGCGTGATTGCAATTTGATTAAAGAGCGTAAAAAAACTTTTTGATCTGTCAAAACAAAACCTATGTTTTCGTGAGGCTATAAAACCTACGATAGGAACCACTCACAGCTTGATTGTATTTAATTAGATTTTATATAATTTTAAAAGTTTTCGTAACTTTAAAAAAAACGCAAGTTTGCTGAATCCGGTCCCAGGGAATGACGTTGAAACTTTATAATTATACTAGCTGACCCGGCAAACGTTGTTTTGCCATGTAAATTATGTTTTAAATTATTTTTATTATTATTTCAATTATTTTATTATTTTTATTATTTCTATTTAATTATTATTATTTATTTATTAAAATTTTATCTAAAAATAGAAAATAAAAAATCCGTTCCCGCAGGGGGAACGCACAGGTAGATTTCGTGAGGCGGACTGCCCGGCGTGGGAGGCGCCGAGGCGTGACCTCGTGGCAGCCATCGGGGTGGGAGTCCTCTCGCTCGGCAGCATGATTGCGGCAATGGTGCGGAGCGCGAGCGCGTGGGCCGCCGCCGCCTCCTTCTGCGAGCATGTAATGCTCGCGAAGGAGGTGGCGGAGCGCGCCCGGGAGAGACTTAGAACTCTCCCGGTCCGCCGAGCCCGCAACTTGCTCGCCGCGCGTCGCAGGCAACTCAGGCGCCGGAGGTCGCTTAACGACCTCCGTCCTCCATGAGCGCAGGCCTGGGGGTGGCGGGTGAGGCCACCTGTCACCCCAGCAGAAGCAGGCCGGGACGGTGGGGCGACTAGCGCCCCTCCCCCAAACCGGGGCAAGACGGGGACACCGTGGTTCCCAAACCCGAGGGGGCCATCTCGAAACCGGAGATGGCCCAGGGTCAGTCGGGGTGCGAGGGATATGCTCTATGGGCAACCTTACACCCCGGCGTCTGTAAACCCGAGACGGCGTGCGGTTTTAGTCGGTTCAAGCCCGACATAACCGCCCCCGCTGGCACGCGGGGGGGTATCCGAAGGGATTTCCGCACGATAAAAAAAAAAAAAAAAAAAAGGTAGATTTCGTGAAGCAATTAATATTTATTTTTTTGCCCCTCTATGACCTATGCTTCTTCTATGACCCACGCCGAGCGCATTTTCAAAATGTTTAATTTTTTTTTCTCGAAAACGGTAACTTTTAGCGAAAAACTTTACAGACATTTATTTTAGACTTAAAAATGGCCTATCGATTAAAAATGTTTCCGACTGCAAGAATGTTCACCGGTTAGAAGTTATGATTTTTCTCCCGAAAAATTTTGGTTTTTCCCCCCTCCACTTTTAGTTAAAGTTTTAATCTTATAGGTTTATAATTAAAAATTGTTGGTATTCATGTATACTATGGGAAAAAATAAGAACGGTTCGAATATCTTTCATGGAACATGAAATTTTGAGGAAAAACTGATTTCACAAAAAGTGAGGTCCCCTTAGGCCGGATTCCACCCGTTCACGAACTTAAACTAAGTTTACACCCAAGCAATTTTTGACCGCAGTTTGAAAGCGATCGGGGCAAAAATGCGACTTTTTGACCAGTGGTCATTTCGGACTCAGGGGGTCATAACTAGGCCTCCTATGAAGATTTTTTTTTAAATTCGACAGTAGTCAAGAAACCAATAGGTAGATCGATTTCATCGAAATCTACTTAAAATTAGGGGTGGGCTCTTAACATTTAGGGGGATGAAAAATAGATGTTGTCCGATTCTCAGACCTACCCAATACGCACACAAAATTTCATGAGAATCAGTCAAGCCATTTCGGAGGAGTTTAACTACAAACACCGCCGATACGAGAATTTTATATATTAGATCTAGTTATCTTAAGGTGGTAGGATAATGCTTTTACGAACATTAATTTTTGACTTTGGCTTGACCAGGGAAATATTACTGGTACCTATTACTCTGTTAGGTATATCATTATCCAAACCTGAGGGGGCCATCTCGAAACCGGAGATGGCCCAGGGTCAGTCTATGGGCAACCTCACACCCCGGCGTCTGAAGACCCGAGATGGCGTGCGATTTTAATCGGTTCAAGCCCGTCGTAACCTCCCCCGCTGGCCGGCGGGGGGTACCCAAGGGGATTTCCGCACGAAAAAAAAAAGTTATATCATTATCATAACAGGCTTCCCTCCCATTCTCCTCGTTCTGGGAAAATTTTCAAAAGCAACAAAATGTGTCCAGTTAAGGTCATAGATACAGATACGGATGTAGTAAAATAGTTCTACCTATCCCTAAATACACAGGTGTGTATATAAAAATAATAATAACATACGTTCAATGTGATCTGGAGCCTCCACGTTCGATACTATTGAGAGATTTCTGCCATGCAGTTTTATAAAAGCAATTGATTTATTAACCGCAATAAATTATCAGCATGGCATAAATTATTATTTTTTTCCGCACGTATGCACATATGATTCATATCTTCGCAAAAGGTTTTATAATACAACAAAAAAAGGAGAAAAATATCGGCATGATATTTTAAAATTCGAACGCGGGCGTTGATGTGACAAGAACATGACACTAATTACACAATTCTCTATAGACCTGTTGATATATGACAGAGCTATGACTTCTAACACCTTTAAATAAGAGTCAAATTTGAATATCACAGCTGCAAATACAGTATCAATAATTTAATAGTATGCGAAAGTCTTGTACAATGGTAATATGGTGTAAATTAGAATACTATATGCATAAAAGATGTCACGTCAATGACAATGACCACCGATTGAGCGATCCGATCAGCAAGCAACCGATAAGAGATCCAAATCGAAAATCGATTCAATCGATTCTTCTCATTATTTCTGACATTGATTATTGAATATAGGCTGTAGGGCTTCGTACAGTCGTTGACATAATTATTTTAGGGTCGCTTAAATTTATATTATTGGTCGTGAACCCGTTAAGTCTCGACGACAGGGTGTTATCTGTCTGTGGCATCGTAGCTCCCGAACTGATGAACCGATTTTGATGCGATTTTTTTTATTCAAAAGCCACTATGATCGAGATGGTTCTAAGAATAGAGTAGAAATAGAAATAAACTTTATTGTATAATAATCAAAAAATATACACAAAATATATGGCAAACCCTATTAATTATAGTGTAAATAAATAATATATAAATATTCTAGGACTTATTACACAGCGCCGTCTAGACTCATACTAAGCATAGCTTTTCATATGGGTTCTAGAAAACGGATAAACATACTTGGATATTTTTTTTGTAAATAAATACATATTAAACATAGAAACACCCAGACCAATGCAAATATACATATTTGCAATGAGCGGGACTCGAACCCGCGACCTCTGACTTAACAGTAGAATGCTCTACGGCTATAAATAAATTTGTTTTAATTTTTTAATTATGGATTAGTGTTTAACTTGACTTCACGGGAGCGATTGTCTTCTGACCCTGCAGGTGTGGTTGACTTGAGTTTCCAAAATCTCAGTGAGACTCCATAAACGCCTACTCAACCTACAACTAATTACCCCTAAAATTAGGGATTATTTTGTCTATTTTAAACGTAACAAGCCTATTTTCTAGTTTTTGGAACTACTTACCCACTATACACACCTTTCAAGTGAAATTTCTTTTTACTTCTTACCTACTTGGATTAATAACTAGTCACTTTTAGCGAGCAGTTTAATACATGGGTGTCACGATAACGTTACGCAAATAACGTTATCGTGACACCCATGCCAACGGATGTTACGATATTATCAGAAATATATTCACACCATACACAGCCTCTGTGGCGTAGAGGTAGTGCATTCGACTGCTACTACAGGGGGCGCGGTTTCGATTCCCGCTCAGTGCAAATATTTGTATGCATGAATATGTATATTTGCATTGGTCTGGATGTTTCTATCTATAAAATGTATGTATTTACAAAAAAAAAGTATAAAAGTATATTTATCTGCATTCTGGAATCCATAACACAAGCTAGTTAAACTATGCTTACTTTGGGTCTAGAAAGCACTGTGTAGAATGTCGTAGAATATTTATTTAAAAATATTTATACAGCCTCCTATGTACTGATAATAACAGGAAAATGCGCCACAGACCCGTGATACCACCCAATGACACCATCGGTAGTGTAAAGTGTATTTTCAATCCCCATGAATCTCCGGTTGTGTCATATACCCGTAACACCACCGGTAGTGTCAAGGGTATTTTCAATGCCCTTGACACCACCAGTATTGTCAAGGTTTCATTCTTTTACATTATTCATTTATTAATATTAAAACCATCGTTTATTTTTTTAAGAGAAAGTTAGGTAAGTCGATGTTGACTGACTGAAAATGAATCACAAAATTTGATAAAAAACATATCCATATTGGCTGACAAGGCTTTCAAGTTACTTTAAGCCCTTATGCTCCTGCGCATTATCCCACCGATGAAAGCACCCATCGGTTATAGAAGCTTAGCATTAAACGACGATACTCTTGTAGGTAGCACTTTGAATAATGCTCTGCCAAAGGATTATCTTAAGCAATGACAGTTTCTGAGTGACTGTACTTCCTAGAGCGGCCATATTGAAATATGATCTATAGATGATGGGGATGTTACTTTTGTAAATGGGTCCGTTTTAAGTTGTTTATATGTGGGCTTCAAGATTTGAATGGAGATATTACTCTTACGTTTTCTCACATTGTTTTGACGTAAAAACGTCTTTGAATTTGGCTGAATGGTAGGTGAAAATTTATGGAGATTACAATGTATTCGGACAGCCAAGGTCATGGTCTCCCAGTGCCCATGGCTGCTGAAAAGCAACCGAAACGTTGGGATCAATGTAACATATAAAATAACATTAAATAAATCGCGATAGAATCCGTTAAAAAGAGTTTAATTTCAATGTGTGACGTTCGTGTAAACTTCCAACACTATCATAAGTCAATAAGCCGCCTTTTAGCTTGAGGACGGTAGAGCTGCTTCCATAACAGTCATTATAAGCCAATCCAAAATGAGGAGAAGGAGAAAGGGGGGGGGGAGCCTTGGGTGCAACCGGGAACAACTTTAATTTGATAATGATGATTCTTCAGAGCATGTTCCGAGAGTTTGTACAGACGCAAGTCTTAATTTTGTTATAAATAACTGCTCTAAAGCATTCCTAAGTAATAAGAAAACTATTTGCGATACCCAACTAATTTACTGTTGGCTGAAAATCATAAAAACTAATAAAGTCTCATTAGACTGTAATTACTGTTTTCCTCAATAAAATTAATTTTATATTAAGTTCAGAATATGGTAGACTATATGTATATATTTCTACAAGTGAATTATACGTTCATTTGATTTAAAATTACATTCGACATTCCAATAATAATTACTTTTTGAGATGACAACACAGCAACTACAAATTCAAGACATGATTGTAAATGTATTATTTAATGCCAGATCTGATGTTTGAATCCCACGAGCGAAAACAATCTAAATTCAATGGGCAATCTTTATCAATTAATTTTACTAATTATTTTTAAAGTATTCTAATTATTATGTTCTGAATGAAGTAATTAAAAAAAGGCTTTTAACAAAGACACGATACAAACTACGCTCACATCTTTTTGTATAGCATACATTGTATTCTTGTATGTAGATATTATCTACCTACTATTAGGGAAATACATTTATGAGGCTAACGAGATGATTTGCAGCTATTAGCGCTACACTTTGCCAGAGAAACCCAGTGGATAAATTTGCGAAATTGTCGTATACGGCATACGACAATTTCGGAAATTTGTCCACTTGATTACGGGTAAGTTTCATTATTATTTCACAAAAATAACCAATAAGAGCTTTACCCCTGTGGAAACCCTCATCTCTCTGGAGCTAACGGTGATAGGGTTATGTCGAAATCGAAGGAGCAAAAGCCATACATGGGTGTTCCTTTATGGAATTTCGACGGCCTCTTTGACGTAGCGGAAGTGCATTCGACTGCTACGTAAGGAGGGTGCGGGTTCGATTCCCGCTCAATGCAAATATTTATATGCATGAATATTATGCTATTTGCATAATATTCATGCATATAAATATCTGGGTGTTTCTATGTATAATATGTGTGTATTTACAAAAAAAAGGTATATAAGTATGTTTATCCGCATTCTGGAACCCATAACACAAGCTAGTTAACCTATGCTTACTTTGGGTCTAGAAAACGCTGTGTAGAATGTCATAGAATATTTATTTATTGTCGGGAATCCGGGTGTAACCTATGGAAGAAATTCTTTCGTAAACATATCCAGTAAGAGCTGTTAAAATATTTAGGTCATAAGAAAACTACACCTTAGAAACTTTTTACTGCTTTGAGTTAGAAGTGATCTAGCGCTGCAGACAATAACTAATACTTGCAAGGACTCCATAGATAAACAACAGAACTAACTAGTAACATAAGTCCTTTTACCGATATCACATACTATCTGAAATAAGTCCATCGTCGCCATAACTAAAGCTGAGCATTGACAATAATAGTTCGAATTCAGTTTATATTGTCAGTATGTCGCCTGACCTTTGGCTCACAGATCTGACAGCGAATAACTAGAAATAACATCCACGTAAGGCCTGTTGCAAGCGTTCTGTTATACTTGACAGTTAAGACGACAAGTTATGGGTAGTTCCACGAGCTAATATACTATAGAGATGAAATATATCCACTGCGCGTGAGTCGGCTATAAGGCCTAAAGTACCTTTATTTTTCGTGCGGAAATCCCCTCGGATATCCCCCCGCTGGCCAGCGGGGGTGATTATGTCGGGCTTGAACCGACTAAAACCGCACGCCGTCTCGGGTCTTCAGACACCGGGGTGTAAGGTTGCCCTGAAAGCATATCCCTCGCACCCCGACTTCGAATTCTCGCGCATTACA
Organism: Cybosia mesomella; assembly: GCA_946251805.1. Taxonomy (NCBI): domain Eukaryota; kingdom Metazoa; phylum Arthropoda; class Insecta; order Lepidoptera; family Erebidae; genus Cybosia; species Cybosia mesomella. Next base: position 4,174,494 of record OX276395.1, read on the forward strand.
CGTCGCAGAAGGAGGCACCATTGCGCCATTGCCGCAATCATACTGCCGAGCGAGAGGACTCCCACCCCGATAGCTAGGCTTCGGTGATGGTCCATTGCCGGGCACCCCGGGTAAGCCCTCGAGAGGATAACCCCAGAGTATCCGACGGACTTCGGTCGTCATTGCGGCCTTGCCTGTGAGGTTGGGTTTGATCCCGCTTCGGTGAGTTGGCAGGCGTGTCGTCTTGGCCTGCTTCTGTAAAGACGGTGAGTCGGTCAACTGCCGTCCTCAGGCCCCGATCATGAAGGTCCCGGGAAGTTTTTGGGCTTAAGAAAATCATGCGTCTACAAAAAGTTGAGTGCCTGCTTACTTATATTTGAAAAATTCTTAAAGCAAAATATATTATAACTTAGTAAGGCAATCACAAAATCATAGATTGAAAATCTGCCCACAATAAATCGCCTGTGTAACCGCTCATAACATGTGACTAATAAGAAAGGTTCTTGCCTTATCAGCGGTCTAGCAAGCCGTGTCAAACCACAGTGTATGCAAATCGTCCGCTTATCAAGCCCCCCGCCTAGCTCGACTTATGACGAGCAAGCAAATGGTGACTTTACGATATATACTTTACAAATAGCATAGCATGATTCATCTGCAAAGTTTATGTTATGGCTACTCTGTGGGCTGGGGAGTACATGGGGCGTATGACAATAAGCGTGGTTTATTTTAATTTCTGTTAGGCTGCGGTCATAGTGCGAGCGAGTTTGCAGAAGTTTCTTAGAAGCGGATACCGTAAAAACTTGAAGGCAGGAGGGAAGGCGGGCGACTATGGTTAACAGGTAAATACAGTGAAAAATTAAATAACTTTATAATTTATTAATGTAGAGTTATTCAAATAGTTTTGTGGTTTAATAATTACGGCATAATACTAATAAAATAATTACAGCGTCACGTGACGCGACGAGCACACGTGACGCTAGTCGCGATTTCAGGTATTTCCCACACATCCGCTTGGAGAATACTGCGAGGAGAAGGACTGCACGCCTACCACGTGCATCACGGGCTCGTCGCGTCACGTGACGCTGGTCGCTGTTTTTTTTTACCCGTTTTTTTTGTTTCATATTTTGTCGATACCAAGTCATCTCACCAAATTTAGAGACCTAATTTTGTGACACCTTATATATATGATATATGCATCGAATTAAACGTAAAAATTATGTTCCATATTTGTATTTTAGTAAATAAAGTATATTTGTTTCATGCTTTCAAAGTCCAATATAATTGGTCATTGGTTAATGTTCAACAAACTACGCTTAGATCATATAAAGATTATCTACCGCCCGCTACTCGCTTGCCATCAGACCCAAACTTTACTCGTTCACGCTGAGTCTGGACGCGCCAATAGATTCCATGTTTGCCAAAACAAAACGTTTACATTAACCATCTATTATCTACAACTAAACAATCATTTCGCACTTCCTGTGCATGTACCGTGCGAGATCCGTACACGTTCCATGCTTGTACAATTAATAAATGCAGAAATACGATACGTTCCATGCATGTCTTGTATACATGAGTCGATGTATTAACAATCGGCTGCATTGTTGATGGCCGCCACCCACATGTAACAACTACAGGATATCGTTATAAATAGTGTGAAGGTGGCCTAAAAAGTTTGCGCACTGAGAATACTGGGCATAAGTGACAAGCATTTGTGCTAGGGAAAGCAGGGATCTACCACGGATCTATGGGGACCCCACGAAGATTCCTCTAAGGGTTGGATCAGATGCCACTCGCCAGTCACAAAACAAAATAGTAGCAGTTTTTTATAATTACACTGGTCAACACTGTTTTTGTCACACGAACTTTTTGATGATTTTTGTTCATGTTGGTATACCCTGATCAACGATATATAATAATTTTGTTCAATCACGTCCAGTTTTTTTGTGACAGCTAATTCATTTCTGACCTCATATTCGTGTCTTTTTTTGAATAACTTCATTTAGACGACTGCATATCTATTTTATCAACTAACTTATATTGTATATACGTTTGTTACATTCTGAATATGCCACGAAAGTATTCTTACAACCCTGACAGTTTTTGTTATGTGTGTGGAGAATTAACTTTTACATCTCAGCGTCGAAATTTCACATCATTAATAACAGTGCTATTTGAACTATTATGGATTTCCTGTGAGGAATCAAGATAAATCCTGGGTTCCACATAAATGTTGTGTAGCGTGTGTGAGACTGCTATTAGGTTGAACCAAACAAGAACCCAGACATATGCCATTTGCCATACCAATGATTTGGACCGAACCAAAGGATCATGTAAGAAACCTGATGTGTCCATTTTTTTTCATTCTCATATTATTGTTTGGTGGCCCTAGTACATTTAAATTAATAATATATATATAATAATTAGATATAAGTTTTCATGTGACAAAAAAAAAGTAAAAATTTTGTTAACCAGTGTTATTTTTTATATTTATTAACTATGCTGTAAACCAAAATTTATATTATATTTTAAAAATTACAAATTAAATCAAAATTATTATTTTATTTCATTTTGTTTCTCAATAGATTCAAAAATTAGTTTTGGCATAGGTATGCAAAGTGTGAGACATTCTTTCAAATCCCTTCAAATATTTACTTGTGAAGATATTTCCTCGAATAAAATATAAAAAATACACATCCATGTTCGCGTCTATATACAATAAAAATCCAATAACCATAGATATCATCAAACTACTTATCTACAAACCTGTGCTACGAACTGTATTTTTTCCCTATCTGTGGTCAATAAATGGAACACATTTAACCAAGAAGTATTTATTTCAAAACCCATAACAGACAACTGCACATTTACGATATTTTTACGATCGGATACAACTAGCTAAGAGTAAAAGACTACCAATAGAGACCTCTAAGGTACTTATGTAACGATTTTTTTTTTATCATCGTGAAATTTGAATCTGAAACGCTTGTATGGGCGCGTTTAGGCAGTCAATATAATTACGATATTTTTTTTATAAAGTATATTAGTAACCGAAATTACTAATGTTCCCTTTACCCCTCCAGCTAAGCTTAATTGCTTGTGTTAGGAGTGGGTACACCTCGGTAGTGTAATGGCCAGGATTCGAACCCGGGACCCCTCGATCGTATAATATTGATTCGCGAAAGCGATTCGTGCCTATTTTATTTTTCGTGCGGAAATCCCTTCGGATACCCCAAGTCCGGCGGAAGCGATTCGTGCCTATATAATTAGATCACTGAATCGCGATATATATTAACCGCCTATACACGCAAAGATATTATTCAAACCGGTACCATTTACAGGAGTCAGTTTCTCAGTATCTAAATGATGCAAGTTCATAAATTTTCCATAGGAATGACGAACATATTATTTTATTAGAGGCATTTTTACGGAACTCCATTATACCGTTTTTTATCTAGCGCTAAAGTTTACTTCTAGACTGGACACCTGCATGAGATATGGACCTAACAAGTTAATTACGTTTAACGTAGGCGAGACACACAGCTCGAAAGGAGCGATAGCCGCCCCAGCCGGCTGGTTGGATACATGCTACTTGATGCGAAAACTATGTAAGTATGTTTGTCCGCATTCTAGTACCCATATTAAAAGCTAGTTAAGCTATTTGTATTTGGGTTTAGATAGCACTGTATATATAAGTTTACGCGAATGTCACACATTGAAATAAAACTATTTTTAACGGATTCTATCGCGATTTATTTGATGTTATTTTATATTTTACACTGATCCCGACGTTTCTGTTGCTTCTCAGCAGCCATGTTCTCCCCGTGACCATGGCTGCTGAAAAGCAATCGAAACGTCGGGATCAATGTAAAATATAAATTAATATCAAATAAATCTATATATAATCCATTTAAAATAGTGTTACTTCACTGTATAGTTATGTTCTACAATTTTTTTAAAAGAGATCCATTCTGGTGCATATGTCCCGTTCTCAAAACGTCACACGTCTAAATCTTATTTATCGCATGAAATCTCTGCCATTATTAATTATTACGTAGATAAATCGATACTTTTTAATGCATTCTTGGTGTCTCAATTTAGGTTAATAATGTTTGAGTTAGTTTCTAATATGTACATGAATATATTAACGGTCTGATTCATTATAACATACAAATCTACTCGTATCTACTCTGAAAGGCTCATCAATGACAAATTGATGTAGTTAGCGTCACGGCCAAACTTTTGTCTGCAATGTCAAAACATAACATAACTTCACGCCTGTATCCCCGAAGGGGTAGGCAGAGGTGTATTACAACACCCACGATTCGCCAGTTATAATTAGGTCCCAATGTAATAGGGGGCGAGTCTATTGCCAACTACCGGGCACATTACTAAGTGAGCGATAATTACCATTTTTTAATACACACATAACGACCTCTGTGGCGTAGTGGTAGTGCATTCGACTGCTAAGCCAAAGGTCGCGGGTTCAATTCCCGCTCACTGCAAATATGTATATTTGCATTGGTCTGGGTGTTTATATGTATAATATGTATTTATTTACAAAAAAAAAGTATTTAAGTATGTTTATCCGCATTCTAGAACCCATATGACAAGCTCTGCTTAGTTTGGGTCTAGATAGCGTTGTGTAATATGTCCTAGAATATAAAAAAAAAAAAAAAAAAAAAAAAAAAAAAGTGCATGCAATAACTTCTATGTAAATACTAGACTGGCTGTATGTGTTAAGAAATTTGGTCAATTAGTTCTGTCCAATTAGCGGCATTTTTGGTAGCTGTCAAACAGATGACACTATAAAAAAACGCACTATGCCTAACAGATAGGTATCAAAATTCATAAACTCATTTATCTACATATTGTCTCATACCCCTCACTTATTCCTGCCTTGAGTTCACTAAATCTTAAAAAATATTGGACAAATCATTGATCTGTATGTCCTCAAATAAAACCATATACGCTTAAAAGGCGTGGTATATTTATAGGTATTTAACATCAAGTGTGGACACAATACATCACTTTCATGCTGGGTAACCATTTCTAAATAGCTGAATGTACATAAATAGGTATATCAGAACGGCCTGCTCAAGTTGATCAAATGGGTTCCTTTTGATCAACTTGCGCAACAGATTTTTTTTCAAACTACCGTAGTAGTAGTAGTATACAAGTAGGTATGTGGCCAGTTTGATATTAAGCGGTTACCGTAGCTTATGAATGCTTGCAACACTTATAGGTAAGGTATAACTTACTCAGTCGATGATTCTAAACCTTTTCTCGTAAGGTTCAGGAAACCAATCCAATAACAAAACATAACTTCACGCCTGTATCCTTAAAATATTAAAATTTGTTTTTTTGATGCCTGCTATTTATTAACATACAACATTATTTAACTACCTCTTGAATCATTATTTCTATTAATGAAACCCACATTAAAAATCCGTTGGGTAACTTAGAAGATTTAACCTGTTTAGGTTCAGAATGTATCGCAGAATGTCCATATCCCAAAATTACCAAATCCCAAAATGCCCATGTCCAAATCCCAGGATGTCCATAACGGGCAGGCAGCGAATTCGTTTTATACTATGTAAAAATACTAAAGTAAAGTATTTCAAACAAAAGACATTTAACTCTAAACACAAGTGAAATTTTCTTTCGTTAATTTTCCAGCCTCCATAGTAATAAGGTACTACAACAGAATATGATTACGAGCTTGACACATCATGATTACAAGTATTTATTACACTTTATTACTTATAAAGACTGCGTTTAACCCCGTTTTTGAGATACATACGGTACTTTGTAGTTGTAATCCGGTACTAAAGTAGTATGAACAATTTTATGAGAGTAAACCGCTTTCAGTACACTTTGTGAGCAAATTGATCAACTTTGGTGGCAATTGAGCAATGTTGCGACTTAAGTGACGTTCAAAATGTGTGTCAGTATAAGTTTTGTATCGTTTTATTGCCAACTAGCGTCCCGACTTTGCACGGATCCTAATTAATAGATAGAAAGTCTCAGGAAAGAGGGTCACCATTGCATACACGTACCATGTTAACAATGGTGGCACTCAGCTTGACGGCCTCATCAGAAGAGGATTGTCGTCGCAGCACCGCGTGACACCCACCAGGCCCACTAGTGCTGCGACCACAATCCCCCTGCCCGGCTATGCACTTGCTGACCCCTGAACGCAATCAAACCGAAATTGGATTTTTCGGGTTTTTCACAATCGTAGGTACCACCCGGCCGAATTTTGTGACGAATTTTTGTCATCAAATTTCTACCACCAGTAAAATATTTTCCGTGATACGACTCTGTCAGAATCGAAATACCGTAGTCAGGATCGCTGTTGGACTTTTTTGGGTTTCAACTATCCGTAAAGACTGCCGCAGATGTTGGTATGGCAACTGGGATCGACGGCTTAACGTGCTCTCCGCGGCACGGATAAAAATTCGTTGTGTGGTTTAAAATAAGTTACCGGAGACACAGATAGATGCGCAAAATTGACTTTGTTTTATATTACGTACCTTCTTTTGTCGTGTGGTAATCACCACGGATACCCTCCCCCGCCGGCCAACCGGAGTGGTTATGTCGGACTCGAACCGACCAAAAACGCACGTCATCTCAGGTCTCTAATGCCGTAAAGGTGACCCAATAAGGCAATTCTCCCGCACCACGACTGTCTCTGGGTCATCTACGGCTTAGAGATGGCCCCCTCGAGTGAGAAATAAGGTGTCTTGTCCCGGAAAGCGCGCATCACCCCGCCGTCCACTATGACGATTACGAACCGCGCAGCTCATATAATGGAACTTGGTAATGACAAAGATTAGGTAACAAGAATATGTCAAACCGGGCCTAGGAATTACCACACTCACATGATATCGAATCATTAGGACCCCATAAAAGTTGAATACTAAGTACTTAAAAGGATATTCTTGCTAGAACGCTGCAGGCCCGATTGCTGTAATTGAAAATATATTGCTGTCTCACTCATGTTATTTTGTGAAACAATAAATTTCATTACTATTTCAATGGTTATGTTTCAATCTAAGCAAAAAACAGCAACAGGTGGGATAGTGATCAAACGTGAGCCTATCAATCATAAAAAAAATCCGAACTTACGAGTGCAAGTTTAGTAGGTTTTAAAATTGCATTATTGAAACGTAACGAAACCAGAAACGTATTAGTGACTTGGTTCTGCGGGTTTATCGTGTTCCGGGTAAGAAAGGGACGGAGCTATATACAGTGTTAGATAACTAGCCAAGTATCTTACAGATTTCCATTTTCTAGGTAGCGCGCTATTGGTAATATCCTCTGTAATAAATAATGCATAATGTGGTTAAACTTAAAAATATGTTTAAAACTTACATTCTTCACTTTATAGGCTTCTACTTATTACACTAAAAACCTGAACTGCCTGTGAATGTACCTGCAACAGACAATACAATATTAGTTATGTGTACTTCTGAATTTTATCTCACTGTACCTTCAATTATAATTTACACTTTCTCACATAAACATGATTGCAATTGGGTGGTCTTACACATTACCTACTGGTTTTTATTGCCGGAAACGTCAATATTTTAATAAAAATAACGTAGTAAACCTAAGAAATTATGATAAAGAAAGAATTATTTCAAAAAGTAATATTAAATAGGTACATGGAAAATAATTAAAGTGTATGTTTTTGTGTTCACGAATGTAGCATCCATTTTGTGCGGCGGCCATTTTGAAACATGCACGTGTTGATGAAGTTTTCGTGTCGAATCGCCGCGCCTGCAATTTTCTTAAACGATCGCTCGACGTTGGAATTTTAGCTACTTTCCTCATTTTTAAATAAATTGATGTCGACGTAAATATATTCTTTCACATAATTTTCTATTCTTTTTTCTATTGCTCTTATTTCGCATTAAAAGAAAATGAATTGAGATATTTAAAGATCATAATCGTATTGTTCTTTTGTCACAACTTGAATATACAACAAAAAGCAATATATAAAACTACCGGAGTCATTATTTAAGAGCAGGATTCCTTCAATCTTAGTCATATCTTTCTTACTTACTTAATAATAACTTTACACTTATCTATGCCGCTTGCGCAGTGTACCTACATTATGTACTGATGGCAAAAAAGAATATAAAGTAGAGCATAATAAAATTATTTGTTTGCCTGTTACAGTATTGTATAGTTTGTATTCGTTGCATAAAGTTAACATTAAGTATAATGCAAAAGTTAAATTCAAAAAAATGGTCCATGTAAATTCTAAATGAGCGTGAAAAAGGCATCTGTCGTGAGTCGTGACTGTCCATGTAAGCATTGTTGACAACTATAATCGGAGCCTTCATGATTCAGATTTCACTTATAGCTACCATCAGGCGAGGTTAAGTTATATTGACATCAAAAAAAATATTTGAGTACAATAATTTATTACATATTTCTTATTTTTTTCATTAAGTACCGCGGTAGCCTGGTGGTATGGGTAAAGGACTGCTGAGACGAGGTTTCGGGTTCGATCCCAGGTATTACCATGGCACACACCAATGACTTTTCGATGCTTTTCGAAGTTATGTGTGTATTTATCGCAGGTTTATAAGTGCACGGTTAATGGCAATAGGCTCGCCACCTATTACATTGGGACCTAAAACATAAACTGGCGAAATGTGGGTGCTAGCACCTCTGCCTACCCCTTCGGGGATATAGGCGTGAGTTTATGTTATGTTATATTTCATTTTTATTTTTTATTATTAAAACCTTTATGAAGAAAGATAATATTGTATTGCAAATAATATTTCAAGAATATGTTAATGCTAATAAGCTGTTACTAATATAGACTTTAGTGTTACCTACTGCTTTGAGTTTTGGTTACTTAAAACGATATATTATCACCTTTTATAAAAATCTAACTACTTTTCCATGCAGAATCAGATATAGTACCTAAACGTGCTGTATTTCTGATGAAAAATATGGTTACCATAAAATATTGGGGAGGGGTTAGGTTCTGCAATACGTGACTACCAGCAGAGGGATTTTTAATCGCTACAAGTAGTCTATAATAACCACACTTACCATACCATGTGGAGCACATTACCGATACTGTAGTAAAGAAATAGTGACTTTTAATTAATTAAAATAAAATTTGTTTTACAATTAATTATTTAAAAGACTTTTGCCGACCGTACAGTCCGTTCCGAGCAGCGTACCTAATTAATTTCTGAAGTACTAGACACAGGGCACCGTGTGCCATTACCGGGAACGCTCCAGTATGACCATTTATTAATGAATACCTATCTGTGTTGCCAACCGTACATGTCAGAAAATTGCCTACAAAGTACCGTAAGAGCTTCTAAATGATTTCCGAAGACAATGTCGCTTGACCTCATCTTTATCGCCTGTAAGTATGCTGAATATAAATGAATGTTCAGAATATTAGTGCATAGGAAATTGTGTGAGAACTTTGGTTGTCTTGGTAACGATAGGTACGAAGTTGACGCGGTTCAAGCCCGACATAACCGCCCCCGCTGGCACGCGGGGGGGTATCAGAAGGGATTTCCGCACGATAAATAAAAAAAAAAAAGGTACGAAGTTTACGGCGCTTATAATATTCTTAGTGATTTTCTGCTATTTCTACGTTTTTTTTAGTTTTTGTACTTTAACAGCCGGTTTCAATAATCCATCTATCCTTAACCAGCAGTTAAAATAGCTACCATTAGTATCTATCGGGGATTTTTACTGTTTCAATAAACAAAGATAAACAGAAAATGACTTTGATAATATTGAAACCGCAGTTACAGAGAGATTAATGTTGACTGTTTATCTCGGATAGCTATTATCTAACTTTAACTGTAGGTAGATTATTGAGACTGGCCGTAAAGGTATTAAGGAAATCGCCCAAAGGATGATAAACGAATTACTATCGCACGTTTACAAAACTTCAGGTTTTTTTAGGTAAACCGTGAGGAACTATTAGTACAGTACAGATGAAATAAAAGCGTGTTAAAAATAATGGAAAGATTGATTTGTTTTTGTACGGAACCCTAATTGCGTTTTTGAAATAAATAGTAGCCTAATTAACGCCTTATAACAGCTATCTGGGACCTTAACATAACTGGCGAATCGTGGATGTGTAATACACCTCTGCCTACCCCTTCGGGGATACAGGCGTGAAGTTATGTGTTATGTTATGCTATCGGTAGTAAAAATTCCGTCAATATTAGCCCACAGTCACATCGGAGACTGCCCGGAACAAACAGACAGACATTTTTTTAAATGTATTTTTTTTTGTTGTTAGTGTCGTGCATACATTCATATGCATTAAAAAAAACTGTTAACGTTACAAACAGACACTTGAATTTTATTTATTTCTATAAATTAGGCAGGGTTTTGGGTTATTGAGGAATAAATTCACTATGTAAAACTTTGAATTAGACCCCAAAAGGATCACTGAAACGACTCCAGCGCACACACAATGCACGGCGCGTCGTCGCTCCCGTCTCTTAGATTATACAAATTAAGAAAATTACAGCCCATGTTCTGACATGGCGCGTAGGAACAAAAAATAAACATCTTCGTTACAATATTGTAGCTAGAGATACTGGGTAAAGTAAGGAATTTTATATTTGTAATATATTTTTACCAGGAAACTCTGAGTACAACAATATTGGTGCAAAATTTAAAGCGAAATTTTAGTATTTAAATATCTGTTAGGGTTATCACTTCTCCTATTTCCGGGGCCAAGACGGAGACCCTGTGGTTCCGAAACCCGAGGGGTCCATATCGAAAGCGGAAATGGCCCTGGGACATACCTTATGTACCTTACGCCCCGGTATCTGAAGACCCGAGACGGCTTGTGGTTTTAGACAGCTTGAGGCCGACATAACCTCCCCCGCGGGGTATCAGGAATTCCGCACGGATAAAAGGTTATCACTTTGTCTTGGCTGTAAATGTAAATTTAGAAGCATTGTTTTTTCTAGAGAATATTACTTATTTCCCCCTAACCCCTCCAACTAAGCTAAACTGCTTTTGATGTTCATAAGTGTTACTTTATGACCTTAATGAATAAAGATATTTTGATTTTTTTTAAATGAAAAACGGTCTATCGCAAACTGATTTATTGTAGGTGGACACAATTACATTTATTAAAGATGTACCCTCCATTGAACAGACATTACATTTTCCCCCTCTTAATTAAATTATAAGTAGCTACAAAAGGGAACAATATACATACAATAACTACCTAGTGGAAAGTATATACAAGAATAGTAACACGCAAGCAACTTTTACTAATCTTAGTTAGGTACATTTGTAAGAAATAAAATCAAGTATATAATTTATTATAAATAATAATTATTTAGGCACACGGGGCCTTAACACCATGGCATGAGGTGGGTACGTCCGGGGCTGGCGCTTAAGTACTTTGACAGATTTAGATACTACAACGTCAGACTGGGCATCGCCGTCCCCACCTTCCGCTACTCTACTAACAAACTGAGCTGGCTGACTATCTGAGTTCGGTGATAAACTCAGAGGTGTCGACAAACCTTCATTAGTCGCTCCTTTATCGGAGTCTTTTAGCTCCGATTGGTTAACACCAGCATCGATTCCTAAAGGAATTACCGAATGCCGCGATTTTCTGGCTGTTTTCATTAGAAGTTGATCAACATGACGCTTATTTATTTGACTATCAAGAGCTTTAACCTGAAATGATACCGGTCCCGTTTTGCTAACTAAAACCCCCTCTTTCCACTTAACATTTCTATCCTTATAATCACGCATGAACACCGCATCGCCGGGCTGAAAGTCGCGCGATACCCCACCGCGCCGTTCCTCCGCCAACAACTGGGACTCCTGTACTACGTTGGCGGTGCTAGGCCGTAATAGATCTAACCTACCACGTAAACGACGCCCTATCATTGCTACTGCTGGCTCCTTTTGTGTAGTGCAATGTTCGGTGTTTCTATAGGTGAATAAAAATCTGGCGATAGCAATATCATGATCCACCCTTTCTAAAGATGCTTTCTTAAGAACCTGCTTGATAGAACGCACCGCATTTTCTGCAGCCCCATTGCTGGCAGGGTGATAAGGCGCTACTAGTATTCGCTTTATACCATTAGTTTTTAAATAAGACAGATATTCTTTTGAAGAAAACGGTGGTCCGTTATCGCTCACAATTGACTTCGGCAATCCAAACCGTGCAAATAACTTACGAAGACATGTAATCACTACTTGAGCTGATGTACAAGAAATACATTCAACTTCCAACCATTTAGTATGGGCATCGATTAAAATGAAATAATATTTGTTACGATACGGGCCTAGAAAATCTACATTAAGCCGCTCCCACGGCTGGGCCGGCCACGGCCACGAGTGCAACGGCGCCGGCGGGGGATGATCGCGTTGAGACGCACAAGCACTACATTCACGACATATTCGTTCAATGTCTGCGTCTAAGCCCTCCCACCAGAGGTAATTTCTTGCGGCCTGTTTCATTTTCACTACACCGATGTGCCCACTATGCAATTCCTTCAAAACTGTACCTCGTAGTTTACTAGGAATGACTACACGATAACCCCATACTAGACAACCATGCTCAATGAATAAATGTTCTTTTTTTAAAAAAAATGCTTTGTCATTTTCGCATTCTAAACTATTTGGCCAACCGAATTTCACATAGCCCACTTATCTTATTTAATTGTGAATCCCTTTTTGTTTCAGTCTTTACTTCATGAAATGTAACTGGCATAACGTCTTGAACAAAGTTGAAATAACTTCCTTCTAACATACTGTCATCATAGTTATCCTTGACCGTGCGCTTTAATGGTAAGCGAGATAAGGCGTCCGCAAAACAATTTCTCGAAGATGGAATAAAATCTATTTCATAATTATAGGCAGCCAAACGAACCGCGTATCTTTGTAGTCGGCTCGCAGCAGTTTGCGGGATACCTTTATTCCTACCAAAAATATAACTAAGCGCCCTGTGATCACTTCGCAATAAAAAATGTCTCCCGTATAAATATTGGTGATGCTTATTCACACCAAATATTATCGCCAGTGCCTCCTTGTCCAACTGCGAATAATTCTGTTCGTGTTCATTGAGAGTGCGGGAGGCGCAACTCACAGCGCGCTCCGAACCGTCTGGATAGCGATGCGTCAGGACAGCGCCCAGCCCGTAAGAACTACTGTCGACGGAGAGGATAAGCGGCAAACTTGCATCATAATGCGCCAGCACCGGACTACTACTCAAGATTTTTTTTATTTTATTAAAACCTTCATGACACTGTTCACTCCAATACCACTTAACATTTTTTTTTAAGAGCTCATACATTGGTTTTAAAACGTCACTTATATTAATACAAAACTTTGCATAAAAATTTACTAGCCCCAAAAAGCTTTTTAACTGAGTTATGTCCTTTGGCACCGGAGCTGAAACAATAGCCTCAATTTTTTTTTCGTCCGCGTGAAGGCCCTGTTTGTCGATGCGATATCCTAAATAGGTAACGCTCTCTTTGAAAAAATCACACTTAGACCAATTGACACGTAACCCCGCGTCTCTCAATCTACTCAAAACAGCACGAACATTCTTTAAGTTGTCCTTAGTATTTAAGCCACTCACACAAATGTCATCACAAAACACCACCGTAAACGGAAGACCGCTGAGAATTTCCTCTATTACTTTTTGGAAATTCTCAGGTATACATTTAATTCCGAATGGAACCCTCTTATACACCCAAGTACCTACATGAGTCGTAATTGCCGTCATCGGTTGTGAGTCTTCAGTTAGACAAAATTGCTGATAAGCGTGGGATAAATCCAATTTTGAAAAAACTACTCCGCCCGCAAGTGTTGCAAATATTTCCTCAATTCGCGGTAAAGGATAATGAAAATCCTTAAGTTGAGGGTTAATGGTTGTTTTATAATCGCCACATATGCGAATTTCCCCATTTTTCTTTATTACTGGAACAATCGGAGTGCCAAAATCAGAACGGTCCACTTTGTAAATCACGTCATCACGCTCTAAACGTTTAAGTTCTCGCTCGACGGGCCCGCGTAAAGCGAGCGGCAGTGGGCGGGCCTTAACATACACAGGTGTTTTATCTGCTAAATGCAATTGCATACGAATTTTGCAAGTCCCAAGCCCCTCAGCAAATACTTCTGGGTATTCCTTACGCAATATTTCTACATTCTGATCACAGTTAAAAGAAGACAAATTATAACAATCATTTATATTAATTTTAAACATTCTGATCCAAATACGACCCATTAGGGGCGGCCCTCCACCCTCAATTATGTAAAGTTCCAATCGATGACTATACGACATATATGTAACATTAACATTAATAAAACCAATGGGCTTAATTACATCACCCGTGTAAGATTTTAAAATCAAAGGTTTCTCAATAATAACATACTTATGAAATAGTTTATCATAACAAGCTTTAGAAATAGCCGAAAATTTACACCCGGTATCCACTTCAAATTTTAACGTATGGTCTCCTACTCTTAGGTCCACATAATAAGGATCATCTCTAACACACGACAGGTTATAAAAGTTCACTTCATCAGGATCCGAATCAGAGTCAACTAAAAAAAACTGACCTTTCGACTTCCCCGACGGCTCCGTCCGGCGACTTTCGTACTTACGACACATAGCTTTAAGGTGCCCTTTTTCACCACATTTATCGCAATTGTGATACTTGAAACGACACTTTGCTGCGCCATGTCCCTCCCGGCCGCACCTAAAGCACGTAATAAGGCCCCGCTCCGAGGTCGGTGGGGCACCGCTGGCGCTGCCAGCGCCGCCGCTTTTAGCAAAAGCAGCGCGCTGCTGGTGCGGTTGACGGGCGGGGGACGCGTGGGCGCGCGCACTGGCGACGCGATGCAAGCCATCGGACGCGCGCTCTGCCGCGCCGCCGATGCTGCCGCCGCTGTTCGCCGACGTTGCCGCATGCCTATCTGCCGCCTCCAGAGCCAGTGCAAGCTCGATAGCTCGCTTGTAATCTAATTGTTTTTCTGCAAAAAGCCTGGATCTCATATCCTCGGATGCCAGACCGGAGACGAATTGGTCCCTGAGGTTCACCTGTAAGGTGTTACCGAAGTTGCAGGTCTTAGCCAAATGCTTTAAACCCTGCAGATATTCGCTCACTGTTTCACCCGACACTTGCTTTCTTTGCCGAAAAACATGTCGTTCTGCGATCTCCGACCTCTGTGGCTCGAGATGTTCCTTCACAATTTTCTCGAGTTCATCAAACTTCTTTGTTTCCGGTAAGTCTGGTGAACACAGATCACACATCAACTCGTAACATGCTACGCCGACATGCGTCACTAACACCGCCACATGTAATGAGTCTTCGATATCATTTAGTAACAAATACTGTTTAATTCGCCTACAATACGCTTCCCAGTTTTGGGTACCGATTTCGAACGTTTCTATTTTACCGATAGGCATTGTATAACGAATAAAACTTATTTATTAATAAAGTAACCGACTGCGCCACAATGGGATGTTTAATGAAAAACGGTCTATCGCAAACTGATTTATTGTAGGTGGACACAATTACATTTATTAAAGATGTACCCTCCATTGAACAGACATTACAGTACATATCAAGTCTTCTTTTGTTTAAAATTTTAATATCTCGCATTTTATTTACCACGTGGGAACCGAAAATAGCTGCTAGAAAAATGTGGGTCTTTAGTACACCTCTGCCTACCTCATCAGAGATATAGAACACACTTTTATCCATTCATGATTGAATTATAAAAATAACACAAAATCCTGATACAATCCTACAATTCGTTAAAATTATTCTATTTCAATATGTATAGTACATAATTAAAATGTGTTTCTCCTTGTAGTATTCAGTTCATATCTATTTAAAAGGTTAAGCTTTATAGCAATCAGTCTGATTTATTTACAACACCTCGTCGTCACAACAGCGGCGAATATACTATAAGCAGGATATTTAGAAAGGTGCCGATTCTGTTGGGCATCTCGCTAAACTAAACTATGTCTAAAATCAATAACTTCAGTGCATACTACAAGACTCTCTATACGAATAAAAAATATTGGTAAAGCGAAAGACCATAAATCCACCACGCGCAAATCCCAGCTGTCATGTCAAACAGATGACAATAAAAAAGGTGGAAAAATTCTATTACTACTATGGAGATAGGTGTTAAAATTTGTTGATTTACGTATCAAGTGTCTGCGTCCCGTACCCCTCCTCCATTCCCGCCTCATCCCCGGAACCATAACACAACTTTTGTGCAAAACAGCATATATAGTTAGCATACATATAAATCATAGTCCAAAACGTTTTTATTTAAATTTCAAAACTACATGCTATTTGACATCGAATTAAGCTTAGACTATAAAGAGATTTTTAAACAGTACCAAACAAAGTTATAGCAAAGTTTACTTAAGTTTAGATAGTCTTGTAACAACAGAATCGACACCACTATCTTAATTTAATTTTAATATAGCTATTTGACTAAAGAATCGCCAAATTTACAAGCATTTCGAAACATGCAGAGTAACATGTCATTTATAGTTTTGTAATTTAGTATTTAGTTTAAATTTTATGTCGTAAAACAGGTTGAAACAAATAGAAATCTCAAATTATTTACATAACAGCCATTAATTTTTTAATATAACAGTAAATTATAATAAAATGACGGAGATCTTGATTCTAAAACCCATGTGAATAGGAAGTTATCATAGCAATATGCACTAAACAGTTTGCAAAAAGTTACATTTGTATGTTAATTTTATTCACCGCTGTAAATTAAACAAAGAAATAAAGTATTATACCCTGGAATTGTTAAATTTTATTGCCTTATTTATTAGTGTAATTAATTATGAGATATCATTGTATTCTTATTTTCTTATTCTATTCTGTAACAGAACTTAATATAACATCCTGAATGTTTAAAAAATAAAGCGTGTACAAATGACAGGTCAAAAGCACTCGAAAGGTTTATAGACAGTGAATAAATCTAGTGATGTATGACATAACTTCACGCCTGTATCCCCGAAGGCGTAGGCAGAGGTGTATTACACACCCCACGATTCGCCAGTTATGTTAAGGTCTCAATGTAATAGGGGGCGAGCCTATTGCCATCTACCGAGGAACATTATTAAGCTAGCGATAATTAACATTTATTAATGCACACATAACTATGAAAAGTCAGAGGTGTGTGCCCGGGGCGACTGGGGATCGAACTCCAGACCTCGTCTCAGCATTCCGTTACGTACGCCACTGGGCTATCGCTGCTGTGACACGCTCACCGAAGCGGAATCAAACCCGATCCCGTAGGCGAGGCCGCGATGGCGTTATGGCCGTGGGGTTATCCTTTCTAGGCCACACCCAAGGTGCCCGGCAATGGTCACTTGGGGAGGACAACGTGTGATTTTTAGTCGGTTCGACTCGGACACACCTATCTTATCGTTGGCACTGATGGGCTGGAGCTCGTGGATGTTTCCATACGCAAAAACAGGAGTAAGAACATTCATGGGTTAATACCAATAACTTCTATACACTGTACAGAACAAAAATTTTTGGTACCATGAAAGACCACTACTTCTGCAGCAATACGTGGTTTTTTGTAGCCATCTTGCAAATAGCATTAAAAAAATTGATACAGACGAACATAGAACCTTCTCTTTTTTGATGTCTGTTAAAAAGGCGCGTTATTTTTGTACAAATAGGTGTCAAAATTCATTACTCATTTATCCAGTTTCTGCGTCCCGCTACATATTTGAAATTTATTTTTTATTCTGAACAGGTTGTCTAGTATATATAGGACTCATTCGCTACAGCCGTTTCCTCATCAGGGCTAATTTCCACGAAACGGTTTCCACACAGTCCGGTTTCAATTTACATCAACTTTTTGTCTATGCACTGGTAGTCAATAGGCAAAGAGTTGATCTGAAATATAGTGCTCCAGAATTCAACACAGTTGTTTAGTTTTAATTTTCAAAAAACGCAAACTACATACCAAAAATTAAACTTAGGCATCCGAGTTCTCTGTATTTTCAGTGATAAGTATTGTCTTTGATTTTGTTTTTTTTTTAAGAATATTAGTAACCGAAATTACCGAAATTCCCTCTAACCTAAGCTTAACCTAATTGCTTGTGTTAGGAGTGGGTTCACCTCGGTAGAGTAAAAAATCAAACACACAGAAAAAAAAAACAAAAAGACAGACAGGCAGACAGATAAAAAAAACTTTTTCTTGTAGTTTTGTCAAATAATTAATTTAAATTGTAATTGCACATAAATTAATGAAACCAACAAAAAAGAACATCTTTTCCTTCGAATCAACAAAAGATATATTATGTATTTTTAAACTCTAGGACATGTATTGTTGAATCGGATACGACCGCGCCTTAACTTATTATTCTTTGAACTTTCATCATCATCATCATCATCATCATCATCAACCTATTCTAGTCCACTGCTGGAGACTGGCTGTTTGAACTTTGATTAGATATAAATAGACAATTATTTAAGCAGAACGTGAAAAATTTGTTTCAACATTGTGCTGTTTCATCAATGTAGACTATTATGGTGAGTAAAAAATCTGTAATATTAATTTAATGGTGTTTTTATCAGTTCAATCGATGATTTGTTAGTCGGAACAACGCACAGCTGGTTGTTAAGGCCAAGGTTGTACACTTAAGCTTATTATTTCTATATCATCTTCAATATTACATTTTAAAAATTTCAATGTATTGTAACTGTGTAGAATGAATGAAACATTAGCAATTTTATTATTATTATTATAATGTTAAGCTGTTGTATGGTATAAGCATTACGTAAGTACAAATAGGTTTTAGTTCTATATTTGATAAAATTAGCAATTTTTCTTATAATACATTTTGAATTGTATTGCAATCGTAATATTAAAAAATACTAGTTTACTTCACAATAATATTCCTTAAAAAAAAAAGAAAAAAAATGAGGTTAGCTAGATCACATCACGTAAACTGGTGGTAGAAATTTGATGACACAAATTTGTCACAAAATTTGGCCGTGCACGGTTGCGAAAAACCCTCCATAGTAATCCAATTTCGGTTTGATTGCGTTCAGGGGTCAGCAAGTGCATAGCTGGGCAGGGGGATTGTGGTCGCAGCACTAGTGGGACCGGTGGGTGTCACGCGGTGCTGCGACGACAATCCTCTTCTGATGAGGCCGTCAAGCTGAGTGCCACCATTGTTAACATGGTACGTGTATGTATATATACCATTTCACCCATTTCCCCTATAACGACTGTCATACATATTCGTATGGCAACCGGGACCGACATCTTAACGTGCTCTCCGAGGCACGACCAGACCAATGCAAATACTCATATTCATGCATACAAATATTTGCACTGAGCGGGGATCGAACCCGCGCCTCCTGCGTAGCGGCCGCTTTCAATACCGCCACGCCACGGAGGCTGTCGTGTCGTGGCGTACGTGTATGTAATGATGACCCTCTTTCCTGAGACTTTACCTTCAGCTTACCATCAAGCGAGGTGAAGTCAAATTGACGTGTCCTAAATATTAAAAAAAACCCTAATAATTCTATGGTAGGTAAACGACTTTAAATTTCTAAGTTCTTGGTTTTATTTCTAAAATTCAAACAGATATTCAATGAAACACATAAAATAATTATATTCTTATATTTAATTATTGCTGTACAACGGAAATCAGATTACCTACCCATGATTAGTTCTTAATTAAATAAGTTTGGATGCAGGAACATTCAAAAAATAATTTATAATTATGTCTTTGAACTCGTGCAAAAAATTAATCAAGTACAAATTACAAGAGAAGCGAATTCACTATTTTCACTTCCTTTCTTAGCGAAGTGCAAAACAAAAGGACATAAAATTAACAACACAAGAAATAAACAAATCAACATGACGTAAAACATAAAGCCAACCTAATTGAATAACATTTAATAAGATTAATACATCGTGGGTGTGTAATACACCTCTGCCTACCCCTTCGGGGATACATTCGTGAAGTTATTTATTTTATTATATCTTAGGGTTTTCTCCTTCATTGGTTCAAACAAAAACTATTGCCAAATTGTACATGGCTGGACCGAATTTTACAAGACCTTCACTAATAGATGGCTAATATTTTTATTTTAAATAAAATTAAGGAATTACGAATTTGAGCAAAAAAAATAACTAAACTACGCTCTAAATCCACGCAGATGAAGACACGGCTACAGCTATTTAGTTCTAATTATAAACGTGCGATAAACGACCTAAATAAATTAACTTTTAAACCGTTGATAACTTCGCCTTAAAATTCAAACCGCGTTTTCTCATTGTATAGTTATTGTAAAGAGTTTTTGTTTCTTTTTTCGTAACAACCTCTTTGGCTACAAGGCAAGGTCAAGCACATGCAGATGATGTTGATCGATGACATTCCGTTTTGAGCATCAACTGTATGCCTTTTATTTAGCAAGTTTCCGATTTTGAGCTTTCATTTAAGCGGACTATTTCTTTGACCGAATAGTAATATATCATATAATTCTTTAGGCATTCACGGCCGTCGTTGCATGTAAAATATACTGCTTCCGGGCCGCCCGGACCTGTACCACTGAAGATGTCAACCGCAGTGATCGACGAAACGTTTGGAACACAAGTTTCATATGGACCACGGCCAAACAGCCCGGAAGCAGTATATTCTACAAGTAATAAATCATTTAGAGTTGACCGAAATAAGAAACTGGACTGGAAAACTTCGCTTTATAAATTCGGTCACCAATGTATTGATATTTTTCAGAATGACTTGTTATTTCTGATAATTTCAGTTGAACAGTTGGATTGGTTGAATCAGATAAAACGAGATGGAACGTTTGAAAATATTTATATTGCAGTTTTTTTTGACATAAGTATACTAAATATATTATGGAAAATAAATTTAGTGCTTATAATTATAAATATATATTGTGCATAAGTTAATCTAGTAGGCTTTTAGTTCATAGATTTTTTAAGTGTATCTTTTAGTACCCGAAATTACTAGAATTATCCTCCAACTAAGCTAAATTGCTTAAGTCGGTAGTGTAATGGCCAGGGCTCGAACCCGAGACCGCCAACCCCATAAACACTAAGCTACCGATGATTAACGTGTTTTACTCAAAAAATCTCGAATATGATTTTCTATATAAAATCCGAGGGTGCACCCTCACACGGATGCGAACCCGTAGTAATCTCCTGCAGGCCACGCGAGCACACTTGATGCTATTCGGGTCTCGGAATCGGAACTCGGAATTTGGTAAAAAGTTTAGTAAAAAAGTCAGGTTTGGTGCAAAGCATTGCTTATAATATAATACCGTGTCTTGTAGGTACATTAGCTAACGAACTCGAAATCAAATGCCTGTAAGCGTAAGGCGATGCGTCACCACATAGGCTCGAGACTCGAGCACCGTTTAAATGCCCCGCGGTGCATCGTATGTGTGAATGGCACTTTTGCTCTCGGTGTGGACTGTGATCAAATCAAGAAGATGTTTGAGAGCAGATTTCACCTATCATAGGAAGCGAGATCAATTCAAAATTTAATATCAGTAACACATCTTACTTAATTCATTTCATTGTTCAGTTCAGTTTAGTTGATAGGACAGTTTGGTTCAGACCAAACGGTTCACTAAAACTAGATCAAATTTAGTCACCTCAGGGTGCAGTGGTGACTAAGTTTGATCTAGTTTTAGAGGAGAGTAAAACTACCTCGGTAACACTGCGGTAGTGAGTGCTTCTCTCATAGAAAAGGTTCTGGGTTTGATTTCTGACTCGGCTTCTATTTCATCGTCATCATCATCCCATCGTTAAATCATGTTGCATCCAAAGATTTTAAAACGAAGTCCAGGGTCCATTTTCTTATTATTTCTACCCCACTTTACATAGTCTTTGGTATCTCTGGTAGTGAAATCGGCTGCGAGCAAAACATCTATCAAAATGTTGGTGTTAATATATCCCTATCTACTCCTCCGTGGTTATACAGCGTGAATATAAAAATGAAATTAATTATTACAGTACGTATGTAGCAAGGTGCTTGAAACGGGTGTTAAAAAAAGTTCCTTTATCGCTAATATAAAGAACCTAGTCGAACCAGTTAACATTATCTGTATTCATTACTTTTCAGGGTTCCGTATCCGAAGGTAACCCCATTACAAAGATTCAGCTCGATTTCATATGTGAGTTGGCTGTTTCTTATAAAAAGTAATAGTTAGATAAGCAGAATTTTAGGCGCTATAACAAAAAAAAAAGTCAAAATTAACGTATTCCATCAGGATTTAGTTAGTGTTATTTTATTATTCACGCGAATCTCGAAGTTTCTATTGCCTTACAGCAGACATTCTTTGGTAAAAATAGTTTTATTTCAATGTGTAACATTCACATAAACTTCCGACACTATAAAACTAATAATAAAATTAATAACGTAAAAAAATTAAGTGGGCCTCTGTGTAAGAGACCTTTTTTGTATTCGTTTACATAGAGGGACCAAAATTATGTAAGGACGTATCCTTCAAAATCGCCTTTATAATGAACCGTGTTGAAATAAAACAACCATTACAAGCGAGTACAAAAATTTTATTTGAAAAATAACCTTATATATTACTTGCGGCCGATCTTAACATTGCCATTTAGAATAAGGTGCATTTAGCGCCATCTAGTGACGAGTTTCCTAACTAATAATATATGACATAATATATTACTTGCGGCCGACCTTAACAGCGCTACTCACAATAAGGTGCACCAAGCGCCATCTAGTGATGCGTAAATAAACTAACGATTAAACATAGAGTTTTATTTTATATAATGGTACGGAACCCTTCGTATGCGAGTCCGAACTCACACTTAGTCGGTATTTAATTAAATGAAAGAACTAATTAATGTAATGCAACGTCTTTGCGTGTAATTATTTAGAGTTACTAAGATCAGATAAAGTCAAATAGTGCGTTTATCATACAGTCAAAGCGATGCGATCGTCCCTTCAGAGAAGTTCGCGTGTCTAACTTTATAATAGAATTTTTTGAAGAGGATCGATTAGAGGAGAAAAATATTTTTTTCAAAAGTAAAAAATATATAAAATATACGTGTTTTTGAATGAAAAGTAACATGATACACCGGTTAAGTGCGATTCGGACTCGTACATGAAGGGTTCCATACACTTGTAAAAGATATTACGATCCGAAGCAGTAGCGAACTAAGTGAAACCAAAGAGTTGCTATAGTCTTTAAGTAGGTATGAATTATTCGTTAGATAATTAGAATGGCGATAGCCCGGTGGCGTACGTAACGGACTGCTGAGACGAGGTCCCGAGTTCGATCCCCGATCGCCCCCCCCCCCTCCCACCTCTGACTTTTCGTAGTTATGTGTGCATTAATAAATGTTAATTATCGCTCGCTTAATAATGTGCCCGGTAGATGGCAATAGGCTCGCCCCCTATTACATTGGGACCTCAACATAACTGGCGAATCGTGGGTGTGTAATACACCTCTGCCTACCCCTTCGGGGATACAGGCGTGAGGTTATGTTATGTTATGTATGTAATTAAAATGGTGACTGAAACGCCAAATAAAAATATCTGTTTTTATTTTCTTTTAATTTTTTAGTTTGTTATGATAGTGGCAATACTCTATCAAAATTTCAGTTGCCTTACTTATTGCGGTTCTGGGGGACGAATATTAGGGGACAAGTGGGCTTACCCGGGGTGCCCGGCAACGGACACTTGGGGAGGACACCGTGCATCCGAAGGGATTTCCGCACGTAAAAAAAAAAAATGTGGACGAGTGGGTTCGGTCCCGTTTATACAACCCGTTGACAGACATACAGCGAAGTCTTAATATTAGGGTTCCATTGGTTACAGATCGGGTACGGAACCGCAAAAACGACCGTCTCTTCTCACAAAAAAAAAAATATTAAAAAAGGAATAAGAGCATGTATTGAATATCATGAATATCACACATTGAAATAAAACTATTTATAACGGATTTTATCGCGGTTTATCTGATGTTAGTTTATTATTTACACTTAACCCGACGTTTAAGTTGCTTTTCAGCAGCATAAAAATAGTTTTATTTCAAGAGTATGTAAGTTAAGTGTGGCCGAATAAAATTGAGGGTCATTGCTCGATGACACAAAATAAAATAATCTTTTTACACTATGATTCGTCCATCCATAATGATAGGTACAATGACTAGGTAAAATGCAGAAGCATTAATAGACAATGAAGTTAGGTATCTAGTTCATTTAGACAATATATTTTTGATTGACTTCAAAATTGATTTAGTTTTTATATCGTAATACTTTGGCTATCAATAGTTATTAAATTTGAGCCTTAACTAATGTTCAAGCGATATTAGTCAAAGAAAATAATAATAATGCCTACTTCATTTTTTCTGTGATGTCTGTAGAGGTGTAATAATATTATAGACTTTACATAGACCAATCAATAAA
This sequence comes from Cybosia mesomella, assembly GCA_946251805.1. Taxonomy (NCBI): domain Eukaryota; kingdom Metazoa; phylum Arthropoda; class Insecta; order Lepidoptera; family Erebidae; genus Cybosia; species Cybosia mesomella. The sequence continues at coordinate 4,198,938 of OX276395.1, forward strand.
AATTTGACCAACTCATTGGTAGAACCGGCTGGCTATTCTGTTAACATCCACATTTTAGGTAGATTCGATCGATCTACCTATTGGTTTCTTGACTACTGTCGAATTTTAAAAAAAATTCTTCATAGGAGGTCTGGTTATGACCCCCGGAGTCAAAAAGTTTATATATATATATATATATATATATATATATAAACTTTTTGACCAGTGGTCATTTCGGACTCCGGGGGAAATGACCACTGGTCAAAAAGTTTATATATATATATATATATATATATAAACTTTTTGACCAGTGGTCATTTCGGACTCCGGGGGTCATAAATAAATATATATATATATATATATATATATATATATATATATATATATATATATATATATATATATATATATATATGTATGGTTCCACTTCCCAAAATTTGCGGCACTCTCACTGTCGCATTTTTGCCCCGATCGCTTTCAAACTGCGGTCAAAAATTGCTTGGGTGTAAACTTAGTTTAAGTTCGTGAACGGGTGGAATACGGCCTAAGGGGACGGTAGGGCCTCACTTTTTGTGAAATCAGTTTTTCCTCAAAATTTCACGTTCCATGAAAGATATTCGAACCGTTCTAATTTTATCCCATAGAATACATGAATACCAACAACTTTTAATTATAAACCTATAAGATTAAAACTTTAACTAAAAGTGGAGGGGGAAAAACCAAATTTTTTCGGGAAAAAAATCATAACTTCTAACCGGTGAATATTCTTGCCGTCAGAAATATTTTTAATTGATAGGCCATTTTTAAGTCTAAAATAAATGTCTGAAAAGTTTATCGCTAAAAGTTACCGTTTTTGAGAAAAAAAAATTAAACATGTTAAAAAATAATATTAATTGCTTCACGAAATCTACCTGTGCGTTCCCACTGCGGGAACGGATTTTTTGATATTCCGCTTTTGGGGGAGAGCCTATTGACCTCAGCGGAGCACTTTTTCTCGATATCGACAATTCTACCAATTCATATACTTACTGACAATTTTGTCAAGTCTACATCAAGTTTATAGCAGATTTGTGTCTAACGGTAGATATAGAAAAACCTGGCAATTGAACCGGTCAAATACTGAAGTGGTATCCTTTTTAACGGCAAGTTTTATGTGATACATTTATGTGTAATTTTATTTTATTTTACTATAAAAAAAAATATTTCTATCTGCACAATATTTGGCCTGTGACAATTAGACTGAAAATACCCGAAAAATAAATTTACCTTCAATAATCCTGTCGCTTAATATATGCAAGTTCATGTTCGAAAAAGGTTGCCAGCATCCAAGAGATATTTCACACCTCCAAATCATACTTGAATTAACACATACATCTCATTAATGAACGGAAAAGGACTATCACAGTTTCTGGTACACGATCTTTCGGTAACATTGAGTGGCACGCAATGACTTACTGCAAACGTGTATATTAGCTATCTTTGATCAGCAGCTTATGGTGAAGACGCATTTAATACTTTTAATTACAAAAGCTGTTAAAATTATATTGATGATATTATGTTACCGTTAAGAACGAGAATTAAAAGTCATACGTGTGTATTATCTCGAACAAATCATTTTTTTCTTCATTTACTTATATGTTAATGTTTTTGCGGCGCGCGGCGTCTAAAAAGTGACGATAGCCCTGTACGACAGACGAGGTCTCGAGTTGGATCCCCAGTAGCCCCGGGCACACACCTCTGACTTTTCGTAGTTATGTGTTTATTAAAAATGTTGATTATCGCTCGCTTAGTAATGTGCCCGGTAGATGGCAATAGGCTCGCCCCCTCTTAAATTGAGACCTAAACATAACTGGCGAATTGTGAGTGTGTAATACACCGCTGCCTACCCCTTCGGGGATACAGGCGTGAAGTTATGCTTAATGTTTTGATTAACTTCACTTATAACTAAGGAAGTAAGTAATGAACTATGTCATTCTCCAAGCCTTTTCCCAACTCTGTTGGGGTCGATTTTCAGTCTAACTACGAAACGGCTGATTTTCGATGTTTTCCGTTAAGCGACTGCCTTCTGATCACCACAACGACAACCACAACCACCACATCACCACACACACACACACACACACACACACACAACAACCACAACCACCACATCACCACACACACACACACACACACAACAACCACAACCACCACATCACCACACACACACACACACACACACAACAACCACAACCACCACATCACCACACACACACACACACACACAACAACCACAACATTGTTGGTCCACAACGCGATATCGAAATTCTATAGTTAGACAAGTTGTCGGACTTTTTAGGGCTCCAAATGCCCGTAACGACTGCTCATATCAGTCAGCTTAAGGTACTGTCCGACGGGGGTGTGTGTTGGGTAACCTCCTCGAGTGTCGCTCCGATTCCGATCCCGCTGCAGTCCGGGGGGAACGGAATCGGAGCGGCCGGTACATCCTGGGCGGCGGTCAATGGCTTCCCCTTCACCCCTTCATAGGGTTGGCATTGATCGTCGGCCAATACCCAACGTGGCGGGAACACATCGCTCTCCGTACTCCTCTGCTTTCAGAGGAGACAGGATGAGCGATGCTGTTAGTGGTGAGATGGCCCAGGGTCAGCCGGGGTGCGAGGGATATGCTCTATGGGTAACCTTACACCCCGGCGTCTGAAGACCCGAGATGGCGTGCGGTTTTAGTCGGTGCAAGCCCGACATAACCGCCCCCGCTGGCCGGCGGGGGGGTATCTGAAGGGATTTCCGCAAAAAAAAGGCATGGACGGTCTCAATGTGTTAAGAATGGCCACTGATCTTAATCTAGTTAGTATTTTGTGTTCCCTCTTAGGAATCAGCCCCTCAAAGGAGCTTAATGAAATTAAACAATATAAATGTAAGCAGTAACAACCGACCGTCGAACTTAATATTTTGCATACAATCACAGTAATTTCAAAGTGAATAAAGGACATTGTGTCCCGTCGCCATATTGCCTTATTTACATACATGACAAACAAGCGTATAAATCACTTACCTATAAATACCTAAAGGTTTTTAACAAACCTTTGAGTATACAAATGAACGCAATTGAAATATAAATGACCATAAAATGAAATTATTTAATCACGTGTGTCTCATTTTATCATTATTAATGTCACATTGTGACCATTGTCAGGGTTTACATTCAATAGGCTCACGTTTGAACACCCTCATTCCTTTAGCTTACCATCAGGTGAGGTAAAATCATATTGACGTGACCAAAAAAAAAAAACTACTATTTCACCTGCTGGTAAGTGAGTATGTGGTCTACGATGAAACATGCTTACCTAGAATCACAGAATAAATAATAGTACAAGCTAGAATGTGAAATTGACCAAACCTTTTTCGACGGCCTCTGTGGAGTACCGGTAGTGCATTGGACTGCTACGTCAGGGGGAATGGGTTCGATTCCCGCTCAGCGCAAATATGTGTATGCATAAATATATTTTCAACACACCTGCTCGTAAAGTAGGTCTTATTACAGCGTATTTACACTGATAATGCAGAATATTATCCATGCCGTGCCTTCTACATTACATTATCGCACTAGTGCCTTTTCATTACATATCTTTTTAAATATTAGCAAGAAGTATTAATGTTTCGAAAACAGCCAAGTAGTTATTTGCGTAAATATAAAATTCAATTCAAAATGTGATAAATACTTAAAGAATTTCATGAAACTGCTTGTTAGCTTGGTGGTATTCATATTTTGACGGTGTATTTTACCTTAGGTAAATACCCAATTTCAAAATTTATAAATATGTGGCTGATTAGCTACTTTGCCGGTGCCCTTATCTCAGACTTGCGCGCGCATGCAGCGCTGAGCGCGCGGAAAAATAAAATTACAGCCGCCATATTTTAATTTAAATAAATGTGAACTTTTATTTACTTTTCCTCGCAAGTGTGTTGAAAAACGTCGTATGAAACACGTGAGCACTTCTCGTCTCCATTAAGCCTGAGCCGAAGAAAACCGACTCGAGTGTAATGACCAACTTAGCACACTTGTATCATAATGTACTATTATTTGCATTTTTCTATGTATAATAATGTATGTATTTACAACAAACAAAAAAAGTATGCAAATATGTTCATCCACATTCTAGACCCCATAACACAAGCTAGTTAAACTATGCTTACTTTGGGTCTAGAAAACGCTGTGTAGAATATTGAAATGTTGAATGAATTCAATACAAGTTTGTAAATTGAATTGCTATGATCCGTATATGACATGCGTAAACTGAAACGCGTTCGCGTTTGGTTCATTTCTTAAGATTTGGAACGTGAAACTGAACGACTTAACATGACGTCATGAGATGAGTACAAAACTATTCAGTTTAGGTCTGCAATTGAATTGCTATTAAGCGTTCATGGTTAGCCCCCAGGTCAGACTGCAGTCGCTCCTCTAAAAGCCGTATAAGTCAAACCGGAGGCATTCGTGAACAACACTAAGTTAATAATAATATTATAAGGCGGTAAAGTTTGTGATGTTGTGAGTTTCGTGATCATCATCAACCTATTTTAGTCCACTGCTGGATATAGGTCTCCCCTAATGAGCGCCATAGCGCCCTGTTTTCAGCTTGCCGCATCCAGCATCTGCCCGCAGTCTTTCGCAGATCGTCATCCCACCTGGCCGGAGGGCGTCGCGGCCTCCACTCAAGAATGCGTTTACCCCAGCGGTTGTCGGTTCTTCGCGAGATATGGCCGGCCCACTGCCACTTCAGCTTGCTTATTCTTTGAGCTATGTCGATAACCTTGGTTCTCTGTTGGATGTATTCGTTACGAATCCTATCCTTCAGAGAAACTCCGAGCATAGCTCTTTCCATAGCACGCTGAGCGACTTTGAACTGGTGGACCAGCCCTACCGTGAGTGTCCAAGTCTCAGCTCCGTAGGTCATTACGGGTAGGACGCACTGATTGAAAACTTTCGTTTTCAAATACTGTGGTATGGATGACGAGGTTGACTGAGTTTGTAGGGGGTAATCTCTGGATCTACTGAACCGATTTTGAAAATAATCTTACCAATAGAAAGCCACATTATTTTGGAGTGCCATGAGCTATATATTATCACGCTACTATCCAAGGGAGTGGAGCAGTAATCATACATTATTATGAAATCTAATAAATTATGGGCATTTATAAGCTAAAAGGGTGCAACGGGGGTTTGAAATACACCACGGGCGACGCCGGGGAGGGCCAGCTAGTAGTATAATAAAGTTAATAAGCATGTAGTTCTAAAAACCATCACATTTTGTAGCGATAGCCCAGTGGCGTACGTGACGGACTGCCGAGACGTGGTCTCGAGTTCGATCAACAGTCGCCCCGGGCACACACCTCTGACTTTTCGTAGTTATGTGTGTACTAAAAATGTTAATTATCACTTGCTTAGTAATGTACCCGGTAGATGGCATTGGCTCGCCTCCTATTACATTGGGACCTAAACATATCTACCACTACCACTTCGGGGATACAGGCGTGAAGTTATGTATGTGTACATTTTGCACATAATGCGCAGTATATTAAGAAACCTTCATTCAAATGAGAATATCAACCGAGATTGTTTATATTGATAGTATAAATTTGTATAAGCCATGCTAACACGCAACTGACTTATATTGAAATGAAGTTTCGAAATATGAAGTTGAATTCTTCAGCTCTGGACCCTCAATCTTAGAGCATAGATTTACATACTAAGGGCGAGTTTCATAGAACGCACTAATACTTTTCCTTGCAAAGCTGGGTACTTATTTCATATGCAAGCGCATATTATAAGTGTAGTTACACTTAAGTGCGATCTATGAGCCTGAAGGATTAACACTATAGCTGAGTTTCCGTAACAATCTAACAAGTAAACATATTTATTTATTATATATTAAATGTTAGCATTCATATAATATTTTAATGCTTTGCTAAGTAAAGTGTTAGTGCGGTCTGTGAATCTTGCCTTTAGAAACATTACCTACATTAGTAAAGATCGCTCAAATATGATTTAGTCAATGTCGTAATACAAATGATTATTTAAATTTAAACACAGTCAGTCGCCATTTTATGTCTTATACTTTTTGTCGCACGCCAAATGACATAACAAAAACTCAGTTGACCATTGGATGACCCCAAATTTATAATAAATTTAATACTTAAAATAATATTTCAACAGATTACAGACGGGAAAAAATTGTAGGTACATAATTGTCGTGTAAGGGGATTTGCGTGCATAAACTAGTATGTTTTTTGTGTAATTAAGAATTTCGAACATCTGCTTTTTTGTTGATGTATGTCTTTTCGAAGTCTGTAGATAAGTTCTTGGTGTGTGAATGAGTTCTCGAGTTTATTTTTAAGATATTCATTTGATTTTTTTTAGACAAATATGGCTACGAAGTTGTCAGCATTAAAGTACGTTAGTGACCCAGAGACGGCGTGCGGTTTTAGTCAGTTCAAGCCCGACATAACCGCCCCCGCTGGCCAGCGGGGGGTTATCCGAAGGTATTTCCGCACGAAAAAAAAAGGTATTGAAACTAATGTCGTAAAACTCTCACATAATATTGTATTATGACCGATCAGATCACTCAAAATATTTTTTATAATTTGGGTCTATGAGGCCCCGCCTAGATCTCATCCAAGATATTTTCATCAAAAACCGGAACACCTGCTGGTAAAGGACCTACGAAGCCCTGGCGTAGGTATTCCTCTCTGCGTTAGGGGGTCAAGATAAGCCCAATAAAAAAGAGGAGAAAGTGTAGGAGAGAACCCTGGACTTCTTAGTTAAATCTGTGGTGGAAATTAGCGTTATAATAGTGATGATTAGTCTATATCTTCGTAATAACTAATGACAATATTTACTTGGAATTCAAACGCGTAATACCGTACTGATATCCTTCGAAAACAGATTGTATAGAATTTTATAAATAATAATAAGATAATAACCATAATTTTCGGGCTAAATAAATATAAGTTATATAATAATATAAGTCATTTCCGCACGTAAAAAAAAAAGGTATTAAATCATTTTCATCGTAAAATATATTATATTGCGATTCGGAGCATGAAAAACTTATTGCCTCTTTATGCCCACTTCATACATTTAACATTATGCCAGTAAAACAGTGTCGTGAACAGAGATTAAGACTAATCTAGATACCACGAGCGCATTAAGGCAGGATTTCATCAGTGAAAGTTCGTTTAACTCACAGACATAAAAGATACAGACTGAACATGTAATTTTAATTTTGCCTATGACCCATGATCTCTTTCTTTCTAGTTACTTGGTACTATGCGCTATCCTTTTCTTTTCCCCATACATACACATTTCTCACACAAGCATACATATGGCGTTGAAGCAAATTTTCAAAAATGTCGTCACTCGTCGCTGTGGCAACGAATAAGAAATATAACAAATGTGACGTATTAGTTGCCAGTTGTTTTACAGGGTAGGATTCAGTGCTAATATTAATGTGCAACTTGAAAATAATAATATTGTTTAAAACTAAATTAATAAATAACGAAAACAATTCTATATAAATCTTAAGGCTTTCACGGTCGGCGTTGCATGGTAGAATATACTGCTTCCGGGCTGTTTGGCCCTCAGCTCACTCGTCGGCGCACGGACCTGTGCTACTGAAGATATCGACCGACCGGAAGCAGTATATTCTACAAGAAAAAAATTCTACTAGTTTCTATTCTCATTCCAGTGACCTGCCTAATATTTTGGATACTAAAATCAATCTCAATCATATTTATTGTCTATGGTTTAACTAAACTGGGTTTATGCGACTGACTTGTGGCATTGACTTCTAGTGTTATGGTTCACGGGTAAGTCGGAAATAAATTTTGAATTCCGAATTTGGAACGGGTCGCAAAAATTAGATATATGAGTTAATGAATTCTGACACCTACCTGTACAGGCATAGCGCGCCTTTTTGTAATCTCATCTGTATGACAGCTACAAAAAGCTACGCCATTTTTTTTTATGAATGCCTAGTGTTGTAAGAGGTATTATATATTGCTTGCGGTTTCTATTCTACTCTATATCTATGGTTGAGAAAATCAGGTTACTAGTGCAAGCGTAGGCTTTATTACTACTAGTATACTGACTAGATTCTAATTTATAGGTTCATAAATTATATCTTTCATGTACAACCGCTTATAATATTATCCCATACGGGATAGGTAGCGATTACAAAGAAAAACGTAAAAAAAAAGGATTGTGTGGTTTCATGAAACCACGGTAAAAGTGAAACGTTTTTCACATTATAGACATTTAACGAAAAATGTTTGTAATAATATTCCATCAAGGGTTTAAAAATCGCTTTATCAATCTTAATTTTATACTTAATAAATAACAACATTTACATTAAACACTGACAAAAACAAACAAAATAGCGTGGAGCACTGGCACAAATGAGTAATAGTCTATACACTACAGGGTCAGCTGCTGCGAAGTATAGGCGCCGCCATATTGGCCTTGGCTGCTATGACGAGCGTCTTTCACTTTATCCCTACTCCGCGGCCGACCGTCACGCGACATGCAACACAACACACAGACGAAAAAGTTTGAGACGATGTAATAAAAGTTTCACTTTAAAAGTTTTGATAATTATGATACATGTCCTACGTACGTTACTGTGAGGTAATTAAATAAAAAATGTGATAATTGGTTATTTTAATTATGTAAGTTTTTGGTAATTTTATTATCACACGTTTTAAAAATGTAATTTTACTAAATCAGTCCTCTCGTCGAAACATCAAGCAATATATAAAAATCTTGTGTTACAATGTTTGTTATCGAACTCCTCCGAAACGGCTATTCTATATCCCCTAGATGAACGGCATCATAATATCACGCGGGTAGAATGGCGGGCAGCTTGTAAATATATATATTGTTTACATTCGAGTTGTGATAACAGTCAAGTTTATTTATTTATCTGTTTGTATTTCTAAGAGCAGGTAAATGGTGGATTTCTTGTGTTCAGATTAATGTTTAGAAGAACACGCCGTTCACTCGAAACAATAATTGCGACAAGACTGCAGTTGTAGAATTAACTAAGATATTAGCTCGTATATATGTATTGAGTCGCGGCGTCAGAGAACATGTTACTTTTGTCTATTCTACCGGTTGTATAAAGTTCTATATTCTTCACTCGCATTGAATTCTGATCCCATTCTCGTGGAAACCTATTCCAGGGATAAAAATTAGCCTATGTGTTATTTCTGACTATAATCTATACCTGTACCAAATTTCAGCCAGATCTGTTCAGCCGTTTTTGCGTGAAAGAGTAACAAACATCCATCCAAACTTTTAAATTCATGTAGGGTGAAGCCCGTGGGGGTTCTATACTCTTCTTTCTAAAAAAACGGTTTCTCTTTAGGTACTTGTGTTTTTTCTAAATTTCTTGAGTCTAGTTTAATTTTAAATAGGTACCCGTCCAACTGAGCAGTCCGACTGGGGAAGTACCTCCGCCCTACAGAATACCGCGGCCATAATAACCTCGTGTTGTGTTCCCGGCGGTGAGTAGGGTAGCCAGAGCTCACTGAGAGTTTTTGTGCTGTCAGAGGGAAGAGTCTTCCTTCTGACAGCACAAAAACTAAAAAAGAAGGGAGAGGCGGGAGCAGCCTTTGGTCTTCCCGGAAGACTAAAGGCTATTCCTGCTTTGCAATTTCTTTTTTTTAGGGTCGGCAGCGCCAGTGTGACGCCCCTGGTGTTGCACACGTCCATAGGCCACGGTGACCGCTTCCCATCAGGTGGGCCTTGAGCTTGTCTGCCACCTGAGTGGTATAAAAAAAAAAAAAAAACGTTGTGCGAGGGAAATGCCTTATGGAACCACCTTACATCCCGGCGTCTGAAAACCACTGACAGCGTGCGGTTTTAGTCGGTTCGAATTCGACATAACCACTCACGCTCGCCGGCGGGGATTTTCGGGGGGATTTTAGCTCGAAAAAAAAATTGATACCCTATAGGTTCTGATTCCCTTGCGAGTGTCTAAACATGTTACACGAACGACTGCAAAAATGATTTTGTTTCGCATTCTAGAACGGTTAACGGAGGAGGCTCCGGCGCTGGTTTTCCTCTCGGTGTAGAGGGTCAGATGGGAGTCGCTCCCGTAAAAGCCAAGATAAACCTCGTCAAGAGCAAGAGCAGTAGTGTACCCCGGGCTCCAAAGCGCAAACTTTGGATGGATAATCGGAACTAACTGTGTGATGATGTTGATCAGTGTTCGAAAACCTATCATCACCATCATCATCATATCAGCCGTAGGAAGTCCACTGCTGAACATAGGCCTCCCCCATCGACTTCCATTTCGACCGATCTGTAGCGGCCTGCATCCACCGAGTCCCTGAGCTCTTTGTTAGGTCGTCTGTCCAAAAACTAAAACCGATAGATCCAGATATTATAGAGGGCGCTGTTAATATCCTAAAATATTTTATTTTATATATAGAATGAGCCAAAATTGATATAATTAAAAAGCCAAGCACACTAGGTGTGAGAATAGGTTATTAATCACTGTTTAAGTGCTTTATAGATGAGCACACTCCGGCTATTATATCGAAATATAATTGCTCTGAGCAAATATTGCTTTGGTTTTACCTATGCTCGCAAGCAAGGAATGTTTTGAGAAGTTTTTAATTGCGTTATTAAATTATAAATCCTATTGTTGATGTATTATGTTTTTATAGTAGACATTACAATTATTTTTTAGGGATTTTCTTTAGAAAAGCCCTATTGCTATAGAGTTGTCGTCGACATCGTCGTCGACGTCGTCGTCGTCGACGTCGTCGTTGCCAATTTTCTGTCACGGTTTTGAGTATGAAGGAGATGAGCTATCGAGTTGCTGTTTTCGGTAATAGATTCGTGCTGGGGTGAACCATTGCAAGATAAAGAAAAAATCGCAAAAAAATAAAAAATAAACGCAAAATCGAAAATCCCTTGTATTCGGCTGAGCTCGTCTCAGGAATTCACCTTGTTTTGTAATGAGTCCGTGGATCAATGAATTATAAATTCACTATTAAATTTTACTTTTCCTAACCTAATCCGGTACCAGGTTACGTTGTCGGGTCAGGGTAGGAATAAACCTTTTATTCGAGTATCAAGCTACTTCATTATTGGCACAGTGGAAGCAAGTGCGTGGTGTTTTAGGTTCTGGGTTGGGCAAAAAGTGTAATTTGGCTATTTCTATTAGGACTTTCTACGGTGCTGTATCCTATTATGTAAATTGTTGGCAAAATGAGAGGGCTTAATACTACACCTCTGCCTACCTTCCAGCCTGAATGAGGTCGGCCTAATCGTAGAAGTAGAAGTATTATCCTATCACTCAATGTGGCACTGAATTTCGTAAGTTATAGTTAAGCCATCGTAACCATTTAACATCCGATAAGCTATAAGCTGATTTGCTGCCTTAGTAGTACAAACAATGCTAAATTTTCAACTCGTATCATATAATCCACAAAATTAAAAAAAAAAACAATAGCATGCACACATACTCTATACTAGAATCTTCATTATCCTCTTCTACTAAACCTTCTATTTAAAAACACCCTGTAGCTACTCAAAATATATTCATATGATAATGTAAATACGAGACCTATCTCCTCAATCAACACACGCATGACGACATTATATATTTAAGAACAAAAACAAAAGCCACGCTCGACCTATCAACGTTTAATTCAACCGAATTCTAGTGAAACAAAAGACGCCTTTCATCACACGTCAATACATTTTAAAATCGCATCAATGTACGTCAAGTATCAAAGGCACAACGAAACACGATTGTCTCTAAACAGAATAGGCACAGATAACACATTTGCGCTGTACTCACTACTCTGTGATACTATATATCATCTGCTACGCCATAGATTAAAAATCAGAATGATAGAGACTGGCCGTTAGTTAGACTTGGCAGAAATATAAAATGTTTACTTACGTAGCTACGCTGACAATTTGAATCAAATTTTGTATTTAGATTAGGTTTTTCTTTTTAAGTTTATTTAAATCAGGTTTCTGAAAAAAAATCGCGACTTTTACACAATTTTTATATATAAAATGATTTAATTAGATAACGTTATCGAGTACATCCTTGAGTTACTTGCATTGTTGGTATTGATGTTAACTTCTTTTAGCTCAAATCTCTAGATACATGATGGTAGAAAAATGTTGGTGTTATAAAATAATACCATGGTAACACCAAAATGGTAAAAACCAAAGCAAAATCACCCCAAGGAACCTATTTTTAATATTAATGGAAGAAATTTTGAATTTCGAACGGTTTGTCAAACTAGGTATTAATCATATAAATACAGGTCGAAATAATTTTAAAATTAGAATTTTTACGACTGATATCGTATTTCGAACGATTTTTATTATTATAATGAGTGTTGTTCACACACTAGTTCTAGTCAAGAAATACAATTTTATATAAACGTATCTTAATCTACTGTTTCTAAATTTGAAATTCTTCCTTTCGATTGATAGTTGATTTGATTTATTTAATTACATGTTTGCTTCACATAACAGAAGTTTCATTTTTTAAATATATTAGAACAAAAATCTATAATTTCGTCTATTTGCAAAACAAAATCAATGGTCGAATAATAAACATAGATGCGGGTATTACCTATGCCATCATCCAATCATAAAATCAGATATTTGAATACTTGAAGCATATAGGTATATCCTTTTTTAATAAATAAATTAAAAATGTTTCTCTAATAATTTGCCGATCAGATGATAAGTAGAAGTCTCAACACTAATCAACTAATACCCTAACGAAGTGTAAAAACACAAAAACACGTCATTATGTTCACAATTAATAGCAATTTTACATTTATTAATAAAACCGCATAATTCATAACTCGATATAATTTACGATACATTTGATAATTAATAGAAATCATTAATATATATTTCAATTTATATTTTTGATACTCTACTTGTATGGTGGTCTGTGTGTAGGGTCAACGGACCGGTGGAATGCCGCCCCTCCCTGCGCGAGCGCACCATAGAAACATAATTAGTGTTCTCATCTTATCCTCGCGATGCTGATGCTATCGTTTACTCGTTCATCCATTGAGTATTACGTATATATTTTAATAACAACACTACACAATTAGCCAGCAGTGTACTCGATCTAATTCGATGCAGTTGTTGCTATTTCACTCTATCTTACTTGCTGACGTGAACGTAATTAATTAATATCTACTGTATAGAATATTTGTTGTAATCAGCACCTTTTCTGATTATGTTAATATTCTATTAATAAACTTGTATTCATAACTTATCATCATATCAGCCGTAGGAAGTCCACTGCTGAACATAGGCCTCCCCCATTGACTTTCGTCATTTTGGGGGAGTTTGGACCATAACCCGCCGCGCTGGTCCAGTGCGTGTTGGCGGTCATAACTTATAGAATCATTATATAGGTAAATATAGGTAAATAAAATATTTTAAGTATTTCTATAATCCTCCTTTACATTTTTTTTCTTTAAATAGGTACATTTTCAAAGTATCGGCTGTAGTATCGGTCACCTATGTCAAGTGATAATCGCACCAACACGTTTATCTGGTCGATAATAGAAGCAAAGAAACTCAAAATAAGGAAGCAAAAATAATGAAAGGTTTCACTTTATATTCACTGCATAGTTAGACTCAGTTAGACTCTTTGGCATTGTCTGTACCAGGTAAGCCCAGATCTAAAAAAAATGTTATTTTATGAGATTTATGATATTAATTTTAATGAATTTATGAGATGTAATCATTTTGAATTTCGAACGCTTTACACCTCACAGTTTATTTTTTAAGTACTTATTTTTTTGCTAACTTGATCCGGGTAGGAAGGACCGAATGAGATATGTAGTCACCAAATTTCAATGGAATTCGCTGAGCCGTCACATCTTGAATAAGTAAGAAAGATACACACTCAAACATTCGCATTCATATTAATAGAATTCATAAACGTGGGAGTAAAATACTGCGACGTTAACGGTGGAAATTCTATTGATCTATGGTTAAACATTTTGTTTAGAGACGGTAGGTCTCTAAAGAAATGTTTTTGATATTATGTGACATTGACAGTCCTCTTTAAGCCAACCTACAAAGATTCACAAGGGATTTTTTTTAAATTTAGTGATGTTCAGACACACGGATATGAGCCCTTCGTGGGAATATCTACAGCTAGTGGATGAGAACAAATCGTACCCTACCCATCTCTGGTCATACTATGGCGCTTTCATTGTCCAGTTTACCAGTGGCGAATTTGGTCAGCAGGATTGTTGCCCTCATTTGCCGTGATCACACGAACAGCAAACAGACTCCTGCCACAGTTCGAAATCACGAAAAAAACTGTTCAGAATGTCTGCTGATCTAGGAACCAGCATGCTGGTAAAGAGATTACACTCCTGCAACCCATGAGAAACTATTCCAGGAATCTATATATTTATAAATTAGTTGTGTCTGTATATTGAAGATATTTAAAAAAAAATTACTTGGGATATACTAAATGAACGATTCTGAACACAATTTTTTTATCGATTTTTTTATTCTTGTCTGTTTGCTCGCGATGGACGCAAAAACTGCTGAACGGATTTTGATGCGGTTTTTTCTATAAGAAACTTCTTCGTCAGACTTAAAAAAATATAACCAACCTCCGCGCGGGTGGAGCCGCGGGCATCAGCTACTAAAAACTATAATCTATCCTTGTACCAAATGTCAGTCTGGTCCGTTCAGCCAGTTGAGCGTGAAACGTTCACGTTGTAGTATCCAAAGTTACAGGAAAATATTTACAAACCTTTTTTTACATTGAGACCGATATTTTTAGCAATCCATGGATTCTCCGTACGCGTGCCGGCTCCATCGCGTTGCTGAGTTGGGAACTCGGGACAGTGCTTGGGACTTGCGACCCAAGTGTAGGTTTAGGAGGGGCCCCTTTTGTTGATGTACATCAACACTCACCTTCACTACCCAAGTTCCCCTCCCTGCCTAACCAAATTTGATGCGAACCTACTAGTGCCGCTTTAGACATTCGTCCTAGTAATGAGCTTATTGTAGCTCTCGATAGGCCTAGATCTTTAAGTAGGTTATAGAGATATTTTGCTGGTATGCCTCTCGCTCCCACTTCCACTGCATACAAATTAACCACGTAACCGTTTTTGGTTAATTCGTTACAGTTAGTTCGACAAGGACCACATATTTTATTGACGTATAATATTATTGTTGATTATCGCTCGCTTGGTAATGTGCCCGGTAGATGGCAATAGGCTCGCCCCCTATTACATTGGGACCTAAACATAACTGGCGAAACGTGGGTGTAAAACACCTCTGCCTACCCCTTCGGGGATACAGGCGTGAAGTTATGTATGTATAATTACTATTATACTCCCCAGAGGACACAATTTATATATTTAATGTTTTGTTCATTATTTTATGAAAGGTTTAAGAACCAAGGTGATCAATAATTTAGAATTTGTTAAGCTACTTTTGTCGTTGACACAATTCATTTATTTTAGCTGCCCACAAAGCTTGTACCGGAACCTCGGCTGTCAGTCAGTACGTGATGGACGAAACTGTTACCTACTTTTCCGCATTGGTGTGTATCAAACAACGGTACTGTATCATCAAAGAACACAATACCTTCTCCACATTGGGTGTTCCGTCGGTTAATAATTTTTCACTGAGGCATCACAGAACAAATTAAGCTCAGTGCCAAAAATAAAATTTGTCAGAGCTTACCTTCGGAGATATTATTCACGGTTTTGACAAATGGCCCTTCTCTGGTTGTGTACTTCACGGATTTGTGACCTGCCATACATTTGGTGGTAGTAACTGAACCGACATTCTTTTATTTATTGCCCTGTTCTTTTTTTTTTGGTTTGGTATAGCTAAATTTTGGTGTGTGATTTTCTGTTATGGTAATATTTATTTTCAATATTAGTTACGGTGTATGGGGCTGCTACCAAGATCTGTAGGGCCCAAATTAACCTTATCAAAATCGATACATAAAAAAGCGGCCAAGTGCGAGTCGGACTCGCCCATGAAGGGTTCCGAAGCAGCAAGTAAAATTTTTATATGTGAGTTGATTGAATGAAAGGTAAATTGCGGTTTCCGATTTAAGACGTACCTATTAAAAAAAACTACTTACTAGATCTCGTTCAAACCAATTTTCGGTGGAAGTTTACATGGTAATGTACATCATATATATTTTTAGATTTATCATTCTCTTATTTTAGGAATTACAGGGGGGAGGGGACTCATTTTACCACATTCGTAGTGTCTCTCGCGCAAACTATATACAGTTTAGAAAAAAATGATATTAGAAACCTCAATATCATTTTTGAAGACCTATCCATAGATTGGTTGACACGTATTGGTTTGATGAAAAAAATATTTTTGACTTTCGGTTCTAAGTATGATGGACTCGCACTTGGCCGTTTTTTTTTGTAAAGTTGCAGACTCTGGTGCGTGTAGCGTCTATAAGCTACGGTAACCGCTTATTATTAGGTGAACCATATGCTTGTTTGCTCCTTAAGTAGTTTACAAAAGACTTACTTCGGTTATAGTTCTGCGTTCTGCGTCAGAACAAAAAGACGCTACTACAAATCGCACACGCCGACATGTAGGAACAATGTGCGCACACAATTATGCGCAGGAGTTGCATGGGCACGCGCGAAGTGTCACTGAACGGACGATAGTTTTTATGCCCTATGTGTCACCATCAGGGATATTATTGAACATGGGATGGTACGTCCTACTTTTACTTGGAATTGAAAACTGATAATTTATAAGTGAATAGTGAATATTTGTTGTTTATTTACGTTCTATACCTTTTTTTTTTCGTGCGGAAATCACTTCAGATACCCCCCCGCCCCCCGCCGGCCAGCGGGGGCGGTTATGTCGGGCTTGAACCGACTAAAACCGCACGCCGTCTCGGGTCTACAGACGCCGGGTGTAAAGTTGCCCATAGAGCATTTACGTTCTATACCTCTGCTGAATTTTTCTCCGAAAATTGAATTTAGAAAGTTAATAAACGTTTCCTGTAAATTTAAATTTTAAAACTATAATATTTCGGACAGGATGTGAACCCGTTGCAGGGTCTTTCTAGGGAAAATACTGCCTTCCAATTACTGCTTGCTCATCACAATGCTGTGAAGATGTTCAACTTAAGTAACAACTTAACTTAATTGGCCATTCGATTGGCTTTTTTCTAAAACAATCCTAATAGAATTTTAATATGTAGCCTGGTTATGGTTACAATTTTCAACAGAGAACTATTTCTGATGAAATTTATTAAGTATATACTTACTTGGCAGTCGGATAAAAATAAGGGCCCATGTGTTCCAAAAGGGCATCAACACATCACTCTAACATACTTTATCAACATTGTCACGTACAACAAGTTTTCCCAGTTTACTAGCTATATCGGAGAAATTAATGACTTCATGCCAAGTACGTAATTTGAAGGCAAGAACTACTGTTGATTGAGTTACAGACAGAGAATTCTTAGAAACGATATCGGTTCGAGCTCATGCTCGGATCGTTGCAAGCTTGTATAGAATCGAACATCTGACTTCTCCTTTTCTATTGTTTTGGATTTTACGGGAACGACTGCCGTCTGACCAGCTAACCCTCAGACGAAAGCTTTTTTTTTATACCAGTTGGAACCCCTACGGGTACCACCTCACGGGGCTACCGATGACGCGGCTATGTCAGAATCGAACTGACTACAGCGACAAAGTGTTCCGCCAAGGTATATATTGTAGAGGGGATCCCGGGTATACTCCCAGAGGAAAACCTGCTTCAGAGCATCGTCTATCAATAAGAAAGTGTACCGGCTTGCAAGTCTGGTTTGCTTAGGCCCCGAAGAACTTGTTAGGGCTTTATATAACTGTCATGAAACCTTTCATGCAAGCCTACCGGTTTGAAGTATATTTGATTTACCCTTCTGTTAATACATCACGAATTTGATCAGTGTATGTTCTGCAAGGTCCATCTTGACTAGCCTGCTAACTTGAGGAACGGGTCAGGAATGAATTTTAATAAAGTTTACTTTTCCTCAGCTAACCCACTACCGGGTTAGGTTATCGGGTATTCGCGACACGGAAGCCTCTCGTACCGTGTCGTAGGTTGTATCCGGTAAGGGAAGCTTCGGGGACCACCTGCGTCGGATCAGGAAGGAGCCAACGTCTGACTTTGGGCTGCACACGCTGGTAGAGTGCCCGGCGTGGGAGGTGCCGAGGCGCGACCTCGTGGCGGCAATCAGGGTGGACTCCCACCCTCTCGTTCGGCAGCATGATTGCGGCAAAGGAGGCGGTGGAGCGAGCTCGGGAGAGTTTAGAACTCTCGCGGCCCGCCGAGCCCGCAAAATGCTCGCCGCGCGTCGTGGGCGACTCAGACGCCGGAGTTAACATTATTATATTAGTAAGAAAACTGGAAAAACAATGCCAAGTTTGTGTTCTATAACAGAAAACAAAATGTAGTGATAAGTGCAATGAATACATGAACAGTAGTGTCTTCACCTTAACAAAAACTAATTTGATATTACTGGAAGTACTTAACCCTACCTAGGATAATTTAGGTGACATTAATTTTCTTATTTGTTTAAAGAATAGATTATTTTATTTGTTTAAGCACAAGCCAAATCCTCTGTCTGTCTGTTGTCGGAGGTGTCAGAAAAAATAAGCCTTCTGCGAGCTTTCAACGAAAACGCTGCCTAAACCCTTTGACATATAACAAAATGATGTATTAACTTTTTGTATTTTATATATGTTGTGGTGGTGGAATAGGGTCCTATAGGTAACGAGAATGGGATCAGAATTTTAAGCGAGTGAAGCCACGGGCAACAGCTAGTAAAAAAATAAATCATAAAAGATGGTCCTCTTTAATTTCTGCAGGTCAGCAAACCCTTTAAGCCAAGGACAACAGCGAACAAAATAAACCAACTATTTATCATACCAAACAACTCGTGACGGTAATATTAAACTGGTAGTTGTCCGCGTCTGTCATTCGAATATACTTATTTACTGTGACTCAATAGTCTGTGGCAGTCGCCAAGGGAATAAATGTGACTACAAATTCGTCTTTATAAGTAATAATGTTCAAACCAACCACTCCTGCAAGTGCACCAAATAACGGACGAGGTTCTGATGTAGGCTTGCCTCTCAGGGTTGGGAGGTCAGACGGTCAGACGGAGCAGTTGCTACCGGAAAAACTGATATACAAATCTATGTCAATAAGCGAACCTTGGGCTCCAAAGTGCTAAACTTTACACGGAACTGGAAAATCGCTACAAGGATGACAGATTTCAAGGCGAGGCGGCGATGGCGACCAAAATCCACCGGTAATCCTGGACCTATAGAGGGCTTAACCGGGGTGCCCGGCAATAGACACTTGAGGAGGACACCGTGTGGTTTTAGTCGGTCCGATTCCGACACGCCCAGTCCACCCCATCGTCGGCACCGATGGGGTGAAGCCAGTGGGGGTTTCCACACGCTACAAAAAAAAGCCGAAAGTTGTAGATTGGGTTTGGGAGGCACCCGTGGTTAAGTGTTCACACATTAAAAGGTGATTCAATAGTAGCCAGGTCACCCCTCCGTGCCTTTAAGTGCACGTTAACCCGTCAGTCCAGTTACCATACGAACATCTGTGGCATTCATTATGGGTAGTTGGAGCCCTAAAAATAAATAAATATTCTAGGACATATTACACAGCGCCATCTAGACACAAAGACAAACTTGTCATATGAGTTCTAGAATGCGGATAAACATACTTTTTTTTTGTAAATAAATACATATTATACATAGAAACACCCATACCAATGCAAACATACATATTTGCAATGAGCGGGAATCGAGCCCATGACCTCTGACTTATCAGTCGAATGTTCTACCGCTACGCCACAGAGGACGTCGAACAAGTCCAACAACTTGCGCAACGCGCAACGACAGCATTTCGATCTATTACTATGATATGAGGGTTATTGAGAGTGGGGGAAGTAATGTCGGATTTGAACCGACCAAAACCGCACGCCGTCTCGGGACTCTAATGCCGGGGTGTGAGTTGGCCAAATAAGGCAATTCACTTGCACCCCGGGTGACTCTGGGCCATATACGTCTTTGAGATGACTCCCTCGGGATACTGTGCCTGTGCTAGCAAATAGGATAATTAAAAATATGCGACATTCACAAATATCAGCTGATAAGGTAGCCAACATAACTTGATTCAAAGGCGGAACGAGGTAACTAAGCTAAATTGCTTGGGTTCACGTCAGTAGTTTAATAGTTAGGATTTGAACCCGGGACATCTCAATCCGATCCGAGTCTCTCATGCCGACTCCTTAACCACTAAGCCACCGCCACTTCGTCTTCCTGAATCAAAAGCTTGGTACTTACTGTACATTCATTTGTTACTGTTATTTGCATTGATCTTCATAACTTCACGCCTGTATCCCCAAAGGGATAGGCAGAGTTGTATTACACACCCACGTTTCGCCAGTTATGTTTAGGTCCCAATGTAATAGGGGGAGCCTATTGCCATCTACCGGGCACATTACAAAGCGAGCGATAACTAACATTTTTAACATAACTACGAAAAGTCAGTGGTGTGTGCCCGGGGCGACTGCAATGGGGTTCGAACTCGAGACTTCGTCTCGGTAGTCCATTACGTACGCCACTGAGCTATGCTATCGCCGCTCTGTATTGAGCTACCTCATATTATTATTAATAACATCAATAAAATGTCATATGCCGTTGCATTCTACCATTTAAATTACTTTCGATATCGTCGCAGTTGGAAGCACACTTGTTATAACGCACATTAAGTTTTTATAACATTTCTATAGCATTCTAAGTGAATATAATATTAAAATTTTATATATTATTTCTGTATTTATAATAATGGTCAATTTAAGAGGCTAATGTTATCAATCGTTGTGATTAATATTAGCATAACAAAGAAAGACATGATCAAGAGCGCAAATGGCGATTATTTATGGAAACAGAGACCGCGGTAGCCTAGTGGTACGGGTAATGGACTGCTGAGACGAGGTCTCGGGTTCGATCCCAGGTTTTACCATGGAACACACCAATGACTTTTCGATGCTTTTCGAAGTTATGTGTGTATTTATCGCAGGTTTATAAGTGCCCGGTTAATGACAATAGGCTCGCCACATTACATATTACATTGGGACCTAAACATAAACTGGCGATATGTGGGTGTGAGTTTATAAAAAAAAAATAAAAAAAAAAAATTATGAAAGTAGGAGAAAAGCAGCAGGAGTAGCAAGTGTAGCAAGTGGCAAGTTGCACCACAACTAGGATCACATCACTCTCCATCTTTAGAAGTATCAAGATCCTCGGTGTCGATATCTCCAGCGAGTTCGAGTACCGCAGTCATCTAGAGGAAAAGGTCAAGTTGGCATCCAAGAATCTTATAGTGCTCAACAGGGCGAAGCAGTACTTCACTGCGGAGCAAAAACTTCTTCTTTATAAGTCGCAAGTGCCGGGGCACCTGCATATCAACTTTACCCATTCGATTCGG
This sequence comes from Cybosia mesomella, assembly GCA_946251805.1. Lineage (NCBI taxonomy): Eukaryota > Metazoa > Arthropoda > Insecta > Lepidoptera > Erebidae > Cybosia > Cybosia mesomella. The sequence goes on from OX276395.1 coordinate 4,220,491, forward strand.
TGTAAACACGGGCGCTGAGGATCGTCGACAATCCCATACTTACAGGCAGTGTAGAACCTCTCAGCCTTATAGAAGAGATTTTGCCTCCCTGTGCGTGTTCTACCACAATGTACAATGTGTGTCCAGCCGGGGTGCGAGGGAAATACCTTATGGGCCACTTTACACCCTGGCGTCTGATGACCCCAGACGTTATGCGGTTTTTGTTGGGTCGAATCCAACATAACCTGCCGGCCAGCGGGAGGGTATACGGGGGATTTCCGCACGAAAAAAAAAGTACATAGAGCCGAAAAAATATAAATAAATGAAAAGGAGTAAATGTAGAAGTATTAATCTTATCGTTCAAAATTATTACATAAATAAATAAAGTTTTTTGTTATAGCTGTTCAAATCTGGAAGTATAAACACCACTGCCTATACCATTGAAAGTGTACAGACTTGAGTGCTTACATAAAAACCTTTGAAACCGTATTTTCTGTAAAGTTAAAAATACCACGGCATATATCCAACAGAAATATTATTACCCTAAACACCGTTCTCATCTATTAATCCTAACTGTGTCCAGGTTAATTTCACCACAATCTACCACTAGGTGATTTCCAGTAACCTATACTCATTAGGATGTCAGTCACTGTCTATTCTCTTACGCTAGATAATTAATGGTAGATACAACATTATTTTCTAACAATATCAGCGCTTAAAAGGGTACAAGCGCCAGTAACAGTTGACGGGAAAATCGCTATATTCTAAATTTGTTTTAATATCGTTTTAGCCCAGTCATATTACGTAAAAAAGGGGGGTTTTTAGTAAATAATTAACTTTATACAACGTACTGATAACCGTAACTCACGCTTGACCTTGCATTATGCCATATATATATTGTATTATACGCGGTGCACTCTTCGCGGTCTATCGCAAAAACAAAAACGAAAAAAAAAAAGTTGTAGAGAATTTTATACTCTACAACTTTTGTAATAAGTGCAAATCTCATTTAAGCAATAGAAAGCGAGATATTCGCGAAAAACCAATTTTTATGACCTTTGACCTTCAATATCTTAAGACGCGGACACGATAACATTTGTGACTTTTGAGACAATACTTAGAATGACAAAACAAAGGTTTAAACCAATTTACAGGTTATTATCTTTCATTCCGAGGTGAAACCCCTAATATGACTGGGCTATTTAGGACCTTCCCTCTTTGAAAACTTGATGTCGCTTATATACTTTTATGTTTCAACCATCAGTATGTAATTGTTGAAGTGTTAAGTGCGAATGTATTGATGACCTGGTCTTCTACATGGGGTGTTAAAAACAGTTTGGTGACAGTGATGAAGTACCTAGTTTAATATAGCTGTCGCTTCCGTAAAAGTCAAAATTAACCAAATTATGTTATGAAAGAATAGGGAAGCGGGCCTCAGGCTTCAAACTGCAAGCTTTGGATGCAAATTGAATTGGCACTCTGCTGACTTCATCCATGACCTACTCCTAGTCGCATCAAAACCTTGCATTTTAAAGCCCGGAGTCCGCTTTCTCCAAATTTAGGTTATTTTAGTAGTGGTAGAGTCAAGCAACAGTCATTTTGGCCGTTGCATGAGTGGGCCGACTCGATCGGGGAAGCACCACTCTCTCACAGCATATCGGCGCCAAGTAATAGTATTTGAACTGTTGCGTTCCGTTTGGTGAGTGAGAGTGCCGGAGCCTAAACTCCTTTCCCATCCCCTCCCAAACTCCTCTCCCATCCCCTTTCCTTTACAGGGTCGGCAGCGCGAGTGTGACGCCACTGGTGTTGCACACGTCCATAGGCCGCGGTAACCGCTTCCCATCAGGTGGGCCGTGTGCTTGTCTGCCACCTTAGTGGTATAAAAAAAATTAGTTAGCTAATACCCCCAACCCACGAGATCTTGTATCAGAGACTCATCCGTAAATCTGTAGGTGTAGCGCCTCGCATGTGAGGTCGACTTAAGTTTACAGTAGATCTTTATCATATTATAATCTGATTTGTGTATTTTTTTTATTGGTAGTAAACATAATAACATAACTTCACGCCTGTATCCCCAAAGGGGTAGGCGTAGGTGTATTACACACCCACGGTTCGCCAGTTAATTTTAAGTCCCAATGTAATAGGGAGCGAGCCTATTGCCATCTACCGGGCACATTACTAAGCGAGCGATAATCAAAATTTTTAATACACACATAACTACATACCAAAAGTCAGAGGTGTGTGCCCAGGGCGACTGGGGATCGAACTCGAGACTTCGTCTCGGCAGTCCGTTACGTACACCACTGGGCTATGGCCACTTATTATTAATAGGCCCGTGTTTGATCACTATCTCACCTGTTGGTAAGTGATCGTACAAAGACAAAGTCAGTGCGTGTCACGTATGCGGGAACCCGCAAGTTGTCCAAATCACATGGATTCTTTCGCACGATTTTATGCAAATCATCTGCACGAAATTAACACAGTATTATTTGCAAACGAGGTTAGGTTGCTTATGGGGGTGTGTGTTGGGTAACCTCCTCGAGTGTCGCTCCAATTCCGATCCCGCTGCAGTCCGGGGGGAACGGAATCGGAGCGGCTGGTACACCCTGGGCGGCGGTCAATGGCTTCCCCTTCACCCCTTCATAGGGTTGGCATTGATCGTCGGCCAATACCCAACGTGGCGGGAACACATCGCTCTCCGTACTCCTCTGCTTTCAGAGGAGACAGGATGAGCGATGCTGTTAGTGGTGAGATGGCCCAGGGTCAGCCGGGGTGCGAGGGATATGCTCTATGGGTAACCTTACACCCCGGCGTCTGAAGACCCGAGACGGCGTGCGGTTTTAGTCGGTGCAAGCCCGACATAACCACCCCCGCTGGCCGGCGGGGGGGTATCCGAAGGGATTTCCGCACGATAAAAAAAAAAAATAAAAGGTTAGGTTGCTTATGCAGCTTTATGAGGCCCCACTCTCAAAACGTGTCCAAAACACCGCAAGTCCACTATAAACCGTGTGAAATTAAAAGTACATCTTATTAATTAAAATTCCATAATAATCTATTAAAATAATATTCACATATCATATCAGTGCTAGCGACCTTTACTAGTTGACAACTAATCGGCTGATCAGCCTATGTGGGATCATAAAAATACCATAAAATTTCTTAAAACAATCTTTATAGTTTGACACAGAAAGAAGTAGCCTTATCTATAAGAATATCAGATTTTAATGTGTCTAATTTATTGTAAATGGCTGTTTTATTGGTGAACCACGTATATAGGTACGTAAGTTATTTTGTTCGGTAGGTATAACCCATCTTTTTTCAAATATGGACAGTTGAACAACCTCTGTGCCGTGGAGGTAAAGCGATGCTTGACTGCTACGTCGCGGGTTCGATTCCCGCCAATACAAATATTTGTAAGCTTGAATATGTAGGTATATCTGCATCGGTCTATGTGTTTCTATATATAATAAGTATGTACTTAAGATATAGATCGGAAAAAGAGAACATCTAGGACGTGACTTGAACCCGCGACCAGTCCCTTACAGGGGGAATGCTCTGACCAACTGAGCCACCTAGACACGTCCCAGATATTCGAAATTCTCCGATACATTAATACGTCTTATTAAAGAAAATATATCTAAGTATATTTATTCGTATTTTAGAACTCACAAAGGGACGTGACTGTATTTATTATAGTAATTCTGATACCTATTTATAGATCACCAGGAAAAACACCCAATAAGACTAAAAAGAACAACTGAAATCTATCTTTGTGATAAAATTTTATGTGGAAACATCACTAAATATATAACATAACATAACTTCACGCTTTTATCCCCGAAGGGGTAGGCAGAGGTATATTACACACCCACTATTCGCCAGTTATGTTTTAGGTCCCAATGTAATAATAGGGGGCGAACCCATTGCCATCTACCGGGCACATTACTAAGCGAGCGATAATCAACATTTTTAATACACACATAAGTACGAAAAGTCAGAGGTGTGTGCCCGGGGCGACTGGGGATCGAACTCGAGACCTCGTCTCGGCAGTACGTTACGTACGTAACTGGGCTACCACCCATTGTTTTTTTTTTTACTTGCGAAAATCCCCTCGGATACCCCCCCCCCGCCGGCCAGCGGGGGCGGTTATGTCGTGCATGTATCGACTAAAACCGCACGGTTTCCTGCCCAAGGGTCCATTGCCGGGCACCCCGGGTAAGCCATCGAAAGGATAACTCCAGGGCTGCCGGCGGACCTTGACCGCCACCACGGCCTCGCCTAGCCCATTTTTTTTTGTATTTAGGACACGTCAATTTGACTTCACCTCGCCTGATGGTAAGCTGAAGGTAAAGTCTCAAGAAAGAGGGTCACCATTACATACACGTACCATGTTAACAATGGTGGCACTCAGCTTGACGGCCTCATCAGAAGAGGATTGTCGTCGCAGCACCGCGTGACACCCACCGGTCCCACTAGTGCTGCGACCACAATCTCCCTGCCATGTAGAAAAATCACACAAACAAATATATACTTGCTTTAATTTTGAAATTCATTTAAAACGTCAGGCTGTTACGAAAACCATCATAAACAATCGTCCCACACAATACTACAGTACGTTTTCATATATTATACTACGCTTAAAAACTACCACCCGCTGCTTTAGTAATAAATTTAGCTAGATTTTGGCGTTTCCTATGAATAATTAGATATTATGATGACCAAGATCTTCAGAGCCCAAACCAACCTCACCTTTAAAGCTATCTACACACGAAAGCCGCCCGGCAGCAAAATCCGCCGGCTTGTGCCACCGGCTTGTATTGCGTTTGTTTCGAAGCCCAGCGGTACAAGCCGGCGGATTATGCCAGCGGTTATGGTGTATAGATAGCCTAAGTTGGTACATCTACTGATTAATGGATGATGTCTTAACGAAGGGTTTTCTTTCAGAGCTGGGATACCCAACTCCACAAAAGGAGGCGCGACCTAGATAGTAATAATAATAACCAAGGACATCCATCTTGAGAAGCTCGGGATCGGTGGGAAGTCGGTGGTGGCCAAGATGCAGAACGCGGTCTTACTCGACAATGCCCGAATGGTCTGGCGGTTCTTCTGCCAATCGCCTTACGCCCCGGCCGACTGTTTCCCACATCACCGGGGTTATCTAGCCGCCTCTCTCAAACTACGGGGGAGGCGTGAAGTAGTTGAATCAGAATAATAAATAATAATAAATATTCTACGACATTCTACACAGCGCTATCTAGACCAAAAGTAAGCATAGTTTAACTAGCTTGTGTTATTAGTTCTAGAATGCGGATAAACATACTTAAATACATTTTATTATACATAAAGACACCCAGACCAATACAAATAGATATATTCATGCATACAAATATTTGCACTGAGCGGGAATCAAACCCGCAACCTTCGACTTTGCAGTCGAACGCACTGCCGCTACGCCTCAGAGGTAATCGCACCATTAACAGCCAAGTAAAACCAAATGATAGAAATGAATAGCAGCAGAGCGGACCCCGAGCTCCAGCGTGCAAGCTAGATTCGTATTACGTTGCGATATATTTTTAAAGAGCACTAGGAATTCAGTGCAGGGTGCGACTGAAATAAATTGAGCTGAGCGAGCAGGACTCTTACTTGAAAAATAAGGCATCTTACTACGCGCATAGCTAAGGCCGCGCGCTCGTGAAACTGTTTTTCGATGATTATTCCTCAATGGTACATTGTATTTGAACAGTTGACCCCTCTAAATACTCAGCGGTGTCTACACTATCAGCATGGCAAATTTGGTCAAGATCGGTATTGTGGTTCCGGAGGAGTACAGTCTTGACCAAACGGCTTAGCCACGTATAAGAGCTTCGCGTCGCTCAGCTCAACTAGTAACCGAACGTACTAGCATCCCCATTACCCCCTCCAGCTAAATTGCTTGTATTAGTGGGTTGACGTCAGTACTGTAATGACCAGGACCCGAATTCGGGACCTTTATCGTATGGTCGACTCCTTAACCATTAAGCTAAAGGCAATCATACGGTGCTTATTCTATCTGAAATATTTTGATTCAATTAAATTTTTAAGCAATTAGTATGCTTACTTTTCCTATAGATTTAGATCAGATAAAGAGAATATCTAGGACGGGACTTGAACCCGCGACCAGTCCCTAACAGGGGGAATGGTTTGTCCAACTGAGCTACCTAGACACGTCAGAGATATTCAAAATTCTCCGATATATTATATACGTGTCAAGGAGCTGGAGCCATCTACCGTAATTCTTGTGAGCTACGGGAACAATGAATGACTTTACAATAATTTTCAGTCAGAACATTACTCCTTACAGGGCACTGTCGTGGGTTCAAGTCTTGTCCTAGATGTTCTCTTTTTCAGCTCTGAAATATTTAGAATTTAGAATGCCACTGAATAATCTAAAAGAAATATACTAGTACTAATTATTTTTTTATTATGCATAAATATAACCTAATAATACGAGGTTTATTTAAGTGAATACATATTTACATAATATAGTTTTAATGGGGTATATTATTTAATAATTAACATATATTATGCAGCATTCAAAAGAGATAACACCGCTGATGAAGTTAATGATAATAATCTTAAAGAGGTAGGCAGGTGACTGCTTGGTCTAGTGACATAAATTGGTAGAAAAAATTTAGCACGTTCCTTGTTTAATATACACATTAAACTCACACGTGTATTGTCGTGTAATAATGTGCCCGGTAGATGGCAATAGGCTCGCCCCCTATTACATTGGAACCTAAACATAACTGGCTAATCGTGGGTGTGTAATACACCTCTGCCTTCTCCTTCGGGGATACAGGCGTGAAGTTATGTCATGTTATGTTACGTTACGTTACGTTACGTTACGTTACGTTACGTTACGTTATGTTACGTTACGTTATGTTACGTTATGTTATGTTATGTTAAACCGGAGATGGCCCAGGGTCAGTCGGGGTGCGAGAATAATTAAGACCCGAGATGGCGTGTGGTTTTAGTCGGTTCAAGCCCGACATAACCACCCCCGCTGGCCGGCGGGGGGGTTTCCGAAGGGATTTCCGCACGAAAAAAAAAAGTATACATGGCCTCTTTGGGAGTAGTACACCGCTTCTACCATGAAGAATGTCCTTATGAGCTCGACATCATTACCACTGAGATTGGGACTCAGCGCTGAGATAATGATTCTTCTTCTTCTTCTTTGAGTCAGTGGCCAGATGCAATACTTGATGGCTAGATTTATATACAGCGTTTTCCGTTGCCCTACACAGGTCCTCAGTAGTACAGGTGGAGGGGCACAATGGGCAAGAGAGCAAATGCGACATGGACTGGGATTGGGCCATGCCATCGCAGACCACTTGCGATCGGTTGATATAGCCCCATTTTGCCATATTTTCCTTGCAGCGGCCAACTTGGGTCCGCAGGCGATTTAATAACTTCCAAGTTGGCCACTGGAGATGATGTCCAGGCGCCAACTTGGAAGTCCTACACAGGTCCTCGGTAGTACAGGTGGAGGGGCACAGTGGGCAAGAGAGCAAATGCGACATGGATTGGGATTGGGCCCCGCAATCACAGAACAATTGCGATCGGTCGATATAGCCCCATTTAGCCATATTTTCCTTGCAGCGGCCAACCTGGGTCCGCAGGCGATTTAATAATTTCCAAGTTGGCCACTGGAGATGATGTCCAGGCGCCAACTTGGAAGTCCTAGTCGTAGACCCAAAGTAAGCATAGTTTAACTAGCTTGTGTTATGGATTCTAGAATGCGGATTCACAAACTTATATACTTTTTTTTAGTAAATACATACATATTATACGTAGAAACACCCAGACTAATGCAAAAAGACATATTTATGCATACAAATATTTGCACTGAGCGGGAATTGAAGCCGCGCCCCCTGTCGTAGCAGTCGTATGCACTACCGCTACGCCACAAAGGCCGTCCTTGAAGTCGGGGTCTACTTACTTCTTCTCCATTTGGGAGATTTATGGGAGCGACTGTTATCTGAACTCCTAACCACGAGAAGAAAACCTGCGCCCGAATACTGTCCATCAATCAGTAGATGTATCGCTTACATGTCAGTTTAGCTTGTCTATGCTTTTGGTGGTGCCGCATTTCAAATAACTATATTTTTTTGTACCCTCAACATTGTATTTGAAGGTTACAACAGTTACAAGTTAAACAAATTAAAGAATTCGCCCAATCAGTACTTGTAAACCCTTGCTGTCTAACGCCAATGATATTACACAATCATGCAGGTTCATCAACACGGATGATCATTAACAGTAATTTGTGGCAATTAAATGTACGGTGTGCCACGACTGGGCCGAGTAGGATTATGAGGATAACGAATCTATAATATCGGCTACATGTTTGAACCAGCCGCTTGGCTTAAGGGTAAGCACTCTCGGTACGCGTCTATCGGTGTTCTGTTGACATTTGAGCTATCAATTTTGCAATAGGTTATAGATAGAAAATTGAATTCATGTCCATCCAAAGGTTATCCGTAAGAAATTGCTTTTAACGATAGGGCCACCATTTGTATATATGTTGGTATATCGGTAGCTTAGTGGTTAAGGAGTCGACCTTACGATCGAGAGGTCCCGGGTTCGAATCCTGGCCATTACACTACCGACGTGAACCCACTCCTAACACAAGCAATTTAGCTTAGCTGGAGGGGTTAGGGGGAATATTAGTAATTTCGGTTGCTAATATTCTTTTAAAAAAAAAAAAAAGAAAAAAAAAAAAAAAAAGTATTTCTTTGTATGTTTTAACGATAAGGTTGCCATTTGTAGATAAATATGGTGACTATGTATGTATGTTTTGATTGGTGTACAGTAAAGATTATTTTATTTTAGTTTTGGATAAAATTGCTAGTATTTGCATTCTAGAATCGATATTGCAAGGTAGGCTTCGTGGATCTAGACAGCAAAGTGTTATACATATACGTATTCTGGAATATACTGGAAGCTTGTAATATAATGATGTGAGATGTTTACTAGTTTAATATATCTGAATTGTATCAAATTATAAATACATTTCAGTCTGTAATTAGGTAGGTTTATTGATTCCCCTTAGTATTGACAGAATATACAAACCATACAAACTTTAATACACCATCTTGGGGTTATCCTTTCGAGGGATTACCCGGGGTGCCCGGCAATGGACACTTGGTCAGGACACCGTGCGGTTTTAGTCAATTCATGCACGACATACTGGCCTACCATATCACTGGCCGGCAGAGGGGTATCCGAAGGGATTTCCGCACGTATAAAAAAAGGGGTGAAATATTGAAAAATTCATTGAGACCATACCTTTTTTTTTTCGTGCGGAAATCCCTTCGGATACCCCCCCGCCGGCCAGCGGGGGCGATTATGTCGGGCTTGAACCGACTAAAACCGCACGCCGTCTCGGGTCTACAGACCTACAGAGGGTGTAAGGTTGCCCATAGAGCATATCCCTCGCACCCCGACTGACCCTGGGCCATCTCCGGTTTCGAGATGGCCCCCTCGGGTTTGGGAACCACGGTGTCCCCGTCTTGCCCCGGTTTGGGGGAGGGGTGCTAGTCGCCCCACCGTCCCGGCCTGCTTCTGCTGGGGTGACAGGCGGCCTCACCTGCCACCCCCAGGCCTGCGCTCATCGAGGACGGAGGTCGTTAAGCGACCTCCGGCAGCTGAATCGCCTGCGACGCGCGGCGAGCAATTTGCGGGCTCGGCGGGCCGGGAGAGTTCTAAATCTCTCCCGGGCGCTCTCCGCCATCTCCTTCGCGAGCATTACATGCTCGCTGAAGAGACCATACCTACTTCAGCCATTATTTTACCCCCTTGGCGATAAATTTTCCAAAAAATCTTTAGTGGATGTTAAACATAAAAAGCTTCAACTACCAATATTTGTTTGTAGTTTGTAGTCTCAGCAGTTTAGGCATAGTTAGTTAGGTTGTTAGATAAGTTAGGTCATTGACGAATCAGTCAGTCTAGTCGATGTATGTAATATATTAATGAAAGACAAAATAAAAAGCACCCGATATCATTATTAGAAAGAAACACGATGAAAAAAAACCTTCCTTGAAGTCGGTTATTTACACGTCGTAACACTTGCTACCAGAAACTCATAGGCTCATACGCTTCGCCTTAACAAAACATAAAAAATATCAAAAACAATTTGGTCGTAAAGAAATCAATCGGGTATGTTACCGTTAACTAACGATCGCAACTAATTTCGTTGGTTCGATTCCCATGAAAGCCATTTTGTTAGTTTCAAAATATTTGAAACTAAATGGCGTGTCTGAATTGGTAATTTCTGTTTGTAATACTATCTACACATAAGGTATGTATAATCAGTAATTCTACATCACCATGAAGTTCCGAAGTTCAATCCAAACAGTGTGTCCAATTGGTTGATTTCAGATTTGTAGCTAATAAATTATCTGCTGTGGTTGATTGTGATTCGTTGTCTGCCGACACCGAAGTACATTTAAAAAGTTAAGCGAAATGGCGGCTTTAAAACCAACATAGATTAAAAATATTTTCATAAGTGCTTGCGGACATACTATATCCCAGAAAAATCAGAAAGTGAAGTAATATTACGACTATATTTTTTATATTTTTTCCGTCAATTGATTGCACCCAGCTGGATGGTAAAATGCTAGGGAGAAATCCAGAAGATACGGCCACTATTTCTGATGCTGTTGGTGACCTAAAATGGTGGTCCCTACCTTGACGGCTTCTATATATGTTTTTTTACACCCTGTTTTATGAACCCGGGATTGTAAAAAGAAGGAAACACGTGTGTGGGTAGAGCATTACAGTTCGTTTTTCTACGACAAAGTAAGGAAGTTGTAGGTACCTTAGCTAAGCGGTTTTAGTCGGTTCAAGCCCGACATAACCACCCCCGCAGGCCGGCGCGGGGTATCCGAGGGGACTTTCGCATGAAAAAAAAGGTACCTTAACTAAACCGTATGTGAGTGACACCGCAGTCCAGCACGTATTGTTCCGGATAGGAAAGCGGACGGTGGTAAGTTCTTATCTAAGAAAGACTTACCACACACGAAAGATCTTCAGTTTTTTGTAAAAACCGGTATTAACGCAAGTTGCCATATCCACATACCTGTAAAGAAATAAGCAAATTAAAAACCTGTTCTACCATACATCTAAAGAACCCTGTTGGTTGTAATATAAAGCTGGGAAATTAAACCCGGATTACATACTAAAACGATTATTTAATACAATTTCGAAATTATCCTTTGTATACTCAAGAATGATACCTTTTTTATTTTCGGGCGGAAATCTATTCAGATACCGCCGGCCAACGGTGTTAGATTATGTCGGACTTGAACCGTTTAAAACCGCACGCCGTCTCTTAAAGAGGTCTTAAAGACGAGTGTAAGGTAATCCATAAGGCATTTCCCTCGCACCCCGGCTGATCCAGGGGTGTGTGTTGGGTAACCTCCTCGAGTGTCGCTCCGATTCCGATCCCGCTGCAGTCCGGGGGGAACGGAATCGGAGCGGCCGGTACACCCTGGGCGGCGGTCAATGGCTTCCCCTTCATAGGGTTGGCATTGATCGTCGGCCAATACCCAACGTGGCGGAACACATCGCTCTCCGTACTCCTCTGCTTTCAGAGGAGACAGGATGAGCGATGCTGTTAGTGGTGAGATGGCCCAGGGTCAGTCGGGGTGCGAGGGATATGCTCTATGGGTAACCTTACACCCCGGCGTCTGAAGACCCGAGTCGGCGTGCGGTTTTAGTCGGTTCAAGCCCGACATAACCGCCCCCGCTGGCCGGTGGGGGGGTATCCGAAGGGATTTCCGCACGAGAAAAAAAAAAAAAAGGGCCATCTCCGGTTTCAAGATGGCCCCCTTAGGTTTGGGAACCACGGTGTCCCCGTCTTGCTTGCACGTAAAGCGTTAACTCTATCATACAGCGCATATCTACGGCTAGAAATCTTTTTAGAGTAGATAAAACCGATGTTATAGTTTTAATCCTACTTGTTTATGCGAAAGTTTTTCCTACAGTCGCACGTCCTTTAAGCGTGCCGTGAAAAAGCATCTCATGAAGCCGTCAAATTGAGAGCAACCATTGTAACAATATCGGTGTCTCTAATGGTGACCCTCATGCCTGAGACTTTACAGTTTTTTTTTCTTTTTTATATATTTAGGATACTTCAATTTGACTTCACCTCGCCTGATGGTAAGCTGAAGGTAAAGTCTCAGGAAAGAGGGTCACCATTACATACACGTACCATGTCAACAGGGGTGGCACTCAGCTTGACGGCATCATCAGAAGAGGATTGCTGTCGCAGCACCGCGTGACACCCACCGGTCCCACTAGTGCTGAGACCACAATCCCCTCCCGGCTATGCACTTGCTGACCCCTGAACGCAATCAAACCGAAATTGGATTACTATGGAAGGTTTTTCGCAATCGTGCACGTGGTACCCAGCCGGCCGAATTTTGTGACAAATTTGTGTCATCAAATTTCTACCATCAGTAGATTAGTAGTAGTAGTAGATAAGATTATAGGGCAAGAGCTATTTAAAACACTTTTAACTAGTCTATGGAAGTATCAAACTGTCAGACCGATGTACGATAAAGAGAGAACGCTCTACGAAACCGATGCACTCTTCTTCCTGACGGAAATATACCCACCAAATCAAAACCCGTGTAAACTGCACGTCTTTTTTCCACATCTTTCTAGACATGGCAACATTGAGCGGGAGACCTTTAAGACTCCATAATCCTTATGAAGTCGAATATCCAGTTTTGATAATTGACAACATTTTTATTGACATTACTTTTATTACCACTCAATGCTCGGTGAGCGTATGCGTAAATAATAACCATCACACTCACATCGAACTGAAGGTATGAACAGAGGAGTATTTCTAACAAATATCCAACACGATTATTATAAATGCGAAGGTAATACTGTCTTTCTGTTATGTTTTCGACAAATAGATAGCAGTTTTTCGCGATAAAGGATATCCACACAAGCAGATTGAAAGTGTGTTTGTTTGTTTGTTACGCTTTATCACGGCTGGAGTATAAAATAAAGTATATGTCTTAATGAAATTTTGAAGCAAATTACTATATTTTACCTTACTTTCATTAAGAAAAAGATTGTGTTGTGATGATGAAGTGTTCTTCCAAGATTGTACAGTCAGCTACAAAATTAGCTTAACATATCACCGTAGCTATGAAATAGGAAGCGAGACTGCTACCATACGTTTCTTAGTCATCATTAAAAAAGTTATAGAGGTTGCCTCTCTGCCCTGCTCTATCCGTATTGATATTCTCATGCCTATATTACAAATAAAAAAACATACGTTTAAATATTTGTTAGTATAATCACAATCAATAAACACATTACACTTTTTATCAATTGTCAACATGCGCTTGCGCAAAGAGATTTCATTTCAATTAATTTATATGCAAATGGCTTGGACGTGATGTATTTTTTGCTGAACAATTTTAATTCTTGCTATGTGATTGCGAATCTAAAAATAGTCTTAAATTCAAACTCGCAGTATCACTACTGGGCAGCTCTTAAAATTGTTGTTAAGCAACTCCTACGGGAATCAATTTGTTAAGTCTAGCAATGGTATTAGGGGTTAGATTTGGATGAGAAGTCATTTATGCCAGAGATCCTCAGAATCCAAACTAACCTAACATGGTACACCTTCTTATTGATTGGCGAGGATCTGGTGCAGGCTTTCTTTTCGGGATTAGGAAGTGAGATAGCAGTCGCTCTCGTAAAAGTCACAATAAAGCAAACTATGGAAAGGAGTAACAGAAAAGCGGACCCCAGACCCCAAATTGGTGCTTGGGTGAAGGGATGGATCATGAAAGTCATGAAAAAGAATTTGATTTGTTTATCACCTTTTTCCTTCGACTTTCAAATAATATGTTTCGGGTTCGATCCAGTGTCGCACCAGCCATATAACTGAGGGGATATTTACTAACTTAGCTTGCGGCACCCCAACGTTACCCCCTTTTTTTTTAACGTGTGGAAAACCCCACGGGCTTCACCCCATCGGTGCCGACGATGGGGTGGGCTTGTCGGAATTGGACCAACTTAAGCCACACGGGGACACCGTGTCCCCAAGTGTCCATTGCCGGGCACCCCAGGTGAGCCCTCGAATGGGGTGTGTGTTGGGTAACCTCCTCGAGTGTCGCTCCGATTCCGATCCCACTGCAGTCCGGGGGGAACGGAATCGGAGCGGCCGGTACACCCTGGGCGGCGGTCAATGGCTTCCCCTTCACCCCTTCATAGGGTTGGCATTGATCGTCGGCCAATACCCAACGTGGCGGGAACACATCGCTCTCCGTACTCCTCTGCTTTCAGAGGAGACAGGATGAGCGATGCTGTTAGTGGTGAGATGGCCCAGGGTCAGCCGGGGTGCAAGGGATATGCTCTATGGGTAACCTTACACCCCGGCGTCTGAAGACCCGAGACGGCGTGCGGTTTTAGTCGGTGCAAGCCCGACATAACCGCCCCCGCTGGCCGGCGGGGGGGTATCCGAAGGGATTTCCGCACGATAAAAAAAAAAAAAGGTGAGCCCTCGAAAGGATAACCCCAGGGTTACCGGCGGACTTTGGCCGCCACCGCGGCCTCACCTGGTGGGGTCGGGCTTTATCCCGCGACGGTGAGTTGGCAGGTGTGTGTAGGACACACACGACACGCCTCCGTCTTGGCCTACTTTTGTAAGGACGGCGAGTCGGCCAACTGCCGTCCTCAGGCCCCGATCATGGAGGTCGGTAGTCCCGGGCGTAGACGAGTGCGGAACTCGGGGGACAAACGTTACTCCCTAACCATCGACCTGCATGTAAGATAGTTTGAGATAAATGTAAATAAATAATTTTAAATTGTGGAGAGCCTTACCAACCTAGTCCGACCCTGGTTGAATCCACTTCTAACACAAGTCATTTAACTTAATTGGACGGGTTTAACGAAAACACATAATCTCACTTATAAAGTTTGAGTGTGTGCGTATGTGTGTGTCCAACTCCTTTACGCTGAAATGATGCTAGAGATTTGAATGAAGAAATGAATCACGATTTGGGAGTGCATCCTATTAACGCAGATGTGACACTTGTCTCTGCCTACCCCAAAGGAAAAGAGGCGTGACTATATATTTTTTTGTATGTATGTAACGCTAAAATTCATTTTCAAGAAAACGAATTCAAATATTTTCAAACAATTACAGATTAACTAAGCAGCTAAACTTAAAAACACACATTAAGTATAGCTGTAATATGGATTCTAGAACACGGATAAACATACTTAGTTATATTTTTTCTTTAAATAGATACATATTATACAAAGTAACACCTAGACGAACGCTAATATTTGCCCTGAAAGGAAAACGAAACCACGACTTCAGACTTAACAGTCAAACGGTCTACCACAACGCTATCTGATATCAAAGGTCTCGAGCCATCAGAGAAGAAAAGCATAGCAATCATCATTTACAAAAGCATGATGACAACATAACGACTGCAGATTCACTCGAACAGAAAGCAAAATTTACATTTAAATCCAGTATAAAGTCGTATCTACGGTTAACAATATTCTTACTAGTTCATTCTTTAAAGGACATCTACCAACAAAGTGCTTTGGACACGCAATAACAGTATTAAGGAATTTAAGTAATTACATGATTACAGGTTTGTTTATGGACATATAGACATCCTGTACTTTTTGTCAGGTAGTTTTTCCTGTACGGCACGGTGTTTTAGACTTGTGTCTCTCGAGTTATAATCATCTTCTTAGCGTTATTCTTAGTTGCCTTCGAGGCTTTCAACTTCAGTCCAGTCCAGGATCCGTTTACTCATTCTACTCATTTTCATTTGGCTTATACCCCTTTTAGCTTAACCCCGAAAAGGAAGGAGGAAAGCCTGCGATAAAGCCTCGTTTGCTGTTTGGCAGGTGCTTGAATCATTCGGTTCCACAAATAATTTATTTCTGCGCTGTAGGAAATTTAAGTTTCAACTCTCACCAAAATGCAACACGAATTTAGTTTTCAATAGCTTCTTTAAAACGTATCTTGAACTATTGATTATCCAAAACTTCAATAAACACTCTTTAAACAATTCGAAAACGTCTACCAAATGTCAATGAAATTCCTTCAGTAATAACAATGTCAAGGTATAATTATCAAACGGTTGCTTTTGAACTTGCAATCCATAGGATGTAATTATTTCACTGATATTTTCCTCTTTTTATCTGACCTTAAACTACCCTGTCCCACCGTCCTCTGATCTCGGAACCTCAAAATTGTTCTGAAACATGTCATTACAAAGAAATTAGTGGTTTATTATTGTCGAATTATGTTTCCAAGTAGCGTCCGAGCTGGTCTGTTTTTTGTGTTAACAAAAAAAAAGGTAGATCGAGCGGATAAGCTTGGTGTGGGCGATTAGATCGTCGAGATATTACAGCTTTTTAGGTGCGTATCCATGGAGATGCGACAATAGCTAAAGTTATTAGTGTTTGTTGATTTAAAAGGAAACAATCGCAAGGACTTTGATTTCAGAGAGAATGAATATATTAAAATATAGTATTTTAATATTGAACTAAATCTAGTTGGACAGACTTTTAGAAAGGTTACGAAGAAAAGTGTCAAAAACTCCTTATGACTTAGAACCAACACAATATACAAAGCGAGATAAATGTGTAATAATTTTGTTGTGGACTTATGTAAAGCAAAGCAAATTCTTATAACCTTATAATGAAATACTGAAACTTACGTTAGTTTTGATATTCGAAATTAAACGTTTATCGTTTCAATTGAATGCCACATGTACTTTTCTAAACGTTTCTTAATACATACTGATTCACACCAATAAAATAAACGTTGCTAATTTTATGCTTCGTAAATAATTGTGATAATATCACACAAAAATTAAACTTCATTAGTTATTAAAAACTCAAAAAAAAATTACAAATAACAATGCTCTGACTACCGTCATCACCTTTATTTAAAAAAAAGAACTGACCGCTAGTCAAAGACGGCATCGGTTTTTTATATGTAATTATTGTTTTTTTCTTTTCGGCCATTATCCATTTGAATCCCTCGGTCTCGTAGTAATGATATGAAACAAAATTATAAGGCTGCGTTTCGGCCACCTATTAACATACCTACCGATGTATCATTGGAAGTTTCTTGAAATAATGATGTTTCTTCCGAATTATCATTTTTGGGAATACTTCGCGATTCCTATTTGTACTTATTTGATTAAATATTTATACTTTAAATTGTACCCAATCTATACAAAAAATAATATCAGTAGCTGACCTTGTAAAGTTAATATAATCGCTTGTTTTATCTTAAATTTATGTTTTTTTATTGACTTCGTTTTAAATTTGATAACAGCCACTAGGAAATAAAATAAAAAGTAACATATCCACCGATCTATCACTAGATTCAAAGTCATCACTCACGTCTCTCATTGCTCATTAACCATGTTTAAAAAGAATTACAGCTTTGGGCGTTCCCTAGAAATATCTTTAGTTTAATTCTAGTGGCAGCTAGTGTAGTAATCGGTCTTATCCAACGTTGTGATGTTTTAATATTGATATTATGTATGAGATGTATTATAAAAAGTGTGGTGAGAATTTATAATCGAAATTTAAAACTTGTGAATTATTACCCTAAACATTTTCTGTGTATTTGTTTTTTTTAAAGGTGAGTAACATGTAGCGGAGATGAGAATGATAAGATAAATGTAGTATGAAATTTAGAAAAAGAACAAGATAAGGACTGAATACTGAATATGTAGGAGGAGGTCCGAGGTGGATCCAGTGATAGAAAAGATGCAAGGAAATTGTTTATCTTAATATTTTATGAGACGGCATGACAATCATTTGGCTAAAATGATGATGGGTATGAATGTTAATATACGAAAGGGTAGAGGATGACCGAATAAAAAACGGATGGATTGTATATTATGATAACTTGAAGAGGAAGACAGTGGATTACTTGACTATGTGAGAAGAAGAAGTAAGAGGACCTAACAAAACAAAAATGAACGGCCAAAAACACTTTGTCAGACCTGGGATCTGCGTCCAGAACCTAGTACAAAATTTTCGCTTTCGCTACCGATACACAATGAGGTAGCGAGATTGAGTTTATTTACATAATTATGCACCGTCCAGAAGCCCTGATATATTAACGTGACGCAATTTATTTCAAGAATTACACAACGCGAGGCCGTTGAGCAACCTTCGTAAATCAAAATTCAGTCGAAGCCCAAAACTTTCATCAGCAGATAGAAGACCTAAAAAAATGTGTACTTTTTTTACAATTTCGTTTCGAAAATTAGAACAGAGATATACAGACAATGACACAGGCAGGCACTATAATTACCCCTCCCTC
Organism: Cybosia mesomella; assembly: GCA_946251805.1. Classification (NCBI taxonomy): domain Eukaryota; kingdom Metazoa; phylum Arthropoda; class Insecta; order Lepidoptera; family Erebidae; genus Cybosia; species Cybosia mesomella. The sequence goes on from OX276395.1 coordinate 4,238,855, forward strand.
CCCCTCGTCAGACATGGAGCCAAAATTACCAAGCCTCCCATTAACCACCATCCCGTGCTTATAAAAAGGTACGGAAAGAAAAAGTTACAACCAATAGCTGACGTTACACTCAACCCAATTCACATTCAACCTTATCGCTTAAAGATTAAAACTCATATTTGTTTATCGATGTATGGTAGTATAGTCATCAGAGAATGACGCAGACATTTTACAACTAAGGGGATTCGTAATTTTTTTATAGTACGACGGTAGGTATGTGAAATTATAGTTTCATTTATATAGATTTTGATGGTCAATAAAAAATATTGTTCGTGTTATATAAAGCTTATTCGTAGAAGATTTATGATCAGAGTTTGTAGGTGAGTATGTCGTATGAACGGAGCACAAGATTTAACAGACCACCATGCGATTTCCTGTGAAGGTATCACACAATTCTGAGGTATTATATCGTGGTATTGCATTGACATCTTCCAAGTAACATATTATGGTATTAGCTGCCATGTATGGGCATGGACGAGCGAGCAAACAGCGAAAATGCTCAAATTTACCAATATACTCGACGGTGAAAGATTTCATACGATTGTAACATTTCTATCGTCGAAGGATCAAATTATTTCGTTTTTAGTTGAGTTCAAAACTAGGATTGTTTTTTGATAACTTCTTATGTTGTCCAACTTGAATAATATTTTAATGTATATAATTATCATTATCTGCTTGCTTTGGTTTCAATTCATCATCATCATCACAGCATTGACTCCCAGTCGTATCCGAGGCTTTGATTCGTTACAATTCTGGTGAGCACAACATGACATTTCTTTCCTGTCAGATATAATTTCCATAGTCCTTTATATTCTTGCCATGAAATCTTCCCATTTTTCTTAGACCTACGTATAATTATCATTTCAGTATTACTCCTAACACGTCATTTTCATTCTTCTTTAAAATCGTAGATTCATTTCTTTAGTTTTTAAGAGAAAACTTTATGAACGTCATGTGATAATTGCTTACGTGATTTCTGTATTAAAAATGCTAGCTTTGATGCCTAGATTATATAATAATCATCCTCATAACGATTTTCCAGTATCGTTTAAAGTTTACCCGAGGTTCACTTAATATTTTTGGTATACCGGCTTTTCCAAAAGCGGCTGACCCTCAACCATGAGAAGCCTTGTCCATTGTTAAGCAGGTACACCCGACTTGGGGTGTGTGTTGGGTGGGGTGTGTGTTGGGTAACCTCCTCGAGTGTCGCTCCGATTCCGATCCCGCTGCAGTCCGGGGGGAACGGAATCGGAGCGGCCGGTACACCCTGGGCGGCGGTCAATGGCTTCCACTTCACCCCTTCATAGGGTTGGCATTGATCGTCGGCCAATACCCAACGTGGCGGGAACACATCGCTCTCCGTAGTCCTCTGCTTTCAGAGGAGACAGGATGAGCGATGCTGTTAGTGGTGAGATGGCCCAGGGTCAGCCGGGGTGCGAGGGATATGCTCTATGGGTATTCTTACACCCCGGCGTCTGAAGACCCGAGACGGCGTGCGGTTTTGGTCAGTGCAAGCCCGACATAACCGCCCCCGCTGGCCGGCGGGGGGGTATCCGAAGGGATTTCCGCACGATAAAAAAAAAAAAAAAAAAAGGTACACCCGACTTGCAGGTGAGGTTGGTTTGGCTATCAAGGATATCCTGTATACCCACCTGGATTATAGTTTCATAAAATGCATAATGAAATTCAATTTTTGTACTAATAAAAGTACTCAAATATTTGTCTGTATCTATAAGAAATCAATCAATAGTGAAAGTTTATAAGGAAATCATGTAGTATAGTTTCATTGAGAATAATCATAACATATATGAATGAATTTAAATGATGAAAACTCCTTTTCTAGGACGAGTTCTGAACCCACTACATCTCAGACTTCTACTTGAAGCAGATGAATAAAGAACTCCATTTCGTAGCTCATGTTGAAGAATATTTAACAATATCACCGTGTCTTAACAATCACAGAAAAATGATTCTTTAAAACATCTCCAGCTGCCTTATCAATCAGTGGGCAAGAAACAAAACTCCTGTTGTAAATAACACATTACACTCAAAAAAGAAATCATTTTTATTGCCGCTAATACCTGCCTTGCCAACGAACCCTGTCTCACGTTATTCCGTGTTTATTACAGTATCTGTTGCCTCTTTCTTTTATTCGATTCGAAAGGTTTCTGTCTCGTTTTAATCGGAATTATCGTTTCGAGGCAATTATTATATTGATGTACGAATTCTATATGGATTCACTGTATTCGTTGGAACTTGTTCACTTCGGTTATTTTCGGTTTGGTTTAAGTTACCGCTAAGGTTCATTGTATATTTCAAGTTGATATTTCTTTTTAATTGATTCCAGGATATTTTGAACCAGTGAATCTTTCTAGGATATTAACGTACATGCTACCGCTGCGCTCCCAAGACAATCCTACCACTATGTTATAAATGTGAAAGTTTGGATGGCTGTATGTTTATACTCAGTCACTCAATCTGGATAAAATTTGGCTTATAGATATATTATAGTCTGCAATAGCACATAAGCTACTTTTTTATCCCGGGCATAGGTTCCTGTATAATTACTTTGCTATCTATTCTATTTTTTATCCTATATCAGTTTACTAGGCAAATTAAATACTTTTAGATCCTAAAGGACTATTAAAATTGCCCTTATTTTATATAGATATTGACTGAATGGCTTTCATTTGAATCGAAATAATTTCGCATTAAAATCTTTGATGTAAATTTATCATAATAAAATTGGTGTGGGTTAGAATAATCTCAGGTTTTAAACGGTTTCATTTTTATTCTAGCTGTGAGATTTAAACCAATAACTTTAAAATTACTGTGTAGGAAGAATCTCTTCCACACGCTCACTATTCACTGACTGACACTACACCAGGATCAACAGCAGTGACCCAAGAATCAAGACAGTTCTACTGAAACACGACAACGAAATTAATCAGAAGAAAATTCGAGGAGTTGGAAATCGTATCGTACGAACCACGTCTTTATAACCACCTGTAATTAAAAAGAGTTTAAAGATTTGGCAGTCGGTGAATCACTAACAACAAACCAAAATATAATAGAATGATTACTTGTACTGAGCAATTCCAAGATAAAATACAACAATTATGATACGATAGTTATATTTGCAGGATAATCGTAAAAGGGGATAATATCTACAAGTAATTATTATGTAGGGGCGAATGGCCATACCGTTTTTCTGAAGGCAAAGCGCAATCAAATAATCGCAATAAAGATTTACTCATGTTAATCGACGGGTGATTTTATAACTGCCAGTCGCAAACTGGTAGGAAATAATGCAGTATTGCTAAGATGCACAGTCACACTCATAGTAGCTTGATACAGTTTTTTTTTTCAATGTCAAGATCGTTCGTAAAGTTAGCGTTCATCAATTTCTAAAGGCGACTATACAATGTGATTCTTGTGAACGCGATTTAGATTAGCGTCTGATATTGTCTTATCTTTTATTTTTGGTACTTAAAATTATAAAAATCTTACTTAAATAGGTACCCAAATTATGGGGTGCTTGGTTGGGGACCTCCACGCGGTGCACCCTGGGCAACGGAGACAGCAGCGCCGCTCTCCTAGGGCGGGAGAGACGCTGCCGCCTACGGTCAACTCCGACCGAGGCGAGGACGGCCCTGTTAAGGGCTGTTCGAAAGCTTTCCACGTGTCCCTCTGATTAGCAGATGGCACAGTGGAGAGCAAGTAAGGGGGCCATCTCGAAACCGGAGATGGCCCAGGGTCAGTCGGGGTGCGAGGGATATGCTCTATTGGTAACCTTACACCCCGGCGTCTTAAGACCCGAGACGGCGTGCGGCGTTAGTCGGTTCAAGCCCGACATAACCGCCCCCGCTGGCCGGCGGGGTATCCGAAGGGATATCCGCACGAAAAAAAAAGGTACCCAAATTATTTACAAACAACGTGTTTCCTACTTTCTACGGGTCCTATAAGCGAGGCGTGAAGAAGCATCTGATGAGGCTGTCAAGCTCAGAGGCACCATTGTAACATTATCCGTGTCTGTAATGGTGACCCTCATTTCTGAGACTTTACCTTTAGCTTACCATCAGGCGAGGTAAAGTCATATTGACGTGTCCAATATAAAAAAGTGCAAATATTTGTATGCATGAATACGTATATTTGCATTGGTCTGGGTATAATTATAAGTATTTACAAAAAAAATACAAAAAATGTTTATCCGCATTCGAAAACCCATAACACAAGCTAGTTAAGTGATGCTTACTTTGGGTCTAGACAGCGCTGTGAAGAATATAGATTATATACCTGTGAAAAATAGATTACTTTTGTCTTTGCCCCATCAACCCCAAACCCGACCGCCCCGTACTTTCCTCACTTGTTCAATAATAAGATGCTTATATTGATCGTGATCGTGAAACCTTAATTGTAGCTGCCTGCTAAATGGGCTCGCCTACGCCTAATATGGCATGCGTTAGGGGCCAGAGTCACGCCCAGTCGCCTAGGAATTGTCACGGGAATTATGGCTAGGGGATAAGTGATTATAAGTGTTAACGTGTTTCTAAGGGCGTGGTAGTCGTGATTGTACTATGTGAATGATTATTGCGAGTATGAGAATGGTAGGGTGAATATAGGTGGGTATTTATATCGTGGGGAAACAATGGATAGCTAACGGTGTTGATATATTACTTAGTTTCTAAGGCAAGAGGTTTGTGACCGTGAGGTCGCAGGTTCGAACATTTGTGCTTAGACTACCTACGTGAAGTTCTAACGCAAACACTTTAGCTTCGCTGAAGCGTTAAAAAATGTAGTCATAATTTTTTCAGTATTCATTAAAAAAGTCTGGTCTGCAATCTAAATCTCTGATTACTCGAGCTATTAATTTAAAAAAATCCCTATCCTTCTGTAAAAGCTATGTACATTTTGGTGCTTTCCCATGTAACATAGGGGGCCATCTCGAAACCGGAGATGGCCCGGGGTCAATCAGGGTGCAAGGGATATGCTCTATGGGCAACCTTACACCCCGGCGTCTTAAGACCCGAGATGGCTTGCGGTTTTAGTCGGTTCAAGCCCGACATAACCACCCCCGCTGGCCGGCGGGGGGGTGGGGGGTAATGGATCTAGTTGTAATATGGTACAGGTATAGATTGTAGTCTGGAATAACAAATAGCCAACTTTTTTTCCCAGAATTCCACGCGGGTGAAGCCGTGAGCAATTGCTATAATTATATAAAACCAAAAAATGTAGGTGACGAAATGTAAATAAATAAATATTTTACGACATTCTACACAGCGCTTTCTAGTCCCAAAGTAAGCATAGTTTATTGTGTTATAGTTTAAAGAATTTTATTCTCAAAAAGACATACAGAGTCACTTCCATGAGAACATAATAAAAAGTTATTAATTATCATAAGGTAACGGTCACCGTAAAGAAAGGGACCCATTTGGCGGTATCAATCACAAAATTAAACTATTTAGTCTCATGGGTTCCAAAAACATACTTACTTATACTTTTTTTTGTAAATACATACATATTATACATCGAAACACCCAGACCAATGCAAATAGACATATTCGTGCATACAAATATTTGCACTGAGCGGGAATATAACCCGCGCCCCCTGTCGTAGCAGTCGAATGCACTACCCCTGCGCCACAGAGGTCGTCGTGTAGATGCATAACACGCTTCTGTCAACCCCTTTGTCCATACAGGCGTATTCAAGTACGTATGTACAGCGTTCGTAGTTGTAGTAAGTGCGCAGTTGATTACCAAGCTTAAGTGTGTTCATCGACCTTTTTACGTCTTCATAGACTTCTCGCATTAACTCCGCACATGTCTGAATAATTAGATTCTTGCTTAACACGATGAAATCTAAGCCTATTAATACAAGATCAAACACACACACACACACACACATTAATATACACACACATATACAAACACATTCTCACACACACGCAGCCATGCATGACAGAATGAACTAATTGAGTAATAAGTATTCAAAATTATGATAACTAAAAACAGTAGTTACAAGAACTTCCAATCAGGAACGTAGACAGTAAACAGGGATCGTCCTACTTAAGTTTTCTGTTTTTACTATAACTTACTTAATACTTTATTGTTTTACAGTTAAATCATAAGAATAACAAGAAGCAGTGATTGAACATTATATTTCACTCCACATAATGGGGCTTCCACACGATACAATTTAATTACCCAATCAGATTTGCCAATTTCCATCGAAATTTACATCATAGATCAAATCTTCAATCCACACGACACGATTTTATTATCAATCTAGTCAGATTAGTCATAAAATTGAATTGTATGGAAGCCCCTTAAGTGAAATTAAATGTCAAATCACTGCTTCTAAGTTATAAATAGATTATTATTAGCCAAGTATCTTTTAAACATTTTCCATCTGCTTTTTAGAGGCACAATTTCATTTAATATGTTATTAGATGCTTTCTTAATGTTATTTATTTTAATAGAGTACTAAAATATATAACGATTTAATCAGACACTAATACTTTATCTATTTCATTGAACGCGATTCAAAGCGTTAGGCTGCTTACAACCCCACGACTTAAATTGAGCTGGGATCGTTTTTCTGTATATGATTATTTCAAAATATATAAAATAAATTATAATTTAAATTATTTTGCAATTTAGTTATGTGTGTGGTGGTTCTTGTGGAACTTACTGTACCGTGGGAAACAAATATACCGAAGGACCACACAATAAAGAAAAATAAACACTATGATCTCACAAACGAATTAATCAAAAACGGTTACGTGGTTAATTTGTATGCAGTGGAAGTGGGAGCGAGAGGTATACAAGCAAAATCTCTCTATAACCTACTTAAAGATCTAGGCCTATCGAGAGCTACAATAAGCTCATTACTAGGACGAATGACTAAAGCACCACTAGTAGGTTCGTATCAAATTTGGTTAGGCAGGGAGGGGAACTTGGGTAGTGAAGGTGACTGTTGATGTACATCAACAAAAGGGGCCCCTTCTAAACCTACACTTGGGTCGCAAGTCCCAGGCACTGTCCCGAGTTCCCAACTCAGCAACGCGATGGACCCGCACGGAGAACCCATGGATTGCTAAGAATATCGGTCTATATTTGTAAATAAATAAAATAATTATATTTTTTGTAATTAAATGATTTGAAATACGTTCATAATGTATACATAATGTTTGCGCTTATGTTTGCCTGCAATCATGAGGTCCTGGAGTCAATTCCCGGTCACAGAGTTCGAATCCTGGCCACTTCACTACCGACGTGAATACACTCCTAACACAAGTAGCTTCAAGCTTAGCTGGAAGGGTTAAATTAGTAATTTCTGATACAAAAATTATCTAAAAACTAAATCATTATTATGATAAGTAACAACTGTTACACCAACTACTCCTAGCACCTCGATTAGTAGATCATTTGCAACCGGCCTAACGTTACCTTACAATAGCCACTAGCCCAATAAGGCTGTAATTGGAAATTCTAGGGAAGGCACGCCATTACAGGAGCCAACGTGTACTCGTGCGTTCATTGCGACAACAACATGCCCCCGGCCTATTTGAACTCCTTTTAGACCTATTTAGACCCCATTGGACCCCATTTAGGGGGATAGTAAGGATATTAACTGTATAGAGGAATATTTACGTGGTTTGTTGATTTTAAGAATTAATTGGTTTGTTCTACATGATATTGTCGGAAGGTTACGCGAATGTCACACATTGAAATAAAACTATTTTTAACGGATTCTATCACAAATCTTTTCAGCAGCCAGGTCACGGGGAGACAGAGAAAAAAAAATGGAAAAAAAAAACACCACCAGCGACCAGCGTCACGTGACGCGACGAGCACACGTGACCCTGGTCGCGATTTAGGTATTTCCCACACATCCGCTTGGAGAATACTGCCAGGAGGACTGCACGCCTACCACGTGCGTCACGGGCTCGTCGCGTCACGTGACGCTGGTCGCTGGTGGTATTTTTTTTTTCTTTTTTATATATTTTTTTTTTTTTACCCGATATTTTTTTTTGTTTCAGAGACCTAATTTGGTGACACCTTATATACAGGGAATGAGGCAGAGATAGTAACGTAATAAAAGTAATAATAGTAATACGTAGTAATACGATTGAGTGTATTGGGCATTACTGAGACCTTCGAGGCTGAGCTGACCTCACCTACAAACCAGCACACTTGCTGATTGACGGACGATGCTCTGGCGCAGGTTTTCCTCTTGGAGTTGCGAAGACAGACGACAGTCGCCCCCATAAAAGCCAACCAAACTGGATTATGGAAAGGAGGAATTTGCAGGCTTTGGATGGCTTCGGGTGAGGTGAGTAGAAAGTTATACTATAGTTAGAAAATTCCTCCCTAGTAGTAAATGAATAAGGTCTGAAAATAAAGAGAGATAAAGAAAGCTCCATGGGTTCGAACCAGCACACTTTTTTTACCCGGGCCAGGGGAGATTATGTCGGGCTTGAACCGACTAAAACCGCACGCTGTCCTGCGTCTTCTGATGCCGGGTTGTAAGGTGGGCCCATAAGGCGTCTCCCTCGCACTCCGGCTGACCCAGGGCCATTTCCGGGATAGCCCCCTCGGGTTTGGGAACCACCATTCATTTTGACGTTCATAAGTGTGACCTAAATGAATGAACACCTTTGAGTTTTTTTATCGATGTTAAAATTGAGAAGGTGGCACTTCACCGTTCAAACCAATATATTGTACTAATGTACTAGAAAACGGAAGACGTAGAGTTTACTCTGAAATCCATTTTCTTCTTCAAAGACACTAATCTTCGTCACTCAATCGTCTTTTATAAGTTTGTTAACATTGTTAACTGACAGCAATAATATTTTAAAAATTAAATTACAATACATTTAAAATACAAGAAAATATACAAAATAAATAGCTCTAAATTCTAGAAATAGTTTCGCGAACCGGCAAACAAATTACTTTTAAAAGAAATATTTTTAAAACTGCAACATGGCCGCAACCGATGCAGGAGGCTTTACGACTACTACCAGTTTATTCCAATTGTTCAAAGGAAAATAAACCTTATTGTGTAGTAATAAGCTTACGAGATGTGTAAAGCCACATTTAATTCAAACCAGCTCGCAGTAGGCTTTGTTGACATTTTCCAGTTTTCGTTTTTTCTATTGTAAGAAATTGTTTATTATTTATTATGTTGTGGCTGGGAGAACAGCGGTGTTGAATGAGTAAGAATGTTGGTTCATGAACCTCGGTGAGTCACGGGGTTACTAGACTCTCGTATTTGTATTGTAACCAATGTTACTAGCTACTGTTGATGTTAAAAGGCTAGATTCATTTCCATTTGCAATAGGGTAACATAACCAACGAAAATGCCAAGCTAATTTAATTGCAAATGATTTTGATGCACACAATGACTTGTATTATTTAATCAATTCATTAAATGAATTTATTTATTGCATATAATTTAATAATATTAATATATAATTTAACATTTGACATAATTAATTCATTTCTAATTTTATAAGTATTTCATTAGTCTAAAATTTAGTTTATTAAGATAATAATTTATTCATTTGATGTTTTTGACGTGACAACGTCTTATAATTCGATGGAGCCGGCTGCACGCACGAAAAAACATGACGTATGCGGCGTTACCTCGATGCGGCGTTACCTCGCTCTGAGGCGTTCCATTTAAGGCTTGAAGTGCAAGCGAGAGCGCGGAACGAGCGACAAAGAGGCACAATCGGCCTCCGCGTTCGGCAGCGTTCGACATCTGTCTCTCTCCTACTTGAGTGAGCGATGCGTCCGCGTGGACAGCTGCTATACAATAATACATTTACATGTTTTCGTCAAGTATGAAGTGCAGTGAATTCTTATAACCGATCTTAGTGGTTAAACAAATAAAATTAAAATTTTCTTTTGAAAAATGCAACCATTCCATCAGTATTTTCTTATGGACGGTATCACGTTCAACTATCGTCAGTAAACCGACTTTTTTTAATTTAATGTAAATCAATAGATAATCAATTATATAAATACTAACATAATTTAAATTTTCAATTGTAGCTACCTACTAAAAAAATATGGATCTGTGTTATCTTAATAAATAAAATATTATTATGATTATATTTAAAAAAACAAAAATAGTAAAATAGTGATGAATTTTATTTGAGCTCCGAATTTTTGTTTTTTTTATGAATGGTAGGCTCACGTTTGACCTCTATTTCACCTGGTCGTAAGTGACGATGTGGTCTACGATGGATCACGTTTGCCTAGAAGGAACCTATTAACTCGAGACTTGAAGATTCCGAAGTTATAGCTATAGAATTAAAGAAATTAGAATACTATTTTGGAGAAGTATAAAGCATTATATATAATATATCTACAAATGATGCTCAAAATGTATCTACTTATATTTCCGCACGAAAAAAAAAGGTACAGATATGACTACAAAAAATATCCTCATATTATAAATATCCTTAATTCGTGCAACCTTCCAATATTGTCTAATAAATGTAAATATTGAGGCATAAACTCTAAGAACCTAATTTAAGTTTTTTTTCAATCGGACCGCAACTCAATATTTTTGGAGTAAAAGAAAAAAGGAAATATCCCGTAGTATAAATTTGTGTTAATGTTTGAGTATGACTACACAGTCATATGACCACACGGTCAAGTCTAGGTAGTTCAGCTAGTAAAGTATTGTCTCTAGAAAGAAGCTGCCACATGCAAGACGCGATCTTAATTAAAAAAAAATAAAAGCTACCGTAGTAAATACTTCACAAATATATAGTGTTAGCCTTGAGTAAGTCGCGTTTCTAGCAGCCACAAGCCGCAGTCGCGACTTTACAAACCTCGCCGAGAGTAGCCACATTTTATTGTACCCAATGATTTTTAAGATGTATTGTTCATTAACTTTGTTTAATTTGTAGGGAACTAAAACAATACTAATTAGACACCTTTATAAGAAATATAACCGCAATACGAGTAAATGAATATGTCAACTTTAGTTTACGTATGTAGACTTAAAGGTTTAGCGTAGTGTTTCGTAGTGTTTACTTAGTTATTATATAAATAAATAAATAAATATTCTACGACATTCTACACAGCGCTTTCTAGACCTAAAGTAAGCATAGTTTAACTAACTTGTGTTATGGGTTCCAGAATGCGGATAAACATACTTAGATACTTTTTTTTGTTGGAAATACATATATATTTACATAGAAACACCCAGACCTATGCAAATAGATATATTTATGCATACAAATATTTGCACTGAGCGGGAATCGAACCTGTCGTAGCAGTGGAATGCACTACCGCTACGCCACAGAGGCCGTCGAGTTATTGGTTTTTGAGTTTTATTACATAGTTTCGATTTGAATATCCATTGTATGTGTTTTTGTATCCGTGTCTCAGAGAGCCAGGGACTTAAAAACACATTCATAAAGGTTACATAATTATATGGGTTACACTATGAAAAGGTTACAGAATGAAAGTGTTACACTTATAAATGTGGTATTGAATCTGTTAGTCGTTACAACTTTCAATTGTGTAACAGTTATATATATGTAACACATATTAATCTGTTAACAGTGTTAATAAGTGTTAACCGAAATGCTACATTGGCAAATTTACTATCCTATTATATTTATAATCTCAATCTTTAAATAATATTTTGTACATCCCCAGGTACTTTAGGGCGTTATTTCTGTTACACTTATTATCACTTATTAATACATATAAAACGTACCACTTTGTATATGGTACACTTTCGTATTTGTTACATTTGTAAATGGGTTTCTTCTAAAACTACCTGTGTAGGCAGAAAGGTGGTAGAAATTTGATGACACAAATTTACCACCGTGCACGATTGCGAAAAACCCTCCATAGTAATCCAATTTCGGTTTGATTGCGTTCAGGGGTCAGCAAGTGCATAGCCGGGCAGGGGGATTGTGGTCGCAGCACTAGTGGGACCGGTGGGTGTCACGCGGTGCTGCGACGACAATCCTCTTCTGATGAGGCCGTCAAGCTGAGTGCCACCATTGTTAACATGGTACGTGTATGTAATGGTGACCCTCTTTCCTGAGACTTTACCTTCAGCTTACCATCAGGCGAGGTGAAGTCAAATTGACGTGTTTCAAAAAACAGTGTTAAAACACTTTATTATGGTTACAGATGGGGTCCCTGCAGAGAGCACTTTAAGCAGTCGGTCCCGGTTGTCATACGAACATCTATAGTGTTCATGATGGATAGTTGGAGCCCTAAAAAGTTCGACAGCCAACCATAGAACATAATTTAAATTTAAATAAACGTGTGCATTTCTACTTAATACTTATGAAACTAGTAATTTCACACAGGCTTTACTTGTACAACCATTAACCTTGAAGTTCATAAGTGTTACTTTGTGACCTAAATGAATAAAAATATAACGCTGATGATAAAATGGTGACAGGCCTAGCAGCAATAGGCCAGCTCAGTGGAGAACTGTTCATCCAGAACTGTTCAGGTATTTAAAACCTATAACGGAATGAACATATATAAATGAACTCTGAAATATTACCCTCCTTTGGGCAGTTGCGTAAGAAAGAGAACGGTAACCTAATACGATACATAACATAACATAACCTAACTTCACGCCTGTATCCCCGAAGGGTTAGGCAGAGGTGTATTGCACACCCACGATTCGCCAGTTATGTTAGGGTCCCAATGTAATAGGGGGCGACCCTATTGCCATCTACCGGGCACATTACTAAGCGAGCGATAATCAAAATTATTAATACACACATAACTACGAAAAGTCAGAGGTGTGTGCCCGGGGCGACTGGGGATCGAACTCGAGACCTCGTCTCGGCAGTCCGTTACGTACACCACTGGGCTATCACCGCTTTTTTGATACATATACATGAAACAAATCAACAGGCACAATATTCTTACAAATCCTTTTCCAATGAATCATTAATCGAATTGATTCGATACAACTGAATTGATCCAGAATAGTATTTCAGACAGACATTAACACTATCTTTTAATTTGCAACCCTTAGAGTCATTAAGTTTAATTTCCTTTTAGTGAAACATTTAATTAGTCTGCTATTTTTCACAAACATTAAATGTGTACTTAAAATAAATTTATGTTTGGTAATAAACCCGTGTAACGATATCGGTACACCGAACTTTTAGGATCGGAAACATTAATTTGCTTATAAAAAACTTCTTAAAAACCTAAAAGACAGTAAATTCTTGGTATATGAATAAAAATGTCCTGATATTACATAATCTTTGAACCGTAAAAATATATTTAAATGATACTAAATTGCTTGTACACTAAATTTTTGGATTCAATTTCAAATGTAGAATACCGAAAGTTTACATTTTTAAAGTTCATCGTACGGGTGGTTTTGCATTAATTTATTATCATGTACAGTGGCCCTTAAAAGTCGCTGAACACTAACAAATTAACAAACGATCTTCACATTGAAATGAATCAATAAATAAAATATTGTTAATTATTTCTGGAACCTTCAGAAGACGAATTTACTTTTTCGTTTATTTTTTATTTTTTATGTGAAGTTTTAGAGCTAAGGTGATCGGTAACTTGGAATGTGTTAAGGTAATTCCGATTGCGACTGTAACTACAGTAATTCGCAAGAAAAAAAAAGGAGAATAGGTAAATGAGAAAATACAGAGCCAAGGATACTGGCACTAGCTTTGTTGCAAATATTCGTAATATATACCTAATTTAAAAAAAAAAGGTATCTTAATATGTTTATCCGCATTTTAGATTAAATATCACAAGCTAATAGTTAACCGCGTGTCTAGATAGCACTGTGTGGAATGTCGTAGAAAAATACACCGCGTACACGCGCTGTAAAAGACATTATGACTCTATCATCTGTACTTCAACTATATTACGCCTGTTTTTATTTGCTATTGAAATGTGCTTTGACTTTCATAAGTGTTATTTTGTGACGTAAATAAATAAAGATATTTGATATCTAGCACAATCATATTTGTGCTTTATAAACTGCAGTACTTATCTAAATTCGTGTATCTATGTATAGGTATATAACTCCTTGATCTGGCAACACGGAGCCTAAATCACTGCGGTAACATCAAATAATACAATTCACCAAATAAATATCGATAGAATTCGTTATAAATAGTTTTATCTCAATGGGGTAAACAACTTAAAATTTTGTCTGTTGGTACTTTTTATGTTACAAGTGTCTACTAAGTAAGGATTTTTGGAAAATTCACCACTAAGGGGGCAAAATATGAAATATTCTTGTGCTTTTCCGGGTCTTAAAATATTACGTCTAATAAATTATTATACGTATTTTAATTCGCTAAATGTACGCCTTAGTAAGCAAACCCTTAGTTTATTATGTTTGCTTCTTCAATATATAGTAGTTAAAATAGCTGGCTAATGATGTAGCTACCGCGCATGCGCGTGTTTTTGCCCACCAATAGCAACATGGCGCGGGAGCTGACGCGCAATTTGTCACCGCGGTCAAACTGCATAACTTTACCTATTAGGAGTTAAATGCTTATATTATTGTGAAAAACAAACTTTAAAATTTACTCAGGTAGGTAAGTGCTTTAAGTATTTTAATTTTCGATGAAAAATAACGGGGTGTTATTAAGTTTGATATGTATGTGTGTGATGAACCGATTTTAATTTTGTTTTTTTTTTTGTTTGAAAAGTGAATTCGTCGTCAGTTTTCTCAGCATGTTGGAGGAATTTAGTTTTTTTTTTTACATTAGTGACTGGGTCACCTATATGACCTGTATGTCACAGATCGAGGACGTCGTTACTAAAGGCCAAACAATTATGAAAATAGGAGAAGCGAAAGGCATATGATAGAAAATAGTGAAAAGATGTTGTCTCTACCTACCTCAATGGGAAAGAGGCGGGACTATATGTATGTATAATTTACTGTAATATATTTTGAGACAGACTTTAATATTCTAACTAAACTGCATTTGAGTTTTTTACGAGATAATGAAGGTAGATAATGAAAGAAAAAAACCGATCAAGTGCGAGTCGAGTTCGACTCGTGCACCGAAGGTAGGTACCGTACCACGTATTTATTTTTTGGAATTTTTCCTTTATTTGTGCTGTAAGACCCTGCTTTTTGCCAAATTTTGTCATTCTTGGTCAACGGGAACTAACTAATAAGTTTTCGACCCGAAAATGTAAAAATAGTTGAAAATTAAGGTAAATTTTGGTACCTACAAGTTTTTGCAAATATCTTAATTTGCCCATAACTTTTTATCGTGTTGACTCAGGACCTTGATTTTTATACACCTAACAGACATTATAAGCCTCAGTAAGTGGTATAAATTTCAACTTGCTAGGTCTACCCGTTCCTGTGAAAATCGATGGTCACACACAGACTCGTCCGTCTAACAAGAGAGTGATCTTATAAGGGTTCGTTTTACCTTTTGAGGTACGGAACCATAAAAATAACGTTTATGGGAGCGACTGTTGTCTGACCCCAACTCAGAGAGGAACACCTGCGCCAAAGCTTCGGTCGTCAGTCGTCGAAGGTGTACTGGCCTACTGCTACTGGGTGAGGTTGATTGGGCCCCGAAGATCCTGATAGTGTTACATCTATAACATAACATAAACTCACTCCTATATCCCCGAAGGGGTAGGTAGAGGTGCTAGCACCCACATTTCGCCAGTTTATGTTTAGGTCCCAATGTAATAGGTGGCGAGCCTATTGCCATTAACCGGGCACTTATAAACCTGCGATAAATACACACATAACTTCGAAAAGCATCGAAAAGTCATTGGTGTGTGCCATGGTAATACCTGGGATCGAACCCGAGACCTAGTCTCAGCAGTCCTTTACCCATACCACTAGGCTACCGCGGTCATTTTATCTTACATCTATACTTTTTTTTTTTTTTTTTACGTTCGGAAATCCCTTCGGATACACCCCCTGCTGGCCAGCGGGGGTGGATTTGCTGGGCACCCCGGGTAAGCCCATCTACATCTATACTAATATAAAATTGCAAATTAGTCGTGTCTGTACATTGGAGATATTAAAAAAAACGACATAAGTGTAGGTACAATATTAACAGGACTAGCTTATGTACTAACACTAATGGTTACTATTCTGACTGCGAAAAAAAACAAAGATTCCGAATAATTGATTGATAATTCCTTTTTGGAAGTCGATTAAAAATACAATATTCTTAGCAATAAGTTTTAAGTTCATGTAACTTCTATACTATTATAAAATTGTAAATTGGTTGTCTGTACATTGGAGATATTAAAAAAAAAACTTAGGTTATGTTAAATGAACGATTCTGAACACAAATATTTTATTTTATTGAATTTTTGTCTGTTTTTCTGTTTGTTTCTTCACGATGGACGCAATAGTTACTGAACGGATTTCGATACGGTTTTTTCCTTATCTTATAACTGTCCTACGCGAGGACGCGAAGGACATCAGCTAGTAAAAAATTAAACACTAGAAACGAAAAAAATTGGAAAAACTAATAGATAATTCAAAAACAATCAATGCTCAGACGATGTAAATATTAAAAAGAATACAAACAGTCTTATGAATATTCCAAAAAACCAGTTCACACAACTGTGAATATCGAAAAAAGTATACAACTGTGATACTTTTTAAACTGGATTGAATTTCACATAATTTATTTATGAGCTGCGTGTGAAGCATAAAAATTTCAATTAGGAAGACCGATTAAGTTTATCTGCCCACTTTTCGGCGCAGTTGGATTAATATCAGAAGAGAGTCCGTAATACGTCATCTTGATTTATGGGCCACCACCTAACACTCTAAACACCCGAGGCGGCGTGCGGTTTTAGTCGGTTCGAGCCCGTGCGGAAATCCTCTCGAAGCGACTTAAACCGCTCGCCGTCTTGAGTCTTCAGATGACGACCTCGTCCTGTAAGGCATTTCTTTCGCACCCCGACTGACCCAGTGCCACCTCTGGTTTCGAGATGGCCTCCTCAGGAGGAGGGTTTTTTTTCTTTCTTCCCGGATGTCCCACCCAGCCTTTTGATTAGGGAGGAAGGGAGACCCTGGGCATCAACGTACACGCTTTAAATACAACCGTGATTGGCGCTCGTATAATAAAATTAATTATACATTTAAATATATAATCTAATTGTAAATTCTGTACACACATGTACCTACCATCAGCTTAAATATTGAAATGCAATCGGGATTACGGTACACTAGTACGGTAATTAAAATACTACTTGTGTTACAAGTAGGTACCAAGATCTTCCGGGACGGTGGGGCGACTAGCGCCCTTCCCCCAAACCGGGGCAAGACGGGGACACCTTGGTTTCCAAACCCGAGGAACATCTCGAAACCGGAGATGGTCCAGGGTCAGTCGAGGTGCGAGGGATATGCTGCGAGGGACGGCGTGCGGTTTTAGTCGGTTCAAGCCCGAAAAGGTACCAAGATCTCACGTCCATAAACTGCATATAACTACCGTTCGGAAATGAGTTCAACAGTTCATAATGTCGATTAGATTGCTAAACTTTAATTACATTTTTATTATAATGTCTATCCTTATCCTTACTTAATATATAAATGTGAAAGTAACTCTGTCTGTCTGTCTGTTACGCTTTCACGCCTAAAACACTGAACCGATTTTACTGAAATTTGGTACAGGGGTAGATTAGACCTTGGGATAGGACATAGGCTATGTTTTGTCGCGATAACCGACATCTACGCGGGCGGAGCCGCGGGCAAAAGCTAGTTATATATATTCACAGGGCCCAAACCAACCTCATCTCCTCATCGGTGCACTTGCTAAACTACGTACGAGGGTCTGCTGCAGGCCTTCCTCTCGACGTAGGGAAGTCAGACGGCAGGCACCCCCAAAAAAGCCGATATGCCAATCAAAAATAATAAGCAGACCTCGGGCTCCAAGGCGCAAAACTTAGGACGCAACTGTAAAATCGCTAAAAAAAATATATTATAAAACGCACATTTTTCAACAATTTTTTTTTTTGTCAACATCCCTCTAGTTTTTAGGGATTTTCTTTAGAAAAGCCCTATTGCTATCGAGTTGTCGTCGACGTCGTCGTTGCCAATTTTCTGTCACGGTTTTGGGTATGAAGGAGATGAGCTATCGAGTTGCTGTTTTCGGTAATAGATTCGTGCTGGGGTGAACCATTGCAAGATAAAGAAAAAATCACAAAAAATCGCAAAAAAAAAACGCAAAATCGAAAATCCCTTGTATTCGGCTGAGCTCGTCTCAGGAATTCAACTTGTTTGTCAGTGTCATAGCAACTCCCTGGGGTTATCCTTTCGAGGGCTTACACGGTGTGCCCGGCAATGGACACCGTGCGGTTTTAGTCGGTTCATGCCTAACATAACCACCCCCGCCGGCCGGCGGGGGGGTATCGGAAGGGATGTCCGCACGTAAAAAAAAAAAAATAATTGTCATAGCAACTTCAACAGATAACTAACATACTTACATACACAACAAACCAATACTTTTTTGTAGCACATAAATTTTAGTAAAAAACTTACTCAAATTTTTAACATCATAAATGAAACTCCACAGCAAGTCCATACCTTTTAAGTCTAAACTCAAGAAATTTGTAAGTACTTACGGTTACTTTATGGGAGATCAAGGCACAGCAATTGATATAAATGAGTGAATCCGGGAGGCATTGCAGAGGACATAAAATCAAGATTTATTATAGTTGTCTGATGGTTTGCGCCACCGAGCGCCTAAACTCCATAAAAGAGAGAGAGAGAAACTCTTTTGTTTTACTAAAGCGCAAACTGTAAACACTGCAGCTCAATCCACGAGAAATAGTTCTAGTGACCCACAGAAACCTTTTTTCGGGATAGAATATATGTGCCAAATTTCAGCCGGATGCGTTCAGCCGTTTTTGCGTAAAAGAGCTACAAACATCCATCCCAACATCCATCAACACGAACTTTCATATTTATAATATTATAAGAATTACGACTACTGTACAGTCACCCTTTTTTTTTTTTCGTGCGGAAATGCCTTCCGATACCCCCCGCCGGCCAGCGGGGGTGGTTATGTCGTGTATCGACTAAAACCGCACGGTATCGTCCCCAAGTGTCCGTTGCCGGGCACCCCAGGTAAGCCCTCGAAAGGATAACCCCCCCCTTTTTTTTTTACGTGCGGAAATCCCTTCGGCATTCTGCTTTTGCAATGTTGAGCTGAGAGTGCACTACATGATTACCTACAAGTTTTTCAATTAAATACCATTGAATTGTTTTTTCGATATTTATTCCTCCGTTGCTAGACCGATTTTTAATTTTCTTTTTCTGTTTTAAGTAAATAGTTAAGTTTTGGCGCCAAAATCGTGGTCTCAACATTGATCATTTCGGAGAACTCAGATTTTGAAATTTTTGAAGGGTGATTATTCCTCCATGGTATGTTCAATTTTCAATTTTATTTTTTCTAAACATTCCGGATATCAAATTGTATTTACATGCCAAGTTTGGTCAAAATTGGTTGATTAGTTTAGGAGGAGTAGCGTCACAACCGAAATACAGCGAGTGGAGTGTGGAGTGTGGAGAGCTTTATGTTCAACTTCATCTCACTTTCAGCTCAAAAATAAATAACAAAAATATAAAAATGAAAATGTTATCCTCTGAAGATTATAACAATATACATAAATTATTTATTGATTCATTTCAATGTAAAGCTCGTTTGTAAATTTGTCAGTGTTTGGAAACTTTTGAGGCTCACTGCACAAGTGTTTTAATACCCGGGTTGTGCAAAGTATTATTTAATTTTACTATTAGGAAATACTCAAAAGCAGCACAGAATCAAAAAAGGAGCCGTGGGATACGTGGCGTAAACATTATAGGTACCTACCAAAAACAGTTGCTTAAATATAAATAACATACATACATATACTCCCGGCTTTTTCCCTCCTGGGTAAGCAGAGACAACAGCCCGCCATCTGCTTCTGTCCTTACATAATTTCACGAGCTTCCTTCACTATGATTAAACCTTTCATGCAAGCCCGCCGATTTTGAGTGCTTTTGACCTGCCCTTTTATCAACAACTCATTCATTGATCAGTGTATGGTTCGCGAGGACGACTCCGGCTTGCCTGCCTACTTACATCTATCTAATATACTTGGTGTGACTCGTTCCAAGTGCCCAAAACACTAATTTGACTTCACCTCGCCTGATGGTAAGCTGAAGGTGAAGTCTCAGGAAAGAGGGTCACCATTACATACACGTACCATGTTAACAACCGGTCCCACTAGTGCTGCGACCACAATCCCCCTGCCCGGCTATGCACTTGCTGACCCCTGAACGCAATCAAACCGAAATTGGATTACTATGGAGGGTTTTTCGCAATCGTGCACGGTGGTACCTACCCGGCCGAATTTTGTGACAAATTTGTGTCATCAAATTTCTACCACCGATGAAACCTTGTGTTAGAGCTTCGTCAGTCAGTTAGCAAGTGTACAAGCTTGCAAATGAGTTTGGCTTGGGCTCCGAAGAACATAACTAGGCGCCATACGTGTACGTTATGAACTACTACTACTACTAACTAGGACGGTTACCAGCTTCGCAATCAACCCAAACTTAAGCGTAGCGAGATTTGCCTATCCAACAATAGGTCAACGTGACCGGTCGACTTTTTCCATTGATTTGGTTTTTCGGTGATTATTCCTCGATGGTAAGACCGATCTGGACATTCGACCCCTTACGACACTCAGTAATGTCTACTTGATCACCGTGGCAAATTTGGTCGACATCGGTCAAACGGTCTCGGAGGAGTATCATTTGTTTGAAATGCAACTTTGAAACCAAAGACGCTTCGCTCGCCTTCGGCTCGCTACGCTTAACTACTACTTCAATAATTTTTAAACTTTCGCGTTCCATGATATACAATAATGTTAACGGCAATTAACGCGATCGTATAGGTATATACATACCTATACCTATATGAAAAAAAAAACACACACACCTTTCATGACCTTTGGATTGTCTGACGTTTCGACCAGGTTACAGGCTGACTGCCTGAGACCACGACCTATATACCTATACATGATCGCGTTAATTGCCGTTAAATTATTGTAACATAACATAACATAACATAACTTCACGCCTGTATCCCCGAAGGGAGAATTTTTTAAATCATTCCAGTAGTTTCGGAGTTTAATTAAAAATGTTGAATATCGCTCGCTTAGTAATGTGCCCGGTAGATGGCAATAGGCTCGCCCCCTATTACATTGGGACCTTAACATAACTGGCGAATCGTGGGTGTGTTACACCTCTGCCTACCCCTTCGGGGATACAGGCGTGAAGTTATGTTTATGTAGTTTCGGAGCCTATCAATACAAACAATCACATATTTCCTCTTTATAATATTAGTATAGATATAAATTTAAAAAAGGGTCGTTTCTATCGTTCGAATCTACCACTAAGCCGGATTATTTCTTACTAGAACGTGTTCTTTTATTTATTTAAACACACACAATTATGTCTTCAGCACTTCCATAATTATTTGCATTGTTATATCACCATTATCATTTCCTAATAAGCTGAAACATTTCAAATTCCAACGTGGAAAAGACGTAAGCCCTCAGCTTAAAGCGAGTTACAGGGTAAACACACATTGACATTTGGCTTGCAATCGGCTAGCCGATCAACTGAATACATTAGACTTAATAAAGGGAACAGGGTTCTTTTCATTAGCAAGCTACGGGATATCTTGATGGGCCCGAAACCCTAGGGCTGGCAGACTTGTTACTGGAAAGCTCAGGAATTTGACAGCATTCTGGTGCATATTGCTAGTCATAAGAACTCATGTGGCGTACGTATGGCGTAGTGGTAGAGCGATACTGGTGAGTCAGAGATCGCGGGTTCGATTTTTGCTCAGTGCAAATATTTAAATGCATGACTATGTATATTTCCAAAAAATCTATATAAGTACCTATGTTTATCTGCATTCTTAGAATATATAATACAAGTTAGTTTACTTTGGGTCTAGATGGCACTGTATAGAATTTTCTAGAATATTTATTTACTAGCTGATGCCCGCGGCTTCCCCGCGTGGAGGTCGGTTATCGTTTTTTAGTAATATCTCCGGTTCTACTTAACCAATTGCAATCAAACATACGACAGATTTTAAGTCTGACCAAGACCTTCCTAATAGAAAAAAAACCACATCAAAATCCGTTCAGTAGCTTTTGCGTCCATTGCATATAATAATATATATATATACCTACTTACCATAAACAGAAAAACAAACAAGAATTCAAAAAATAAAATATTTGTGCTAAGAATCGTTTATTTTTTACATAACACTATTTTTTAGGGATTTTCTTTAGAAAAGCCCTATTGCTATCGAGTTGTCGACGTCGTCGTTGCCAATTTTCTGTCACGGTTTTGGGTATGAAGGAGACGAGCTATCGAGTTGCTGTTTTCGGTAATAGATTCGTGCTGGGGTGAACCATTGCAAGATAAAAAAAAAACACAAAAAATCGCAAAAAAAAAAAACGCAAAATCGAAAATCCCTTGTATTCGGTTGAGCTCGTTTCAGGAATTCAACTTGTTTTTTCATATTTCCAATGTACAGACACAACCAATTTACATTTTTATAATAGTATAGAAGTTACATGAACTTAAAAGTTATTGCTAAGAATATTGTATTTTTAACCGACTTCCAAAAAGGAGGAAGGTTCTCAATTCGTCAGAATCTTTGTTTTTTATTTCTTGTTAATATTAAACCTACACTTATTATGTCGTATAATTAATGTGACGACATTACAATCTTTTCTCACAGATTTTGCCATTGCCTTGCGAGTCTGGCTATAAATGTAGCGCATTGACGTTCATATAATTATGTTGCTTTGTGACCTAAATAAATAAAGATATTGATTTGAAGTAGTACTTTCTCAGTTAAGCCAGTCCATACATACTGAGTGAAACATGGCATCACAGATAAAACAGAAATAGATCTGATATCAACACTCATAAAGCTAGCATTATCTTTTCTTACAGGCTGTACGTATTGTCTGGCGAAAATGGCTGTAAATGTAATAGTTACATATGACATCACGACACATAAAACATACATAAATCTGATAGTAACTCTCATAAACTAAGTAAGGAAGGAAAATCTCGAGTTGTAACAATAAATAAACTTCAGTAAAAGTTGTTCTTGCCTTAAACAGTCCGATAACCGATTCGGTAACAGACTTCATTGACTTTAAGCCAGATATAGTAATACCAAGTGTTATCTTCGAATATGTTCACAGTGATTGTGCAATGATAGAAATATACGACCGAAATTGTCTCAAGATATATTGTAAACTCAATTAATGTGACCTCACCAAGTTCTTTGGGACCCAAATCATTCTCATCTACAACCTGGTGGTATACCAGCTGATTGGATGACGAGGCTCTGGTGAAGGTTTTCCTCTCGGGGTTGGGTGGTAATACAACAGTCGGTCTCGCAAGCCAAGAAGACCCTGACCCCTAAAGTGTACGCTTTGGATGGAACTAACGCACAGCGATTATGAAATTTGACTACATCAGAAGGAAAATTAGATTTTTGTAATTTCACTTTCTGACAACCCTACTGTCTAAGACTACTGGCGCTACCCGGAATTGTCCGCTACTGATCGACGTCTCCTCCTTAGTTTTTTCTTACTAATTAGTTTAATGAGGTGTCCTGTGTTTACTTTAAGGACAAATTAATGTTTTTTTATTTGTTAATTGATGCTGTTTTAAGAAACAAAGAAATGGTTGTCTTTTGTGTCACGAATACGTGTTAAATAATTTCAGGATGAATCCTTTGTAAGAAAACTCAACATTGACTTAAGCTCGCTTTCGTAGGTACCTTTTTTTCCGTGCGAAAATAGCGCCGGCTAGCGGAGGTGGTTTTATCGGACTGGACCGACTAAAACCGCACGCCGTAAGGCATTTCCCTCGCACCCCGGCCTTTAGTAGGTACCTTGTTTTCGTCCGGAAATCCCCTCAGATACCCCCCGCCGGCGGGGGGGTATTGTCATATAATTTTTATTTTTACGTTTATCTTCCTTATCGAATTAAAATCACTAGGTTCAGCTTCGTTAATTAGAGTATTCCCCTAGAAAGGATGACTGGTCACGGCTTCAAGTTCCGTCATAGATACTGAATCTATCCGATTCAAGTGAAGCCCGTGGGGGTTACCAAACGTAAAAACAAATTTTAAAAAAAGACACCATACTGATAGCTTTAAAATTTTGGCAATTAGTAATTTCTTGCCTTTTTGTAAAGAGATACCGCTCGGGTACTTTACACTAATCTATATTAATAAAAGAGGTAAAGTTGGTGAGTTTGTGAAGTTGTAGTGGGTAATCTCTAAGATCTACTCAAGCGATTTTGAAAAAAAAAATACCAATAGAAAGCCACATTATTTGTAAGTGTATAACATCACGCTTGTACCCAAGGGAGCGGAGCAGTAATCATAAATATCAACGGTAGATTCCCATAAATTATTTGAAAACTAATAAACTACGGACTGATATGGGGGGTTCGAAACAACAACGGGTGAAGTCGGGGAGGACCAGCTAATTTCGTTATAAATTGTCTATTTGCAGGCATTCTGGAGGATTACTATCTCTAATTGACTGGTAGGTACTTAATGCATGCCAAGTAGTACCGTTAGGCTGAATAGAATTAGTTGCCATCGTATTTCTAATTCGTTCCGCGGTTCGGAATGTACTAAAAGAATAAGACAATTTAATCTTCGATTATTCGTATATAGTAGGTACTTTCTTCCGCTGCCCGGTGGGGAGGAAGGGGGTTGGCTTTTACGGGAGCAACTGCCGTTTGACTCCCTAACCCAGAGGAACTACATGTACATCAGAGTCTCATCAATCAACAGATATACCGACTTGTATGTGAGATTGACCTGGTCTCCGACGACATTACGATCCAAGAGTACGTAGATCTGGCATCCAAGTGATCTGTAATCGTAAGTAAGTTGTCACCGTAGTCTATAGAAGCTTGCAACACCAGGACTCCTGGTGTTGCAAGCTTCTATAGGCAATATACAGAAGTGACACTCCTGGTCCAGGAGTATCACATCTGTATTGCCAACCTACCAATTTTTCTATTGTATACCGAGAACCAAACAGCTAATGCGTTCAAGATTATGTATCTACATTTATTCAAAACAAGGAGCCGCTAAAAAAAAGTCTAAAACCAATCTGACGAAAAGAAGCAATAATACTTAAGTACAGCCAACAAAACAGTTGGTAGACAAAGTTTGCAACAACTGCAATCGCCCAACCAAAAAATCGGATAATTGGATCGGAATCCACAGTAGAACATACACGTATATACAATCAAGTTTTTACTCGCGTATTTGGTAGTATCATAATTTCTTGTCGAGCTTTATGTCCTTTTTTATTTCTTAAGTCTCGTCGGCCTTTTTTGATACCCGCTAAGATAATTCCTACCTCGAACGGCATTCGGAATAAATGCTGGCTACTTATTTTGCTGGCCGTACTAGTACTCTGTATGCGTTATGTAAGAGTTTGATTTTTTTTTTGTATTCCAGTTCAGTGCAGTCCATTTCCAGTTATTGTTCGATAATGGGGTGTTATAAAGCATTTTTATGAATTTAATTCCTTTTATGTAGTGTGTCGATGTGTGGTAAACTTTTGTTGTTGTCTATATGTGACTATAAAGGCCTAAAAGGCGCGTTCAGTAATGAGACGAGTTACGTTCGCAGTGAATTGAAATTATGCCAATATTGTAAGTCGAATACATCTCCATTGTTACATTATTAAATGACTCCATTGACTGGGTTAGCCTTTTGTGTTAAAAGGTCATAAGTTCATTTCATTGAAACTATATAATAATACCTATATACATATAGAGCATTTAAGTTGATCAGTTGTATGAGTATGAAGTCTTCGATTCAACAGAATTATAGTTTGAACGAAATACTTAAAATATTTCGAAGAATTTGATGACAATATGAACGAAGATTTCTCCGAAATTGTCAAGCGTTTCTGCGTATCCAATTAATGTATATTTTATACGTGTAAATGGAATGTTTAAGGGCGTATGTAATTAGGACGTTATAATTTCAATCTTTTTCTTATAGGAGTCAATAATTCAAACGAAATATTTGCAAGATGGATCCATTCGTACTCATATTATTTCAAAGTAAATATATTTAAAATAATTTGCGTAATAAGTTAAACAAGTCTAAACTCTGGGATTTGATTGGTGTATAGGTATATTAAATTACCCGATGGAAGCGGTATTTTCATGCTGGCAAAACCTCATCTGTTGAGAACATTTTTATTAATCATTTTATTTACCTTTCGAAGTTTCTTTTTCGGTGCAGTGTAATACACAATATGTCATAAGTGCGTAACGCAGTTTTTTAAGTTATAACATTATATAAAAAAATATATAAATTATATATATTAAATATAAAAAAAAAGTTTACGAATAATTCTGTATTTTATAATCATTGTTTGCTGATAAAACAAAGTTGTTTTGACTCCTTTACATTTTTATTATCTCGGCAAGTAAGTTTTTATGCAAAATAGTTACACGTCATCTGTGATCAGCAACAATACATTGGAATTATAATAAAGAGCTAAATATGGAAGCCACAGTCTATACAAAAGAATATTATATATATATATATATATATTGGTTATATTGGTTACATTTTTTACCAACCTGTTTATATTATATATCATTCTTTTTTGTATATGGGCTGTGCAGATTGGGCCAATGTTTGCCAATGTACGCCGAAGTATAATCAAGCAATTATAAGAACATTCAATTTGGAGCCTATGGATGACTCTACTCCTGGTTTGGTTTATCTTGGATTTTACGGGAGCACCTTTACATGGCATCTGAATCTTTAACCCCAAGAGAAAAGTATAAAGTATGCGCCAGAGCGTCCTCCGTCAATGAGTAATAATAACTTGTCATATAGGTTTTAGAATGCGTATATAAACATTTTTTGTACTTAGTACAAAAGTTTTACAGTAAATACATTTTTTGGTAAATGTATACATCTACACTAATCACTACATAGTATAAAACAAAGTCGCTTTCTCTGTCCCTATGTATGCTTAAGTCTTTAAAACTACGCAACGGATTTTTATGCGGTTTTTTTTAATAGATAGAGTGATTGAAGAGGAACGTTGTACCCGTGCGAAGCCGGGGTGGGTCGATAGTAATATTATAAAGCGGAAAGATTGGAATATTTGTATTCATGTATGTAACGAATAAACATCAAAACTACAGGACCGATTTCAAAATATGTTTTCGTGTTAGACATCTACATTATCACTGAGTAACATAGGCTATATTTATTACTAGGAAAAATTATAGATCCTTAGAAATCCCTACCAAAACCAACCCAAGTTGTAAAAAAATTTCGTCGCATGCGCTGCGGAACGTGTTGATGATAGAACAAAAACATGTTCTATAAGATTATAGAACATATCAATATCTACAATAAACTTCACGAGACCATAAGTCCAACTATTGTAGTTATTTCACTACACGGAAAAAAATGCTCGTGGAATTAGTTTTCCTTCAAGAATAATATTATTCTCAGAAATATTGTTTTATGTTAAATAAATAAATGCTTGAACTAACAATAATATCTCAGCTCAACAAACTTGATATTGTCCATGAAAAACAGTATTATTCTTAGAATATTTACTACAAATAAAACAATATTTTTAATTCAAGTGTTTCGGAGTGTTGGCTGAATAAAAAATACTGTCTAAAATTAAGATTTTTATGTGTTTTAATATAAGAAAAAGTTGTTTGAGTTCAAGAACCTTAAAGTTTTGAATCAAAAGTTGCACTATTGACTTAAACTCAAATATCAAAATTGGTTAACTGGAGAATATATTCTTAAAATAAAATCGATATTTTCTCCGATTTAATAAATTTAGGTTTCTCATATCAAAAAATAGGAAAGTTTTCAGACAAGAAAACATTTATTTTGTTCAAGAAAATTAGTTTTTGAAGGAGCATTTAATTGGGTTGAATTAAGAATTTAAAATGGTTCAAATGAGCCTTTTGACGTTTTTTTATTAAGAATATACATGTTTGGTTTAAAGACATTTTATATAAGAGTAAGTAAGTCAAAGCATTGGCGTAAGAATCCGATTTATTTTAACTAAAACATTTCAAAGTTTTCAGACAAGATTTATTCGTTTTGTGATAAATAACTATAGTATTAAACAAGTAATAATATTAATATTTCTTAAAAAGAAGGATTAACTTTTTTAAAAGTTATTTAATTGTTTGGATTAAGAAAATAATATTTTAGGGTAAGTAAGGTTAGCATTAGCGTAAGCATACAAACTATTTGGACTGAAATCGTTCAATATTTTTACACAAGACGTTTTTGTTTTGTATGACGAAAAATATGATATTCAACTAATAATGTTAATATTTCTTAATAAGAAAGAATAACGTTTCTTCACAAGTTGTTTTAATTTTTGGATCAAGAAAAATATATTTTAGGGTGAGTAAGGTTAGCATTAGCGTAAGAATTCAAATTATTTTAACTGAAATAGTTAAATGTTTTCTCACAAGAATTTTTCTTTTTCTGAGAATAAATTGTAGTTTTCAGATAAAAATATTAATATTTTTAAATAAGAAAGATAATGTTTCTTTAAAAGTTGTTGTAAAGTTTGGATCAAGAAAAAGTATATTTTAAGGTAAGTACGTACAGCATTGGTGTAAGAATTCAAACTATTTGAACTGAAATAATTCAAAGTTTTCACACAAGACTTTTTCGTTTTCTGAGAATAAATTATAGTGTTCAACTAATAATATTAATGTTTCTAAATAAGAAATAAAAACCTTTCTGTATTAGATGTTCTAATGTTTGGACCAATAAAAATATGTTTTAGGATAAGAACGTACAGCGTTGGCGTAAGAATCTAAACTATTTGAACTGAAATAGTTAAAATTTTCCTGATAAAACTTATTTATTTTTGTAGGAATAAATGTAGGTATTTAAGTTAGAATCTTAATGTTTCTAAATAAGAAAGAATAACGTTTCTTTCTTCAATTAAATTTTTAAGCATTTTGTAATCTTACTTTTTTCTAAAGATTTAGATCGGAAAAAAAGAACATCCGTCCTAGATGTTCTCTTTTTCCGATCTAAATCTTTAGAATAACGTTTCTATCAGGAACTGAAAACCGTTGTGATTTTCGGTACCGGTTTTGATAAATTCTGGTTACCTCTACGGTTTACATAAATTACATAACCTTTACTTAGATAATCTTTTCAGTGAGTGAGTTAATGAGTGAGTGAGTATAATACCGCTTTTTATAAGTTGAGTTCACAGATTCAGAGAAAAATAATTAAATGCCTAATATGCCTATGTGTAGAAAAATTATCAGATTGCTTAGATTGGTAGGTAAAATAATTAAGTCTATAGTTTTACGTCAGGTTTAAGCTCTATACTATTAATTAATATTTTCGGTAATTTATTTTCTTCATAAGCTTAAGTCATTGAAGGGGTTAACCCCTTCACGTGGTTAGTATTATAAAGGTGTTAATCATTTCGCTGGGTTTTGAGGATGTAATTCGAACGAAAGGTAACACTGCGATATGAGTTACCCCATGTACGGGTTACCCTGTCAAAAGGCTTAACCCTGTAAGCGGTGTTGTCCGGTCCCTGGTATATCGAGGTTATAGTGGTATATCGGGTGCTTGGTTGTGGACCTCCACGCGGTGCACCCTGGGCAACGGAGTCAGCAACGCCTCTCTCCTAGGGCGGGAGAGACGCTGCCGCCTACGGCCAACTCCGACCGAGGCGAGGACGGCCCTGTTGAGGGCTGTTCGGAAGCTTTCCACGTGTCCCTCTGATTAGCAGATGGCACAGTGGAGAGCAAGTAAGGGGGCCATCTCGAAACCGGAGATGGCCCAGGGTCAGTCGGGGTGCGAGGG
The DNA here is from genome assembly GCA_946251805.1 of Cybosia mesomella. Taxonomy (NCBI): domain Eukaryota; kingdom Metazoa; phylum Arthropoda; class Insecta; order Lepidoptera; family Erebidae; genus Cybosia; species Cybosia mesomella. The sequence goes on from OX276395.1 coordinate 4,268,839, forward strand.
ATATGCTCTATGGGTAACCTTACACCCCGGCGTATTAAGACCCGAGACGGCGTGCGGTTTTAGTCGGTTCAAGCCCGACATAACCGCCCCCGCTGCCCGGCGGAGGGGTTTCCGAAGGGAATTCCGCACGAAAAAAGAAAAAGCACTGCTAAATGAACATTGAGCTAGATAGAGTACGAGACCCAGGTTAAGTATCCAAGTAGGTAGGTAGGTTAAGTTAACCTATAGTTATACCTACATAGATAAACATAATATGGCAACAAATTGTCTAATTTACTGCTACATCAACAGTCAAGACAATGAATGTTCTTGAACGAAAAGTCAAGAAAAACGTTCTTATTATAAGATAACGAAAATTCTTGGATTATCAGTCAAGAAACACAATTTTAATCCAAGAACGAATTTACTTGGATGATTGGAATTTATCAGACTTCCAAGAATAATAATTTTAGATGAAAAATAATTTTCTTGACTGACACTCGATCGTAATTGATTAGTCATACACACATACACGCCGCGCCGGGCAACGGAAGAAACGAAAAAGCATTGAGTGTTACCATCTCAAATTAAGTACTCCTCAATTTTGCGATTGTTCGGACGATGGATGACTTTAATATTATTAGGGACAAGGCAAATAAATTATGAAAAGCTAATATTTACAACATAAATGGTGTGCTATCGCGGTATGTACAGGGAATTTCATCGAGAAGAGTTGGTAATGGGAAAATTTAAACAGTAAAATTATGTAGGTATATCTAAAAATGCTAAACGGACTCGCGTCACAGATTTTGTTAAGTTATATTTTGCTGTATTGCCTTCGGATACATTTATGAGTACCAGATCAAGAATGTTACGTGCTGTTTAAACCATGCAAGTCATTTATTGCTTCAATTTAATTGTATGCAACAGGCAAGAAACTTGCATCATGTAAATGGCGCTTAAGTAACGCTAGTCACTTACTGATACTGAACTTACTCAAGTCACTTTAAAGAAATAATGTTTGTAAACAAACTGTCACTCATAAAATTGAATAGCTTCGGTAGGTAGGAATAGGGTTCGTTTTTAGACCGAGTTGATAGTAATTTATATTGAAGGGAGTGGTCACAAATCCTCACTAGTTAAGAAATATGTTTAAAACTCCACAGAAATAAGTTATTTTTAGATTAAGTATTGACAATTTGTTTAATACAAACATTCTACATCGAATTTGACTGAAGTAGGTATAGGTACATCTAAACTAGTGTTAACGTTGCGCTATCTACTTACTAATATTAGGCACGTAATTCAAATAAATCATTCATCATTCATCATTCATTCAAACCAAATAAAAAAACTGAGCTTGATTATTTAATTTAAAAATATTATCTTTAATTTTTTATCGGTAATAAAATAATTGGTTTTGAGTGTGGTTTTGAGCGTTTACAAACTTTTTTACGAGATTATTAACAGCTGCGCCAATCTCATCGAATTCCAAGCGGATGAAGTCGTAGGCAACAGCTAGTTAACTACTATAATACCATAATCGAGCCATGCTCTAAGAATCGAGCCACATTTTTTTTTATTGTCTGTTTGATCCATTTCCCCTAAATACGCGCGTCGCGCAGCTGGCAGCTGGCAACTCTGGCTTAGGAGTCGACCGTTCGCGCACAGAGTACCTACTTTTATAAAGCATTGGCGGTTGGCGGTCGATCGTTGGTGAAATCGAAACAAAAAAATATTAAACTTCAAAAGTAAGTAAAGTATTGATAAATTATCGTATTGGATTAGAATAGCTTAATTTATTAAAGGTATGTATTATCCCTATTGTTTTAGATGAACGAAGTATTTGATGTAGTCGCTGCCGGAGCAGACAGAGAAAATACTATTGAACACGTGGAAAGTTGTTTCTCAGACTCTGACAATATTCGTTCATTACTGAGAAAATGGGAAGTCCCGGAGTCTGTCATTATTCGGTTCCAAGGTAAGTACCATTACTTACTAGGTATATTAAGTTGTAGTGGACCTATCCAACGACCGACCAGTGTATATGTAGGTATGTTGCTTTTGAAGTGCAGGCCCTCGATACTATTGCATTCTAGCCTCTCGGTTCGGATCTGGTCGAACCGGCCCGGGCCGGTAGGTCTGTTGCTGGACTATCACGGTGCGCAATGATATTATAAGTAAAATTGACTTAAAATATCATTGACATTTTTCTCATCATTTATTCTCAAGGGCGCGACGCGCGTGCTCCCGTGTTGGTTCATTTAATGAGTACCTACCTACCTACTTATGTAAGTAATAAAACCTCTATTTTCCAGAAAATGAAATCAAACCAAATCAATTAAGGCACCTAAACGAAGACATTCTCAAAGAACTTTGCCCGCTAATAGGCCACCGAATTCTCATAAAATCTAAATTGGATGAATTTTACACTGGACATGTAAGTACCTACTATTATTATAAAAAGATATACACTCCAAGCAGGATGTCAGTCCAGGCCCTACCACCCCATACAGAACCCTTTAGACCGGCTTTTTATTGCAATATTTTCATTTGTGAACCAAACGGTTAGCGCAGCAGTAGGCTACTCTAAACTAACAGGTTTAAAGTTATTTGTGGAAGAGAAAGTGTTTTTTCCCGGTGGTAGGTTGTATGATATTGCAAAAGTCACCAGACCCTATATTTGAATACCACTATTAATAATAATAAATAATGCTGGAAATTTCACAGCATCATGTAGTCCCAAAGTAAGCAAAGCTTGTGTTATGGTAATCACATGACTGATATACTACTTAAATATGTACTTATTTTTTTGTAAATACATACATATTATACATAGAAACACCCAGACCGGAGACAAATATTTGCAGGTCATACAAACATTTGTCCCGTGGTGGGGATTGAACCCGCAACCTCATGCGACACAGGTGGGCCTTCACCCACTGCACCACAGAGGTTGTCACTATTTATATTATTTGATACTCAGATGTTGGGTTTTTCTATAAGTTTACTTCTGCAGATGCTGTTAACTCACTCAACCCCCAACTACAATTACATTTGTATTAATAATTTAAAAAAAAACATTTTCAGACGGATACTGATACTACACTCACAACAAAGTCTGTAACGAGTGACGCTAATGATGAACTAGGAGATTTGGATAGTATATCAATTGAAAATCTATTTTCAATTGTAAGGCCACCTTTCCCAGACTTTGATTTAAAAACACTTCTGAGTACATCACCATGTGGGAAAAGTATAATTACCTACTACAATTTAAATAACACACTAACTAGTAAGCACAGGAATCAGTTGGTGGATATTATCGTCAGACATATATTTACCAGAGTTGTTAACCAGTAAGTACATACCTACCTACTTTAAATGACACATGATAAACTTGTTGTGTTTGGGCTCGTTTGACTTGTCTTGTCGGGTAATAGTATATTATGGGGTACCACTGTAGACTGTACGTCGAATTTTCATAGGCGGTATTTTTTTTTTGATAGAATACTGTATTCTAAGTGTATTTTTGAAAACAGCAAAGCGCGGAAATTCATAGTTTTCGAGAAAAAAATCATAAAATGTTTGTTTATTTTTTTTTTGTAACTTCTAACCTGATTACCACCTGTCAAGCCGCTTAGGGGGGCTCCTTTTTTTAGGTAATCTCCTATTTTTGGGTGGTTATAAAAAAATAACCACGAAGGCAGAGGCCTCGTCTAACCTAACCTATCCGCGTTAGATTGCTCTGATTTTCGATTATATCAACCATTTTGTATCAAAAATTATATCAACACTTATTATGCACATATTACGAATAAATAAAAATTTAAAATTAAATAAATAACATTTACGAAAATAGTCGTGAATTATTGAAACTTTAGGATTATTTATCTATAAAACTATGTATTTCCGCAACTTGCGGTTTTCAAAAATACACTTAGAATACAGTATTCTATAGATAAAAAATACCCCCTATGAAAACTTGAAAAATATAGAAGAGATCTATCTGTATAATGTTAATATGAAGCTCACAGTAATGTACAGTGGAGCCTGTTAGGGTACTATAGAGCTAGTCTGGTGATGGAGATGGAAGCTGGTCATAGGAACTCCTTAACTATACATGTTAAGCTTGACGTGTTTGACTTTGTTTGATTTCTCTTGACGGGTTCTCTCAAGCAGTTCCGAGTACTAATTCTATAAAAGCTTGGTTTGAAAAATACCTATTTATCAACAAAACCCTTATTTCGCTTTGTGAAGAAAAATTGAGAACAAAATTTAAATTAACCCTGCTTAACGGACTTACCTACTAATGTGACTCCAATTTAGTATTTTTTGTTTGGGTGGACTAAAATTATATGTGTACATACCTTCCTAGTTAGGTACTAATAGATGTTTTTCCTCAACCATTTAGTAAGTTAACTCTTTGTACATCCTGAAGAATGCCTGTATGCTTTTAAAGTTTTAAACCTTTCAGTAAAATTACTCATGAAGAGTACAACATAATCACAGGAAAAATAATTGTCCTGTTTCCTAAGGAGAGTAGCGGAACATACTTTGTCCCTCCAGTTAAAAAAAGAGAATCCATTTCTGGAAAACCATTGTTTGCGAGGGGAAAGTTAGTAGATAAAATAAGAAATACTCTATACAAATCCGGCGAGAAAAGAAAAATTAAGACAGATTCAGAGAGCGAAAATGGGAAAAAAAACAAATGTTTCGAAGAACTGAAAGGTTTTTAAACAAGATGTGCTATTCAAGTTATATTATATACTTGTAGATGTAGGTAGTAGACTTAGTTATAGTAGACTTACATAGATATAGTAGACTTGACAATGTAGGCACAAAATACTATTAAGTACTCTATATCAGTTATTTATCTATCTATATATATATATATATAAATGAACCCCAATTTCTTCTGGTCTTCTTTCGTCTTTCTCTGGTCTGGCTTAACCGATTTGAATAATTCTTTCACCATTTGATAGCTATACTCTTGGAGGAGGTTTAAGACTACTTTTCATCATCATCAACATATACCATCACTACGGGGGCAACGCCGCGAGGGCAGCTAGTAATTTAATATTATTAAAATATCAGATCCATACCTTTTTTTTTTTTTTATCGTGCGGTAATCCCTTCGGATACCCCCCCCCGCGTGCCAGCGGGGGCGGTTATGTCGGGCTTGAACCGACTAAAACCGCACGCCGTCTCGGGTCTACAGACGCCGGGGTGTAAGGTTGCCCTTGACTCCTTTTTCTTTTGATGCTCTCTATAATGTAGCGATTCTAGACTGTCATCTACGTTCTTGAATCATCTGTAAGTTTTTTCATGTCTTTGACAGATAAGCAAGAAGATAAAATAGCATTCCTAAGAAACAATTCTGAACCATGGGCTCAGGTTATTGAGTATTGGCTTGCAACTTATCCTCTAAGGGAATTATCTAACCATAAAAATGTCTCTGAATTTATTGAAGAATGGAATATCCTAAATGATCCAAGGAGCGAGGTGTTGGTTAGTAAACTATCAGCTTTTTTTACAAGCGAGAACAAATGTTCTTTGTAATATTGGAAAACTGTCCCATTAACTATAAATAAATTCAAGTATTATTTGTAGTTTTCCATGATACTATAATGACCAATAAATGTTCATGTTATTTGAAACTCTATTATTCTTGACTAACAAAATTATAATTCTTGCTCGAAAACATCTCCTTTATCAGTGATACTGATAAATCAAATAGATTGTTTTTTTTTTTAAGTTTTACTTTTTTTCAGATCAACTTGGATTTTGAAAAGAAATACCTCGACAAAACATTGAACTTCTTTACGAAGTGGCATCCATTTGTCAACCGGGTTATCAATTTGAAATTTAATAGCACCAAGGATGATAATTTGTCATATTTATATGAAAATATATGCCAAAACCCTGATGATGGTAAGTGGCATAATTTTATCTTTTTACCTGACTTCAAAAATGGAAGAGGTTCTAAGTTTATATTTTTTTATCCATTTTTTTTTTTTTTTTTGTGAAAATTGTTTATAGTGCCTACTGAGAATGTAAACAATGCATTATTTTTTATTCTTTATTTAAACATGTCTAATTTTTTTTTTCAGACCAGAAAGTGACCGATCAGATAAAACTACTATGCTACCTGATCCCTCCAAGAGGGAGGTTGAACAAAAAAACTAAATTCACTACACTAGAATGCATCGAAAATTTTATAGTTGAAGTTGAAGTAAGTTTCATTTTTACCGCCTAAAAAAAGGGGTGTTATAGGTTTGAAGTCTGTGTGTTTCTGTGTCTGCCTATACTGCCTGTGTGGAGTCATGGTAGTTAACTAGATCGGCTCATATATAACTTCATTTTATTCTGTTTTGGCTCATAAGTTAAAAAGTGCGGGGTCATTTCCCGCGACAGGATAAAAGGTGGAAGGACGACCTCATCAAGGTCGCCGGGATGCGCTGGATGCGGGCTGCTTTAGATCGGTCATTCTGGAAGTCTATGGGAGAGGCCTATGTTCAGCAGTGGACTGTGTGTGGCTGATATGATGATGATGTTCAGTTATCTAGTTCCCATAGTACAAGATTTGCTTAATTTGGGGCTAGATGGCGCTGTGTGAAAATGTCCACCGATATTTATTTATTTGCATCTGTAGACAAAAAGTGGAATTTCTTGTTCTGTGTCTAGGAGTTTTTGTACCATGGTTCTGGTAGTCCTTGGTTGTTTATAGACTCAAAATAATAATAATGTAACTTGTTTCAGAATTTTGGAGATATTTCTAAAAAAATTCAAGATTTAGCATCAGCAGCTCAAAAGCAAACGCAAACATTGCAACCATTTCTAATCAGATGTGGGTCTGCTGGAGATAATATTTTTAAATATTATCTGGTCATCGACAAGGTGAAATACAGGTTTGAATCGGCAACAAAGGCATTCGATACCTTATTTAAAAGCTACCACGTTCTTAACGCCAGATACCCTGCCGCTGCTGCGCATATATATCTAGTTATCCAAAGATGTGTGTATGGATTTTCAACAAAATATGATAAAACAGTCCCTTACATATCTGATGTATTATCTATAAGTATATAAGAAGGTTGGGTTTTAGGTACTCAGAATTTAGAAAACATGTTAAAGTGTAATAAGTGTGATAATGTTTATGATAATTTTCGATTTTATTTCTACCATTTGCGATACTCTCATAATACTACTAATTATTTCCCGTGCCCCGAAAAGGACTGTAAAAGACTGTATCATTCTAAAAGTGTATTGAAAAAGCATTTTATATCTGACCATAATATCCTTGATAATCAAAATACTGCTAGTAATGTAAATACTGTAAGAAAATATGAAACAGAACCACCATCTTATTATGAAGATCCAAAAGATAATTTTGATAAAGTAGTTCCAAATTTCGATGAATATGTATCAAAAGTTAATGACACAGTTACAACATTTATGACTGAATTACATAGTATTTCTAGTTTACCCAGTAACATAATACAATCTATTGTTGAATTAGTTTCAAATTTGATCATATCAGAACCATTTCTCATATTGAAAAATTCGTTAAAAGATTCAAAAGATATTTTTTTAATGATAACAGCACTTCAGGATGCATTCAGTAATTTTAATACTGATTATAAAAGAACGACTTACTTAAAAAAACAGAACACTTATGTAAAACCTGTTCCAAAAACAATTGGTGTATCTGAAGATAGTAGACAGGAACAAGGAAATGTTGCGATGGTTTTAAAGAACAGAATGTCATATTTTATTCCTTTGCGGGAATATCTAAAAGTTTTTCTCGAAGTACCAGATGTTCTGACAACCATATTAAATTATCAAAAAAATGTTGCTGATGATTCTAATGTACTAAGAAACATTGTAAACAGCACTTCTTGGCAAGAAACAAAACGTAATTGTGAAAATGAAAATATAATTCCCTTAACGGTTTATTTTGACGACTTCGAATCTGGCAATGCCTTAGGCAGCCATTCTGGCAGCCAAAAAATTGGTGCAGTGTATGTTACCATATCCTCGATTCCTCCAAATTATAGTAGTCGCTTGGAATATATTTGGCCGGTGTTATTGTTTTACGCGCAAGATCGAGTTGCTTTTGGTAATGAATCTACATTTAGACCTTTGCTTGAAGAATTAAACTTTTTATTCGAAGAAGGAATCGGTGTAAAATGTGGTCATTCAGCTACAGTCACTGTAAAGTTCGCATTAGGGATAATTTCTGGCGATAATTTAGGTCTGAACTCAATTTTAGGGTTCCATGAAAGTTTTTCTTCAAACAACTTTTGTCGTGTATGTACAACCTCTAAAGCACAAACAAAGGTAGATACAAAAGAAAGAGCTGAAAACATAAGGAAACAACATAATTACGAGACACATTGCGATAATAGTGTTGGTATTAAGCAAAAATGTATTTGGCATGCATTAAGTTATTTTCATGTTTATAACAACTTTACATGTGATGTCATGCATGACTTGTGCGAAGGTATACTTCGTTATGATATGTGTTTAATAATTAAACACTTTATAGATTTTAAATATTTTGAACTAGATAATTTGAATAATAGAATAAAATATTTTACGTATTTAAAAAATGAAAAAAATAAGCCACCACCGGTCCTAAAGAGACACTTGCTGAACGGTCAGATTATTTTCTCAGCATCTGAAATGCTGTGTTTGGTTAGAAATCTTAGATATATAGTTGGAGAATTTATTCCGAATAATGATCCAATATGGTGCCTCTACTTAAAATTAATAGAAATAACAGATATATTAACTTCTCAAACGTTTACGTCAGAATTACTAGACTACTTAAAGACCTTACTTGAAAGTTACATGGAAAGTTTAATTGAAACATTCAGTTGTTCATTAAAACCAAAGCATCACTTCCTTCTTCACTATCCAAGAATTATTGCAAAGCTTGGCCCTCCTATTCTTGCAAGTGCATTCAAGTTCGAAACAAAACACAGGGAACTCAAAAAAATTGCACAATCAATGGCTAATCGCAAAAACCTGCCATTCACACTGGCAACCAAACATCAATTGACAATTTTTCAGAGATTGCGCACTGGACTTAGAGATCGTATAATTTACGGTAAAAAAATAAAATATGATGACACATCAAAATTTTGCGACGAAGATGTTTTTGATTGTGTTGTTTTTGTTGAGATCAATGGTTACAACTATTCTAAAATGAATGTGATTTTACGTAAGTTTGAGGAAGATATTCCCGTGTTTTACAAAATTAAACATGTTTTGATTAATAAATATGATAAAAAAGTTTACCTTGATTGTATAGTTTTAGAAACACTAGATTACTCTTCACATTATATGGCTTATCTTGTTTGTGAAACAAATGTTGCAGAAGTCGTTCACTTACATGATTGTTGCAGTTTGACGCCAAATATAATTCACACAGTGAAGCAAAGTACCTATGTTGATTTAAGATGTTAGTAATGATTAGGTTACCTACCCTACCGGCTGGGGCGCCCACGTCGTCTGTACCTATCTGTAAACTTACTGAAATTCATATTGATCCTAAACTAATTTTTAACGTAATTAACAGATAATCACACTAGACGAAGTCGATTTGTTGAAAGCACTTAGTAGATTGTTTTAACGTATTACTTAGTTGTATGCCCATACTGGGTTCAAAGTGAATTTTTGAGACTGGACAGTTGGGGCAGCTACCTTAACCGTTGTACCTACATGAAAACGTCCTTAGAACCCAAGCTTTTAAAGATATTCTGACCTGCATCCACATATTTAACGTGTTACATCTGTGTCTTACTGTTTAACAACCCTGGTAAATATGTCTGACAATAATACGTTTATAGTTTCACATGCTGAATCACAAGTAAGAGACAGATCGAATAAAACAAGTACCGACTAATAACACACATCTTGGGTTCCTCTAAAAATCCACTTTGTATATTGTCTCAAATTTTCCACCATTCAAACTGTAAAATCACATAATCGGCAAAATACGGCCTCTTAAACTAAGGTTTTTGTTTGTATTAATTTAAAATTAGTAGCATAATAATGTGATGTCTATTACTTGTTATTTTGTTATATAATTATATTATTTTGTTTGTGATTGTTGATTTGTGTGTACCTTGGCAAGGCCAAACGTTTTTATAACCCAATAAATAATGTTTCAATATAATTATTGTTTACTTTCATTTTACAGATTAAGGACATGACAGAGAGCAGATTTTAAGGCAAGTGTATTAATAGTCTTAATTTAAATAGCCTGTGGTTGCATACTAAAAACTAATGTATCTTAGGTGGATTCTTTCTGTGCTTTAAGAGAAAATAATTTGCTTAACTCAAGCGTTTTAAATCATAAGTGGAAAGTAACGACGATTTTGAGTTGAGCAAGCAGATTTTAGGATAAGTATATTCATATTCTTAATTCAAATAAGAGGTTTCATACTAAAACCGGATTTATTTTAGGTGGTAACTTTCAGTGCGTTCTTCAGATAATATAATTTGCTTAACTCGAGCATTTTAAATCCTGATTAATTTAAAAATCCGGGAAGCAAAATCAGTACGCGGAAAAATAGGGCATGATAATTATTGTAACAAGTCAAAGATAATTTATGCCCTTTTTCCGCCTACTGATTTTGCTTCCCGGATTTTCAAATTAATCAGGATTTAAAAGGCGTGAGTTAAGGTGGATGTGCCGATGTAACCTATGCCGATATAACCTGACACAGTCCTCAAAATTGCAAAACAAAAGAAAATTTGAATTTCGCGGTTCACATCGGCACATCCACCTTAAGTAAATTATATTATCTAAAGAACGCACAGAAAGTTTCCACCTAAGATAAATCAGGTTTTAGTATGAAACCTCTTGTTATTTGAATTAAGAATATGAATATACTTACCCTAAAACTGTGCTTTCTCGACTCAAAATCGTCGTTCCTTTCCACTTAAGATTTAAAATGCTTGAGTTAGCAAATTATGTTCTCTTAAGAAAGCACAGAAAGTTTCCACCTAAGATAAATCAGGTTTTAGTATGAGACCTCTAGTTATTTGAATTAAGAATATTAATATACTTACCCTAAAACTGTGCTTTCTCGACTCAAAATCGTCGTTCCTTTCCACTTAAGATTTAAAATGCTCGAGTTAAGCAAATTATGTTCTCTTAAGAAAGCACAGAAAGTTTCCACCTAAGATAAATTAGGTTTTAGCTTGAGACCTCTGGTTATTTGAATTGAGAATATGAATATACTTACCCTAAAACTGTGCTTTCTCGACTCAAAATCGTCGTTCCTTTCCACTTAAGATTTAGAATGCTTGAGTTAAGCAAATTATGTTCTCTTAAGAAAGCACAGAAAGTTTCCACCTAAGATAAATCAGGTTTTAGTATGAGACCTCTGGTTATTTGAATTAAGAATATAAATATACTTAGCCTAAAAATGTGCTTTCTCGGCTCAAAATCGGTTTCTTTCCATTTAAGATTTAAAACGCTTGGGTTAAGCAAATTATGTTCTCTCAAGAAAGCGCAGAAAGTATCCACCTAAGATAAATCAGGTTTTAGTATGAGACCTCTGGTTATTTGAATTAAGAATATAAATATACTTAGCCTAAAAATGTGCTTTCTCGGCTCAAAATCGTCGTTTCTTTCCATTTAAGATTTAAAACGCTTGGGTTAAGCAAATTATGTTCTCTCAAGAAAGCGCAGAAAGTATCCACCTAAGATAAATCAGGTTTTAGTATGACACCTCTGATACTTGAAATAAGAATATGAATATACTCATCCTAAAAATGTGCTTTCTCGACTCAAAATCATCGTTACTTTCCACTTAAGATTTTAAATGCTTGAGTTGAGCAAATTATACTCTCCACAGAACGCTCAAAATGCTCAGAAGTTTTCTTCTGCCAACATAAGCAAGTCTTCAATTAAGATTCGAAGGTTTTGGTTCAAGTTCAAGAAGTGACAAGTCTTCGTTCAATGATGCAAGTCTTAGATGTAAACAGCGCCAATGTGACGTTTTGGCCTCTTTGGCCTTTTGGCAAATATGCGACACTTTCATTCCAAGAAGTCGAATTGTCGAGCTAAGACATGTATTTTCTGAACAAGACAAATGCATTCTCAAAAAAAAAAGAATATACTCTTGGATAAAATAAACAAAATTCTACAATGAAAAGTCAATTCTTTTCTGTTCAAAAAAATCGTAAATTTTTAATTCAAGAAACTTGTTCCAGTTGCCCAGAGACATTGCTTATTTCTTCTAATAAGAATATATCCTCTTAATTTGAGATAATAAGGTGTTGGAAACCAAGACAATAAAATTCTAAATTCAAGAAAAACGTGTCTAGCTTATATAGGAAACTGTATTATTCTTAACCAATAAATATTGTCTTGTTTCAAAACATCTTTTCTTTCCGTGTATAACTACTTTTTTATATTTTTAAAGTTGATAGTAATGTCGTTCAAATCAGACCATGTTATCCACACCTTTGTATCAATTCTTAGCCAAAAAATGATTTCGTATTCAAGACTGTTTCAATGCCTGTCGGTTACTTTTTGAATTATTAAAATCGGACATTCCATTCAAAAAAATTTACGACATTAAAAATACTAAATAGTTCGTTGGTCGCGATAACGGACATCTACACGAGCGGAACCGCGGGCAAAAGCTAGTATTATGCATACACACTACCAGTAACTCAAACTAAAATGCAAAATCCGTGCAAAAATTCGAACCGGAGACCAGTTAACAGTCGAATGCTTTACCACCGAACCGATAAAGTATTTCAATTTTATTAAATAATAACCGCGATCTGCAACTGGCAACTCAAAACTGACTCCTCTAGCGTTGCAAACATTAACAAGCCACGGTGACCGCTTACCATCAAGTAAAAACAAAGCCTTGCCCAAAACCTTATCTCCCATACAACGTCATTCAACCTCTCTACCAAACTCTTTGTCCATTGTTCCTTAGCACTAAAATTTCGCGGACCCGAAAACCGCCTGTCACCTCCTGTCTCCAAAACTAACATACCATTGTCTTTAAGGCCCATTCACGTACTGCATTTTACATATCTTCGAAACATTGTAGTTGAAATTTAAACTCTATTTCAAGCTGAATAAGACTAAAATTCAATTGAAAACTGTTACAGTTAAGTCGTTTTATTGGGTGGGATGGCAGTATTTATGTCATGTACAGACGTTTTTGTCTGTCAGGTGGCCAGTTTATTGCCAACCAAATAAGAATTGATAATTTGAAACGTTTTGTTAAGGTTTATCTATTTTACGTCGAGTCGAGTCGCGGGGTTTTGTTTTTGAAAGAAACTTATCGACTAATTATAACTTCGAAGGTTTATATAAGCGAATTAAAATAGTTTTTAATATGTAGTATACACATAGAAGGTACACACATGTAGTAGTATACATAATGCACATGTAATTATATACTTAATTGAATGAAAATAATTTTTAATGACTTGTGTTTACCTTGTTGTGATTTTAATATATAAATTTATAAGAAAAATTACGATTTTTTGGTCTAACTAACGTTTTTTTTTATTTATTTTTTATATTTAGGTCACGTAATTTGACTTCACCTCGCCTGATGGTAAGCTGAAGGTAAAGTCTCAGGAAAGAGAGTCACCATTACATACACGTATCATGTTAACAATGGTGGCACACACGTTCTTTATCTGCTATAGTTTTGGAGATAATTTGTGCAAACTAATATAAATGCAGAGGTTTTGACAAAAAAAATGGATATATAATAGGTAATTGTTCTACCGATTGTTTTTGTGCTTTGTGCTATAACTGCGATTACACATTTTATATTTAAATATATTTGTCGCAACTATTGATTTATTTATAGTTATATCACTATAAACCGTTCTTTTTTTCAATACTGATTAGGGTACATATATGTGTATTTTTATTTTATTTTTATTCTTTTTGTATACACAAAGACAATTTTTTGTTGCAATATAATTCAACTAAGTATACTTGTATCATTTACCATGTAATATTAAGCACACATTTGAAATAAAAATAATTATGAGTTACTTTAATGTAGTAATTTAAGTAAATGTTTAAGAAAGTGTTCTTGAAGTGGTAGAGTCAAGCAACAGTCATTTTGGCCGTTGCATGAATGGGCCGACTCGACCGGGGAAGCACCATCCTCTCACAGAATATCGACGGCAAGTAACAGTATTTGAACTGTTGCGTTCCGTTTGGTGAGTGAGAGTGCCGGAGCCCAAACTCCTTTCCCATCCCCTCCCAAACTCCTTTCCCATCCTCTTTCCTTTACAGGGTCGGCAGTGCGGGTGTGACGCCACTGATTTGCACACGTCCATAGGCCGCGGTAACCGCTTCCCATCCGGTGGGCCGTGTGCTTGTCTGCCACCTTAGTGGTATAAAAAAATGTTTTTATCTACAAAATAAGGTACTCATGTTGAACCTGTTTTTGTCGCCCTGTAAAGTATTAATTTTTAACTCGTACCACTTATCACAGGAGGCACAGAAATAAAATAAACACATCTTTCACATTTCTATCTCAAAATTAAAATAATCAAGTTACGTTGATTCCCTTATAAGCTGAATTTTTTTCGCGAAAGTCTCATATTTTTAATTATCCAAATTGCTAGTAAAGGTCCTGTATCCCGAGGGGCCCATCTCAAAGCCGTAGATGGCCCAGGGTCATTTACCGCTTTGTTTGGCTACATTAAATCCACATTAGAGACCCGAGATAACTACCCCCACTCTCGCTGGCGGTGGGGCAACCTTGAGGATTACAGCAAAAAATTGAGAGAGACAAATCTAAGAAATCAATAATCATAAAAATCGGTCATTACTAACACGACTTTGTTTCATATATACCTATAGATAAACAAACAACACTTAGCTGCAAGCCCATTCTTAAAGAACAACTATAAATCACTACAGACTTTACAACGTATCAAATTCCCGCCACCCAACACCAAAAACCTTATTAACCCTACAGTTTTAAGTTAAATTTATGCAATTAACCCTTGAATAAAGCTCTGCGTCGATATATCACGAGTGGAGCAACGGTAGCTGTGCTCACTGGGAGTCGAACCGCGTACCCGATAGCCTTAGGTCATCCGATAGGATCGCATCGGGACATTCGCCAGTATTCAGTTAATTGTGAGTCGGTTTAATTGACACCGTTGTTCTGATCTTTGATTGTTCTGTTTTCGTTCAGTTTTATGGAAGATGGAAGAATGTTTTGTTGTTCTTATTTTGAATTTCAATTTTGTTTGCATTGCGATATTGTTTTTATTTTATACTAAATGACAATTTTGTTTGCAATACAATTTTTTATATTATACGGCGTGCGGTTTTAGTCGGTTCAAGCCCAACATAACCGGGGGGGTATCCGAATTATGTGATAATATTGTTACTATGCGATATTAATTAAACTTTCCAGTCATTTTATGAGATGAAGTACCCAAAAAGCAAAGTTTTATTAATGTTGTTATAATCATTCATTATTTCCATAGTTCGAAAATTTTCGATAAATGGCTCCTACTATGCCCTAACACGTATGTTAATCAGAATTTCAGCTTTCCAGAACAGGTCCAGGAATCTCAGTTAGCTAAAGTCCCCTTCTTCTTCTTCCAGTCAATGACTATATTCAGTTAGTTAATTCGGCGACACTGAGAACAACCTCAGTCGCTCCGTTCATGTTGTCAATTGTGAAGATTTTGGAGGACAGCGGGCACGATTGGATGCGTCCATTGTCTATTGAGGCACACCGCAGTGACAGTCACAGTCATCTATTCAAGTAATCCCATTTCATCTGGCTTACCCTGCTGCAGCCGAGCTGGGCCCTTAATCTATTAAGGGATTTTCAGGTCCCATCTTGGATGTTTACTTCTGCCGATTTAAATAACACATAACTTCACGGCTGTATCCCCGAAGGGGTAGGCAGAGGTGTATTACACACCCACGATTCGCCAGTTATGTTTAGGACTCAATGTAATAGGGGGCGAGCCTATTGCCATCTACCGGGCACAAAAGCGATAATTAACATTTTTTAATAACCACGAAAAGTCAGAGGTTTGTGCCCGGGGCGACTGGGGATCGAACTCGAGACCTCGTCTAGGCAGTGTGATACGTACGCAACTGGGCTATCACCGATTTAAATTTATATGAAAGAATTGTGCAATTCATTGCCTTTGTGATAGAAGATTTTGTTTTTGTATCATAGAAATATGACGGAATTAATAAGAAACAAAAAATTTCGCGTATAAATATGTTTGTAGTGACTGTTACACTATTCAAAACGAAATAACTAATTGCCATGAATATAATTAAAATGAATTACAAATATTAACAGCATTTATATATATTAAACTGATATTTTGTTGGTATTATTTGATTTAATGTGTAATTCAATAATAATTTAGTTGTCCTGTCAATGTAATAAAAAAATATATATATATATATATATATATATATATATATATATATATATTTATTTAAAAATCAATGTTTGCTTATCAATATTTTATGCCCTACCGTACGACTCCATGCTGTACCGTACCACACATAAAATTTTGCAATTTTGTACCATGCGTATTCCACAAACCACTCGCTCTCTATTTGAATCAAGGAGAGAGTCACACTATCACTGTGTTTTATTTATCGTAAAATTTCGAGTATACTACAATTGTAATCAAAAAAAACAACCTTGGCTCGTAAACACAGGCCGCTGTCAATACAAAAGGAATTCTCGTAACTATATCTTCAATCGAGGATTAAATATGCTGTGTGCTCGTAATAAGTAAACATTTTATTAGACGAGTACTGCCATGGGACCTAGTTTCCATTTTATTCCGTAATTACGACATAGGTACGCTAGTTAATTACCCTACTGCACGCAAGGGCAATATTTATAGTTTGCATATACTATGCTACAAGCTAAACAGTTATATATGCTGATTTTATTTGACAACGTGCATAGGACCAGAGTTACTTCCTTATTTCGTTTAGTTGCCATAGATCTAGACATGTTTATGGGGGATTTAAATTATTTCACGTCATATTAATTTAATAAGTAGCATTTTATAGTCA
Organism: Cybosia mesomella; assembly: GCA_946251805.1. Classification (NCBI taxonomy): domain Eukaryota; kingdom Metazoa; phylum Arthropoda; class Insecta; order Lepidoptera; family Erebidae; genus Cybosia; species Cybosia mesomella. The sequence continues at coordinate 4,285,910 of OX276395.1, forward strand.
TTGCCATTCATCTCGCTAGCATATGAGTAAGTTTATATGTTTCTTTTTTATCACTATGTTTAGATTTGTGTGAAATTCGAATTAGAAATAGTTAGTTCCGCTTCTGCCGTGTATAGAACCAAAGTTAATTAACCTGTGGTCCTTGTTGGACCGAAAAAAGTTGTCAATTTTATTGTAATAGGTAAATTTAATAGCTGAAAATTTGGTGAAAAGAATCCTATAAACACATTGTAGCGCCACCAACTGGGTCCGAATTTAGTCGTGACCACGGTCGAAGCAATTTGAACGAAATTTCACCATCGCTCAGGTAAACATAGCTAACAAACGTACCTTTTTTTTTCGTTCGGAAATCCCCCCGCCGGCCAGCTGGGGTGGTTATGTCGGGCTTGAACCGACTAAAACCGTACGCCGTCTCGGGTCTTCTCGGGGATGCCGGAGTGTAAGGTGGCCTAGTAAGGCAATTCCCGCGCACCCCGGCTGACCCTGGGCCATCTACGGCTTCAAGAATCATATAAATCTAATGAAATAATGATCCATTTAAAATTAATCTTGTAGAACAAGACTGTCGCATGTCCAGTGCAGAATAACTTAGGTTATCCGCTAGTATAAAGCCATAAATAATTTCTTATGAATAAATAAACGTAATACTCGTACAAAAATGTCCGGTTGTAATGCCTTAATACATTGATATTTCATCAACTTGCCAGATTCAGCACTAAATATTTAAGTCAAGGAAATAGAGTCGTATTTCGCACATTTGTCAGTTTAAGAGTATATTAAAAATAATTTATGAAGATAAATAGACGTATTATTCAGATAAAAAATTCTACAATATAGTCAGGATACAGAGATTCAGATTGGCATAGAAAAAATAACAGGTTTTTTCGAACGAAAAGAATGTTTATAGAATTTATTATTTACAAATCGATGTTGTAAGAGAACCTCTTATTTGGACAATTTAATAATTGTCTAAATTAATAGACAGATATTTAAATTATTAGACAGGTATTTGAACGATCTACGCACTAATTAAATACTTCTTAATTTTTAATTATCAACATTAATACCTGCTATGATAATCTGATTATTTCGGCAAAAGTAAATAAAATACTACAAAAAAACCAGCTGAGTTTCTGGCAGGAGTCTTCCAGGGCTCACCGCGTTGCAATACGGTGGTCAATATAATGCACGCTAGTAAGGTAGTTTTTTTTTCTGACATTTTGTAAGTGACATTTATATTGTGAATACAGAATAAACAAAGTTTGATTTTGACGTAATAAGTAATCCCACGGCCGTGTAAGCTACCTGTGCCAATAATGATTTAAAATACAAAAATTGTGGCTCACACGTTTGATTCTTTTCATTCTCCAAGGAACTCCGGCGATCCCTCATTACCATCCCTACACACGCCTGCCAACTCACCGAAGCGGAATAAAACCCGACCCCACCAGGCGAGGCCGCGGTGGCGGCCAAAGTCCGCCGGCAACCCTGGGGTTAGCCTTTCGAGGGCTTACCCGGGGTGCCCGGCAACGGACACTTGGGGAGGACACCGTGCGGTTTTAGTCGAGACACGACATAACCACCCCCACTGGCCAGCGGGGGGGTATCCGAAGGGATTTCCGCACGTAAAAAAAAAACAAAGCATATTACGATAAGGCTGCCCATTTTAATTTTCCTGTTCATTTAGTTGTTATGATTTTTGTGGTGTACTAAAAGTTTTATACTGAGTAGCAAGTAAATAAAGAAAATAACTAAACTATTTCATGACCGCGACTCCATCTGCGCGGAGTTCGGTTATAGTTTTTTAGCCATAACTCCGGTTCTACTCAACAAATTGAATTTAAACAAACAGTAGATTTTAAGTCTGACTAAGACCTTTCAAATAGAAAGAACCACATCCAAATCCGTTCAGTAGTTTTTGCGTAAACGGATAAACAGGCAAACAGACAAGATTACAAAAAAAAAATGTATTGACACGAATAATTTACAATTGTATAATAGTATAGAAGATATATTAGGGCTTGTTTTCTAGTTAGTACACTTTCAAAAAAAAAGAAAAAATATAAAGATATACGATAATTACTAGTAGCGCACTAGCCCCTCCAGATTAGCTAAATGGCTTGTTTTAGAAGTGGGTTCATTTCGGTAGTTGTAATGGCCAGGATTCGAACCCGGAACCTCTCGACTGTAAAGCCATCTCTTTTACCCCTAAGATAGATCTAAGTTAAATGCTAAAGCATATTTGCATTTTATACATGTCTTGCTTTTGTAACACTTTATAAGAATACCCATACAATTGTTTTATTTTTCATATTTTATAGTATTTTCATGTATGAATTCAATTCCATTATACCACTCAGTTCCTGGAATATAAACGGCATTATTATTGTAATCATTACCTGTACATGTAGCCATGGAACAATAGAGTTTATTCTTTATATCAAACCATAGCTTAACTTTACAATCTGTTACTTATTCTAAAAGTCTGAGAAATTATTTCTTTAGGATAATTAGATTATTAAAGACATACGACTATTCAATCTTGTGATTGCTCAATTCGTAATTATTTGTAAGATTGAAAAAACTGTTAATTGTTTTATTGTCGACCACTTATTACTGTTAATAGCCTCTGATAAATGCATGGTACTGTGTATATTTGGCGGTTAAAATACCATGACTTTTACAACGAATTATGTTCTTAGTGTTTTGTATAATTAATATATGGTTTTGGGCTAGTAAGGAATCTTTATAAAGAATAACGGGAGCCGGCAATCAAACTGATGATACCTGTTTGAAGACCTTTTTTTTTTTCGTGCGGAAATCCCTTCGGATACCCCCCCGCCGGCCAGCGGGGGCGGTTATGTCGGGCTTGAACTGACTAAAACCGCACGCCGTCTCGGGTCTTAAGACGCCGGGGTGTAAGGTTACCCATAGAGCATATCCCTCGCACCCCGACTGACCCTGGACCATCTCCGGTTTCGAGATGGCCCCCTTACTTGCTCTCCACTGTGCCATCTGCTAATCAGAGGGACACGTGGAAAGCTTCCGAACAGCCCTCAACAGGGCCTTCCTCGCCTTGGTCGGAGTTGGTCGTAGGCGGCAGCGTCTCCCCCGCCCTAGGAGAGATGCGCTGCTGTCTCCGTTGCCCAGGGTGCACCGCGTGGAGGTTTGCACCCCACTGTTTGAAGACCTATTGTACGTTTTACCTGCTTTGTTATAGGCTAAAATGCTAAGATTTTGATGCATAATTATGTATATGAAGGCTAGTAATCAACATTGTTTTATCAGAAATTTAAACACCTTATGAAATGTTTCTGTAAGGCGTTTCACCCATCGCACGATAAAAAAAGTTTTAGACTGAAATTTAATAGTTTCGAATAAATTAGACATTTTCTGAAAAGTTCAAAATTACGAAGTGTCGATGACATACGAACATTATCGTCTTAGGCTTTCCAAAACTGGAAACCTCACAATGCAAACATCACTTTTCAATATTATTAGTTTACATATTAATATTATAACTAACACATTCCTTGGTGTATACAGTATTAACCATACCATACGTGCCGAACTTTGATCCACCGTGCCATGCCAATTTATTAGCTTTACAATAATACTTTATGTATAAAGGGCATTGCTACGCGTCCATACATCATTCGCCCCAGAACCAACGTCAATGGAAAAAGGATAACTAGGTCTGCAAGGCGAATCGCTGCTTGCAATGTTGAGCTGAGTGAGACATCGTGATTCTTGCCCAATAGATTTGACCGCTATTGCGGAATCAGATTTTGAAAATTTTGAACAGTGATCATTACTCCGTGGCAAGTCCGATTTTGAAAATTCTTTTTGAAAGTCACAACTCTGGACATGCTTTCTGAGCGTGTAAAGTTTGGTCACAGTGTCTCGAGCGGTTATTAAGTAATTCTATCTGGAATTTTTTTAACGGTGATCATTCCTCTATGGTAGCATTATTTTTTTCAAAATATATCCATAAACCTTCCTCTGATTGACCTCTTTAATCATGCCAAATTTGGTTCTGATTGGATTAGTAGTTTAGGAGGAGACCTGTGACAAAGAAAATCCTGAAGTCTGGTATGAGGAGCTTTCGCTCGACTTCGTCTCACTCAGCTCAATTAAATGTGGAATATTTTTTAAACTCTTATTACATTGTATTTATAAGACGGACAAGATTCTAAAGCCCAGAAATGCAACAAATATGTTAGATTTTGAGGTTACGTTTGTGCATAAACCGGCCATATTTAAAAAATATTATATCCCTATGAGTTACGGATTTGTTATGCACGTTTTTCTCTAAATGGACTTCGAAACATTTAAATACTTTTTAGATATTATTGACAGTCGAAATTATCTCTAACAATCTATGAATACGGTAGGTAAGACAAATATTAAATTAAAAGTGCCATAGTGCCCGATTTATTGACATTTATTATTAATGCTCTCCTGAGTAGTAGCGTGATAATTTATAACCTTCCACGTTAAAACAGCTATCCAATAAATAAATATTTTTTTCAATTCGAACCAGTAATTCCTGAGATTAGCACGTTCAACCAAACAAACACACTCCTTAGCTTTATAATATAAGCACAGTCGAACGAATAACTTAGCGTAGCCCCCCCCCCCATTCCGGGGGCAAGCCCGCTCGGGTTTGGGAACCACGGTGTCCCCGCACCGTGGTTCCCAAACCCGAGCGGGCACTCTCGAAACCGAGGATGGCTCTGGGTCAGAAGGGTTGCGATGGAATTGCCTAGTGGGGGCCACCTTACACCCCAGCGTCTGAAGACCGGAGGCGGCGTGCGGTTCAAGTCCGACATAACCCTCCCCCGCTGCCGGGCGTGGGGGTATAACCTAGGATTGTTGATGCCATGAATTTTTTTATCACATTATAATACACCCAGGAACATTTTATGATATCTATACGCCATTTATACATAGCAAAAATGATAAAAAAAAAAAATTAAACCGCATGTACTGGCTACCTACCTTTTATTGGAAACGTCAGTCATTTTATGGGTAATATTATCTTTTATAGGTTTTTTACTGGGCTGGACTGAATTGCTAACTATATCAGTAGTATTAAGCCTATACTTTATGCTTTTAAAAGCTAAGAGCACATTTAAAGTCTGCTTTATGTATTATTATTTGTGAATAAATGCAAGTTAAGTTCTTTCATTCAATTTTTTTTTATGCGAGCTCACGACTGTTGTTAACATCTATATATATATATATATATATATCAGTATTTATATGTTTTTTATTTCATTAATGAACTTATTATCGGCCTTTTCAAGCCTCTGTACAGAAAAACTCATTACCATTTTTCTCATAGTGATGTCACAGTTGCCTCCAAAGTTTTTATGCTGGAGCCCAAGGTCTACTTATTGATTTTGATTGGTATATAGACTTTGCCGGAAACGACTTCCGTTTGAACCCAACCCTTTTTTTAAGTGTGAAAATCCCCTTGGATACCTTTTTTTTTGTTTTTTTTTCGTTCGGAAATCCCTTCGGATACCCTCCAGCCGGCCAGTGGGGGCAGTTATGTCGGGTTTGAACCGACTAAAACCGCACGCCTTCTCGGGTCTTCAGACGCCGAGGAGGGGTGCATCAGCCGGGCCTCCATGATGGGTCTTACCGCCGCTACTACGCGTGCCCTTGAACTCTCAACCCTGAGAGAAAAGCCGATGCCAGAGCCTCGTTCGTCAATCAGCAAATGGACCGGCTAACAGGTAAGGCCCTGAGCCAATCACACAAACATGCTTTAAACATAACATAACATAACTTCACGCCTGTATCCCCGAAGGGGTAGGCAGAGGTGTATTACACACCCACGATTCGCCAGTTAGTAAGGTCCCAATGTAATAGGGGGCGAGCCTATCGCCATCTACCGGGTACATTATTAAGCTAGCGATAATTAACATTTATTAATGCACACATAACTACGAAAAGTCAAAGGTGTGTGCCCGGGGCAACTGGGGATCGAACTCGAGACCTCGTCTCAGTAGTCCTTTACGTACGCCACTAGGCTATCGCCGCTTTAATGCTTTAAAATCTATGATTTAAATATACAAATATAGTAATAAGTAATAAAGTTTATTGATAGTCTATAAGTCAAGTACAAATGTGTCAAAACATAACTCGAAAATAAAACATTTAGCGCAAATAATAATGCATAATCGCTTCTTGACACATCCGTTGTTATTTTATTATTTAGCTATAATTTAGTAGCTATGGTAAAATTTCACAATACTAAAAGTCTGATTGACAAATCCATTTCGGATATGTGCGTGATTTGATGATTCTGAAACAAAACAACCAAAAATCAACACCATTCGATTATAAGACTTAAGGTTCAATTTCAATTGTACAGCCAATAGCATTCTAATATGTAATAACTATAAAATTATTCCAATACAAAACTACTTGGCGAAAGGTAGACCGTATCACGTGGCGGTCGGAATCTTAATACTATTTTTGCTAGCATTGAAAACTGTACCTTATTTCTATGTTAAAGAAAGACTAAAATCAATTGCGTGGCAATTTTATTAACCCATGTTGAACTTCCAATGGAAATTGTATCTTATTACTTAGAGTCATGAAGTAGAACTTTGAATATAGTGAGTTGGTCGGGGATATCAAGTTTCTTTCTCACTTCGTCAGGTGTCGCTGGCGGCGTGGCTTTGTTTTGCTCAGTTTTGTTCTACGGAGTGTGAACTTGATAAAGGCTGAGAGGAAACGCTCAACAGAATACCCTTGTATTTTTTATAATACAGACAAAATATGAAAGGGGTGTTTGGGTTTACGTAGGAACAGTTTTGTTTGATTTTTCTCTGAGTGAAAGTTTGGTACGTTAACCGGATTATGTGGGCAGACAGCTGTCCTTCCTGTGAAGTGTCACGCTGGTCACGATCAAGTGGCATAAGCAACTAACATTCTAATAGTCACATTGACTGCTACGTCGGAGGTTGGAGGTTCAATCCCAGTTTTGTGCAAATATTTGTATGCATCATCATCATCATCATATCAGCTGTAGGAAGTCCACTGCTGAACATAGGCCTCCCCCATCGACTTCCATTTCGACCGGTCTGTAGCGGCCTGCATCCACCGAGTCATTGCATTGCAATTTGGCATGCTTTGTATGCATGAATATTTAATATCTATTTGCATAGGTCTGAGTGTTTCTATGTCTAATATGAACATCGCGCATAAAGAGAACGAACTACAAAACTGAAGCACCGATCTTAGATAAACACTCACTCTTCTTCCTAACTTACCAACTCAATACCCGGCTACTGTATGTGGACCTTTTTTTTTTCTTGCGGAAATCCCTTCGGATACCCCCCCGCCGGCCAGCTGGGGCGGTTATGTCGGGCTTGAACCGACTAAAACCGCACGCCGTCTCGGGTCTACAGACGCCGGTGTGTAAGGTTGCCCATAGAGCATATCCCTCGCACCCTGACTGACTCTGGACCATCTCCGGTTACGAGATGGCCCCCTCGGGTTTGGGAACCACGGTGTCCCCGTCTTGCCCCGGTTTGGGGGAGGGGCGCTAGTCGCCCCACCGTCCCGGCCTGCATCTGCTGGGGTGCCAGGCAGCCTCACCTCTCACCCCCAGGCCTGCGCTCATGGAGGACGGAGGTCGTTAAGCGACCTCCGGCGCCTGAGTCGCCTGCGACGCGCGGCGAGCATGCTGCGGGCTCGACGGACTGTATGTGTACCTACATGTTTATTATCATACCATGTCAAATATCATTAATTAAATCATCAGATAAAAATAAATCCTTCATTACCATTCAGCTACATTTATTTTTACACATTCATAACATTTATCATGATTACATTAGTAACTGTTAGAATAAAGCGCACCGATACAGAAACAGTTTTCCGTCCCCCCATTTCCCACGAAACCACCAACGTAACAATCTTATATAACATGTTATGTAACACGTTATACGTCATCGATCATCTCAGTTATCGAATGTTATCTGATCCGTGATACGCTGGTGTTAAATACTACCCATTGTGACAGTTTAACTTTGGGCATTAGGATCGTGGCTCGGTGGTACAAATAGCAAAGAAAACTAGATAACTTTTGAAATGCATTTTTTTAATCTAGGTATACTAAATTATAAATTAGTTGTATCTGTACATTGGAAAGATTAAAAATAAACATGCTTGGGTTTTATTAAATGAACGATTCTGAACACATGAATATATTTTTTTGAACTTTTGTGGATTTTTTCCAATGGACGCAAAAACTACTGAAAGGTTTTTGATGCGGTTTACTCTATTTGAAAGTTCTTGGTCAGACTTAAGACTGAAATCGTAAACCTGAAATAATTTGATAGAAACACAAGTAAACGAAGCTAAAACTGAGAAAATTCAAAAAAAAGATTTTGTGCACCTAGACAAATAATTTTAATAATGTTTTAATAATCTTAATATTGAAAAATATTGGGAAAGTTCGGGAATATTTAACATCGAGTCAAAAAGAAATAATAGTACCTACTAGTAAAAACAATACCATTTTAATTTAGAACTTTTTTATTTGAGATATTTTGAAAAAGCTATTTTAAAGTTTATTCAAGACCGCATATGTATGCGGTCTTGAATAAACTTAAAATCGATTCTAAATTACTAACCCTATTATATTTCAACTAAAATTCTTCAACAGAACCTTTCTATGCTATCGGTACATCAAGCATTCAAGTTTTAATCCACGCTCCGTGTAAGTATTTCAACACGGTCGTCTAGCTGGTCCAACGACATATCGACCTCTCTCTCTGCCTCGTAATGTGAGAATGGGATGGAGGACACCGCGCGGGCTCAAAGAAGGCAAGTCTTATTAACATGAAGAGAATAGGTGTGGAGTAATGCATTCTATTGATAAAGTGTAATCCTAATCTAAAAAATAACTGGCTGGCTGACTCATCGGCTGTCGTATTCAATTTTTTATAGAAAGTTTACCTTTTCGATTAGAAATTTATCTGAAGTAGAGCAGATTAGATGGAGTCAAAGTTAAGTCAAAGTCAAAAACCATTTATTCTGTATAGACCATTAATACGGCACTTACAAAACGTAAAAAAATTAAACTAATGATTGGCAAATGGACCACCGGTTCGAAACGCGGCCCTGTCCTGAGAAGACTCCGGCAAGAAACTCAGCGGGATGTTTTTTTTGGTCTATTTCCAAACATGTTTACTTAATCTGGTGGTAAAAGGATGGTGACGACCTCTGTGGCGTAGCGGTAGAGCTTTCGACTGCTAAGTCAGAGGTCGCGGGTTCGATTCCCGCTCATTGCAAATACGTATATTTGCATTGGTCTGGGTGTTTCTATGTATAATATGTATTTAATTACAAAATAAAGTATCTAAAAATGACTATCCGCATTCTAGAACATATGATAAGGTTTGCTTAGTTTGGGTCTAGATGGCGTTGTGTAATATGTCCTAGAATATTTATTTATTCATTAATATTATTTATGGCCATCCATTCTAGTAAAATAATGTGATATTCTACATCAATAGGTGTAGAGTAACCGAAAAATTCGTGAAAATGTATTTAAGCTTCTCTCTTCGTCTCTTTGGTGGTAAGAGGGGGGCGTGGCGGTGGCGGAGGCGCACCAATCAACCAATCACATTAAACTAAACTAGCGACATGCTATGATGGCTGTTTTGACGTTTGTCCGCTCATGAAGTTTCGTTTAATTATATACTATATTTGAAGTAGTTAATTTCTGTTCTTTATTGTCAATAGTGAGGTGCAGTGTTTACCTATTTACCACACAACTCGACATTTATGTCTAAATTCGAAAATTTAAAAAATGAAATTCAAAAACTTATAGATGCAACTCGCAATTGTTTTTTTTTTCATAGCGAGTTTAATTTAATCACGTGCTAAAAGCGCCCGAATCATTCGTTGATCAGCCCTTTCTTTGGGTTTTTGGTTGGCCATAGTGCATATGTGCGAACTTTTTGAAGTTCATTTACGAAGTTTGCCAGTAACCTGGGGAATTATTCTATTTGACATCGAATTGTAATCACTGTCGTAACTCGTATCGCGAGATGTCGGTAGATTTCAATGTTTTAATGTTGAAGAAAGAACTGGCATAAAACTAAACCAACGTACTCGTAAATGCGTCGGCTAATACGATACGGTTCGTTTAGCGCCAAATGTGCCAAATAGTATAAGGGACCAGGTGAGTAATACCAGTAACTTAAAATATCTTACGTGTTATAGTGCTGCATACCAAATTTCTCGTTATTTACCTGAAATAAAAATACAAATGAATTAATTGTCTTTATTATATTTTGTTAAAATCCTATAATCGGATTGTAGTGCTACCTAAAAAGTCCAATTGTGAATATGATATAGAATTCAGGACCTCATTTAAGCACGAAATTAGGTAAATTGGTCAAAAATATTTTTTTGACCAATTTACCTAAAAAATTGGTCAAAAAAATAATTTCTTATATAAAAAATTCTAGAACGTAAAGTAGTCTTGATATTTCCTAATCGCTATTATTTTTTTGATATTCATTGATGATTGTATATTTTTGTTAGACTGTGAATGAAATGTCATGTTACTGATACATAAGAAAGACACATCTCAATCTGAAACTCGTGACAAAGTCATTACGCTCAAGAAGAAAAAAACACATACTTACAGCACGGATTTATGAAGAGAGATAATCAAACCAGTATTATTTAATTTTGGTGTAAAATACAATTGAGGCAAGAACGCTACTGGTTAGCTAAATCTGGTGACAAACTTAAGTAATGCTTTTGGAGGTTGAAATTGGGATTATTGACAAGTTTATCTTAACCAACGTTCAAAGTATCTAGCTGACATGAAAACTATTTTTGTAAACCGGTTTACGGTGATTATTTCTTAAACTAATTCTATCCATACTCCCATAATCAAATACTTGACAATATACAGGATTATTTTAAATTCATTCCAATTTAGTTTAAACTAGCTGTTGCCCACGGCTCCGCCCGCGTGGAATTTCGATCCCGTTCCCGTTTCAAATGGGAACCTATTCCTGGGATAAAAAGTAGCCTATATCCTATTCCAGACTATAATCTACCTATCCCGGTACCAAATTTCAGCCAATCATCCATCCATCCATCTAAACTTTCACATTGATGATATTATTAATGATTGATTGATTGTTGATGATTGATATTGAACATTGGTTGATGATTGATTGATGATTGATTGATTGATTGATTGATTGATTATTGATTGATTGATTGATTTGGGATTATCAAGACGTAATATTTAAAAATGTACAGGATGATTCTGAATTAATTTAATTCCTTCAAATTACTGATAGGTATAGAAGCTAGGTTGATGCATTTTTTGATGATAATAAAACCACATTGTAAGAGTCTGCAGTGACACAGCCTAGAGTACACAGTACCTGTTGTAGCTCTAAGAGGCCTATACAAGTTAACAGGCCCCACATTGCAGTTACAAATACAACGACATTTAACTAGTGGCCAATTTGATAGTCGAAATTAGACCATAATCCATGAAAAAATTAAGTTGGAATTTTATCTTAATTTTAGATTTCTTCACTTCTCCTTGATAACCTATAACTATGCTAAATCTAACGCTCCTACGCGCGCAATATTCCTAATTAAATTAAGCATTTAATTAACCCCCGACCTATTTTCATCTTACATAGCTAAAAACACTCCCGACTAATTTGCTTTTCAAACCAAAAAAAAACAAAATCAAAATCGGTTTATCCGTTCGGGAGACTCACGTCAAACTTATAACATCCCGTCGTTTTTGCGTCAGGGGTTGAAAATGGATCTTAAGTTTCACTTCACGTATTTACATTGACTTTATTGTACATTCCGACTTATGCAATTACTAGCTGAAGCCTTCGGGTCCGCGCTTGCGTTGGTCGGTTATTTTTGGACATATCTCCGGTTCTACTTGGCCAATTGCAATCAAACATACGGCAAATTTTAAATTTTATTGAAATATTAAAAATTTTGTTACGAGAACACCTTTTTGGCATTTGGGAGATCAAAACTAGATTGGGACTGAATTTTGAATATCTTTGTATTACGAGAATTGTCCCTCAGGACTCTACTTAGGGTGCCGTACCCGAAGGGTAACCAACGCAATTAAAACGATGTATGTCCATCTATCAGAGAGCTGTAGGTGGTAGAGTCAAGCAATAGTCATTTTGGCCGTTGCATGAATGGGCCGACTCGACCGGGGAAGCACCACCCTCTCACAGAATATCGACGCCAAGTAACAGTATTTGAACTGTTGCGTTCCGTTTAGTGAGTGAGAGTGCCAGAGCCCAAACTCCTTTCTCATCCCCTCCCAAACTCCTTTTCTATCCCCTCCCAAACTCCTTTCCCATCCCCTTTCCTTTACAGGGTCGGCAGCACGAGTGTGACGCCACTGGTGTTGCACACGTCCATAGGCCGCGGTAACCGCTTCCCATCAGGTGGGCCGTGTGCTTGTCTGCCACCTTAGTGGTATAAAAAAAAAAGCTGTATCTCAAAAACCGCAAAAGATAGACTGATAAAGTTCACTATTGCCGTTATAATAAGTAATAATATTTTCTTTTTCAAAAGGACCGATATTTTATAGCAGCAGAGTAGGTAAAGATAAAAGATAAAATATTCTTTATTGTACACCATAAAAGTATTTCTATATAAATAATATTCGACTTAAGTTTAATGTACAATGGGCGGCCTTATCGCTAACAGCGATCTCTTCCAGGCAACCTTTGGATGGATAGAAACCAAAAGAGATGATAAGGGTAGTGTACAATGAACAATAAAAAGAAGAAAAAAATTATAAATATGTTAGATAAATAAACAAAATTACATATAGATCAGTTGTATTCAATATATATAATACAAAATGTCCGGTATATATATAAGATAGTCACCTAACGGGAGATGGACAGATAGTGATCTTTTAACAGTTTTTTAAAAGACACCAATGACTGTGCTCTCTTTATATATAGTGGCAGTGCATTCCTCAGGCGAACTGCCTGAATAGTGAAAGATTTATCGAAGAATCTTGTAGAATGTACTGGCATTTCCAGTCTCAAATTTTCTGATGACCTCAGAAATCTTGAATGTGTGTCACGAAGGAACTTGAACCGTTCTTTGAGATAAAGGGGTGTACAAGGATTAAACAATATGCTGTATAGTAAAGAAAGTATATGAGTATTCCTTCGAAAGCGAATTGGGAGCCACTTGAGTTTGTTACGGAATTCGGATACGTGATCATATTTGCGTAAACCAAATATAAATCTAATACAGAAATTCTGAAGACGCTCAAGCTTGTCAAGTTGCTCCTCGGTGAGATCTAGATACCTGACGTCGGCATAATCAAGAAGTGGGAGTAAAAGAGTTTGTGCAAGCGTAATTTTGGTAGCAGTTGGAAGCAAGTTTCGCAATCTACGCAAGGACCCTGCAGCTGCAAACAGCTTGCGGCTGACTTCCTGTAATTGATGACCCCAGGACAATGTGTTATCAATATAAATACCTAAATTCTATACATTATCACTGATTTCGATAGGAGAACCATTAAAAATAACTTGGGGCAGCTGTGTATAGTCAATGCGTGACATCATCCAGGGGCTTCCAACGACAATGACTTGCGTCTTTGCGGGGTTTACCTGAAGCCCATAGTTGTTGCTCCATTCACATATGCGTTCTAAGTCCATATTTATAATAGCAAATGCTTCTGACAGCTGACTCAAAGGCGCCTGCGTGTATATTTGAAGGTCATCTGCATAAAGGTGGTAGGATGAAAGTAATTGTTTTGAAATGGAATTTATAAAAACGGCGAAAAGTAATGGAGATAGAACGCCACCCTGCGGCACACCAACTGTTATATCGCACCATGAAGAAAAGGAATCTTCTATGCGCGTACGTTGCCGGCGGCCAGACAGGTAACTATGAAACCAATCAATCACCGTTGGAGATATGTTAATGGAGCGCAGTATGCCTAGTAGGATTTGAAAATCAACAGTGTTAAAAGCATTACTGAAATCCAATAGAGTAAGTACTGTTAGCTTTCCTTTCTCCATGCCCAATCTTATGTCATCCGTAACATTCACCAAGGCTGTAATGGTACTATGACCAGGGCGGAAACCAGATTGAAAGAGATTTAGAAGTGAATTTTTAAAGAGGAAAGCATTAAGCTGAGTGTGTACAAGACGCTCAAGAACTTTGGAGAGGAAAGGTAATATAGATATCGGACGGTACTGGGAAAAGGAAGACGGATTACGTTTCTTGGGCAAGGTATTTGAGTTAATTTAAAAGAATTAACGCAATTATTTTTGCAATATTAAGGGTATCACACAACTGGCCGTAAGCTTAAGCGGCTAAGCTGTAAAGTGGAAACGAACTTTAATTACGCATATTAAGTTAATAATATAATTATTACCTACAGGAGTATTTTGGTATTGCATTATTACTGTTGCCAATTAAAATTCCAATGGCAATATTAAATATAATTTACTTACTTTCATATATTTTTTTGATAATGTTTTTTACTCAGGTAGGTATTATTAAAATATTATACATAATACTATATACAGGATATAATAGAGATAGGAATACCATATATTTCGATATACAGGATCCAGTGGACCAAATTGTGAATCTAAACCATCCTCGAATCCCCTTGAACTCACACAAAAAATTTCATCAAAATCGGTCCAGCCGTCTAGGAGGAGTTCAGTAATATACACACGCACACGAGAAATATATATATAAAGATATGTATTCACTTTAACAATGATAAATTAATAAAATTAGTCTAAAAAAGGTTAAAAAAAAGAATATTAGACCGAAATTAATAGTATTCCCCCTAACCCCTCCAGCTAAGCTAAATTGCTTATGTTAGAAGTGAGTTCACGTTGGTAGTGTAACGGCCAGGATTCGAACCCGAGACCTCTAGGTCGTAAGGCCGATTAGTCAACCACTCTAAGCTACCGGAGTAACATTAATTAGTACACATTCTTGCAAACTATGTTATTTTCTATTTCTAAATCTTTAGGCTTTCACGGCCGGCGTTGCATGTAGAATATTCTGCTTCTGGGCTGTTTGGCCGTGGTCATAGGAACACAAGTTTCCTATGGACCACGGCCAAACAGCCCGGAAGCAGTATATTCTACATATTTTGTATTATTGTAAGTATACTAACAGCAGGTTTGTAGGTAAGCGAATAATTTGTGTCTTTGACGTCATATGTAATAGCAAAACCAATGTTCTGTGCAAAAATAAGACAGTCTCAGGAACACAAGTTTCCTGTTGACCATGGCCAAACAGCCCGGAAGCAGTATATTCTACATATTATGTATTATTGTAAGTATACTAACAGCAGGTAGGTAAGCGAATAATTTGTGACATTGACGTCATATGTAATAGCAAAACCAAAGTTCTGTGCAAAAATACGCCAGTCACATGGTTGTGTGTATAATTCAATTAAAATATACAAAAGAAATGATCATAAAAGCTCATTACACTTTAAGTACCTATAAAACTGTACCACAAAAATAAAACTGCTTGTATTTCACACGTAATAAGTAGAAAAATATACTATAAAAATAATTAATAGTGATATAGTGTCGTAATTAGTGATGATAGTAATTAATTATTACTATAAACTTTTTCAGCTTTTTTATGACTATTTAATGATCATGACTAGCAAAAAGGTCATCATTTAAACTGCACTTATTTAGAAGGGAACTGACTAATTCAGTATATGAGTCTCTGCAACTGTCATGGCTGTAAACACTGCTGCGCATGAGTGCGTCATAAAATGTGCTAAGATACTTCATTAATTTTTATTTATTTGCAAAATAAATGAATTAAAAAAAATATATATTAATTAAAAACGTAAACTGATGTTTTTCTTCATTGTTTGTACATTTTATGTAATTTTTGTAAGATACTATTAAAATGTTCAAAAAATCAAATTGCCCCATTATCAATAATAATGTAAAATAATACAATTATCTACCTTAAGCGGACTTGAAAATAAATTGATCCTATGCATTAAATGATGCTTTAATATACCTTTTTTTTTTTTTTTTTTTTATCGTGCGGAAATCCCTTCGGATACCCCCCCGCCGGCCAGCGGGGGCGGTTATGTCGGGCTTGCACCGACTAAAACCGCACGCCGTCTCGGGTCTTCAGACGCCAGGGTGTAAGGTTACCCATAGAGCATATCCCTCGCACCCCGGCTGACCCTGGGCCATCTCACCACTAACAGCATCGCTCATCCTGTCTCCTCTGAAAGCAGAGGAGTACGGAGAGCGATTTGTTCCCGCCACGTTGGGTATTGGCCGACGATCAATGCCAACCCTATGAAGGGGTGAAGGGGAAGCCATTGACCGCCGCCCAGGGTGTACCGGCCGCTCCGATTCCCGGACTGCAGCGGGATCGGAATCGGAGCGACACTCGAGGAGGTTACCCAACACACACCCCATGCTTTAATATATCTAGTTTTATTATAAAAAAATTGTAAAATGTAATGTAAAAATTAAAAAATGTTCTTGGATCAATCTCAATTTAAACATATCATATTGAGTGACGCGTCGCCACGCGAAAACCCGGTCTAACCTGCCACATTAAATGTATCAACAAGACTTACTTTTACTTATAACTCTGACGACAATGTCACATCCCTTAAAACTCGAGTTGATAATCTCCAACCAGCAACAAGTAAAACGACAAGTAGTAGTACTGTTTCCTCCGCACCAGGTTCAGCGTCCGCTTCTTAATTATAATAAAATCAACCTGTTTCTGCTCACCCTGCTAAAATGTTTCATTAAAAAGTTTGTTTGCGTAATTGAGAACAATATTTATGAACCATATAAAAATATTACGAGCAGTTAATCAGTAGCCGCTTATTGATCACAAATCTGCGATAAAATATAAATCAAGATGTTTTAGTGATGTACACGGGATCGCCTAGTAGAGTTATCGATATCGACTAAACGAAAGCATTAGTTGGTCTGTAATGGATATAGGATATAAAAAAATGAACTCTTTAAACATTGTTGATTAGAATGGCAATTATTTTTATTAGGTTTAATGAAGGATTAATTGTAATGTTTTTGGTAATCGTAAATAATATTATGAATACGAAAATAACTTTGTCTGTTTGTCTATCTGAAAAGACACCTTTTCGGAAAATAGTAATTTCTGCAAGGGCTTTCATGCAGGCAGAGCCACGGACAGTTACTAGTTATTTTATAAAACGCGAACGTAAGTTCATTTCTTGGTTTGTTTGTTATGCTTTCCAGCCTTAACTACTGGACCGATTATCATGAATACATAGCATAATAATATAGGGAATCGAATTCGCACCCACTAATGTAGCAGTCGAGTGCACTACCTACCACAAAAGTAACGAAATGACTAAGCACCAAGATGCATCACTACAATGCATTTCTCGTTACTAATTAGTTTCAGTTATATCATTGAAGAAATTTTGGAAGATTGATAAATAAAATGTTTCCATCATAACTACTACAATTAGAAACCTTTTAAAAAACCGTTACAAGTTTTCATCAGAGTGCTGATGTACTTTGATCGAACCGATACCAGTTACAATTAATTGATGGGTTAAATTTTTATTTCTTTGGGAATAATAATTAATAATAACGATATGAGAGTTGATGTTGCTTCCGGATATATACATGTCTCTATATTAATCTCATTCTTTTAACCATTTATTCGTTTCCAAACAGTTAATTATTCAACGTTATAATACGTTTCTTTAATAGCCATCTTTATAACATTATTTTTAAAACTACTTTTAGCTTGAATACGTTTTGTAGTTAATGTCTTTTGACGTTGGAGACTCTGTTGGCTCCACCAATATCTTCAAGACCCACCTTCAAGCCAGTATGCCTAATGATTGATGGACGTGACTCTGGCGCAGGGGCTCTTGCGGTTGGGAGATCAGACGACCAAGGCTACCGTAAATAGCCACATAAATTTGCATATCTGATGAAAAAAGCTGACTCGTCTAACTGTTCAGTATGCAATAAAATTGAGGATGTGTAACATTTGCTGGTGGATTGTGACCGGAAGAAAACTGAGCGTGAGGCTCTTCTTAAGGAATTAAAATTAAATTCTCTGGATGTGGGTTTAATACAAACTATTATGGGTTCTCTCCAACTTCAGAAGCAGCCCAAAAATTATGCCTCCTGATTACAATAGCTCAGCAATGATACACCTATAACAATTAATGTACTAGACTGTATTAATCGTAAGACTTTTTTGTGTTTAACTTAGATATAAGGTACGATGGGGTTCTGCCCGGCGTGGGAGGCGCCGAGGCGTGACCTCCTGGCAGTCATCGGGGTGGGAGTCCTCTCACTCGGAAGCATGATTGTGGCAATGGTGCGGAGCGCGAGCGCGTGGGCCGCCACCACCTCCTTCTGCGAGCATGTTATGCTCTCGAAGGAGATGGCGGAGCGCGCCCGGGAGAGATTTAGAACTCTCCCGGCCCGTCCGTTCCTTCCACTCCACCACGATGGCCTGGCAGAGCTGGGACTGCACGGCCTCGATTTCTCGATGCTCGGGGTTTCGTCCCTGCTCCCGTGCCTCCTTTCGCCACTGGTACAGTTGCGAAAGGGCTCTCGCCTCCAGGTACCATGGCGGAGTTCCGGCAAGGAGACTCTCCCTCATCGTACCCGGTGCAAAGGTGCCCATTACGCTGGCTGCATTGCCCCGTTGAATAGCGATGGCTAACCTTTGCACCAGATACGAGCCGGAGCGGGATATTTGCGGCATACACGGCTGTATCTTTTGATTGCTTTGGCTTAGAAGTTTGATTTTTTCACAGCTACAAGGGACAGTATACCTTTTTTTTTTTTTTTTTTTTTCGTGCGGAAATCCCTTCGGATACCCCCCCGCGTGCCAGCGGGGGCGGTTATGTCGGGCTTGAACCGACTAAAACCGCACGCCGTCTCGGGTCTACAGACGCCGGGGTGTAAGGTTGCCCATAGAGCATATCCCTCGCACCCCGACTGACCCTGGGCCATCTCCGGTTTCGAGATGGCCCCCTCGGGTTTGGGAACCACGGTGAGGGACAGTATACCTGAGTATTAGATATAAATTTCAGTTTGATACCTCCACGCGTTCCTGAGAAAAACGGTCTTGACAGACGGACGGACGGACGGACAACGAAGTGATCCTATAAGGGTTCCATTTTCTCTTTTGCTAAAAAATGAATTATTTATCGAAAAAAATGTAGAAGTGACTCGCATTTCATTTGATTTTTTTCTATTTTACATTGACATGTCACATCAGCATTTTAACGTGTCAACACGGCCATCATAGCGTGCCGTTAGTATAAATGAATAAAGAAAAATATAATTTGTACTATGTAAGGTATCTACTATTATATTAAAAGAAAATAATATTAAGAATACCTACTCTTTCAACTAGTAACAAAAAAACGTGTATAAAATTGTATAATGACGTCATCAAGTACAAATTACAATTATTCCTGTGTCATGTAATGTGAACCGAGAATTCCAACGTCAAAAGATATTAAGTACAAAACGTGTTCAAGCGAATAAGTTTCTAATTATAGTGCAATAGAGATGGGTATTAAGGAAAAGTACTGCTGTACAAAGTCCACAAGATCTAAGCTACTGGCGGAATGTAGAAGTCCATCGATCGTTTTTGCTAATATAAAATATGCTTTAAAACATACGATTTTAACGCAGTTTATGTCGCTTTTAATAGTGTAATAATCTTGAATCTTAAAATATAATGCACTCGCATTTTGTTGTAATTTTAATCGATTGCTCTATTTAAGAAACGATAAAAGCTAACAATATCTCAAGAGTGGTATACAGTGTATTAAAAACTGTGTGGGTCAAAAATTAAGTTTCAGCAAGCTTAATAGCACTAAATTAGTTGGATGCAAAACATGTTAATCACTTAACTTCTGTCTCAAAGTGAATCTTCTGTAAGAAATACAATAGATGTGTTAGTTGTGGTATCACTAGTAACTTAAAAAGTAGGTAAAAATCTCAAAAGAAAGGTTTTTTAATATACTTCATGCTTAAAGAGCAAAAATAGTTCTCCTACGGCCTGTGAGGCGTCTCCTCATTGACTTTTAGAGACCCTAACATTGCAGAAATATGATACAAGGATGTTTTCAATACAATCTTTCGCATGTTTTTATGACATAGTTATCATAAACTAAACAAGTAGTTTTATGAATTATTCAGCTGTTGTTAACGATATAAAAATGTATAACACTCGGTTCAACACGATTACTTATCTATAAAACCTTTCAACTTATACTGTATCTATTCGCTATAAGCCATAAAACTCATATCAAGCTACGAAACTACTAAAGTCACATAACAAATTAATACTTATATAAAATCGTATCGTAATCGTGTCGAAATATGTAAAGAATATCGTTAAGATTCGCTGTAAAAAAAGTTATATGTGGGCTCCAACATCAAGTCATTTTTGAACAGTTTGAAGCTTATCTCTATAAAAATAAGGTTAATTTTACTTTAGAGGGCTCACCGAAGGTTTTAATAGAGTCTTGTAGAATTCCAAGCGCGTTTGGAACGCAATTTTTTCGATTATAACGCATCGCGCGAAAGTCCAATCGTTTTGTGCTTATTAAAAAATTGCTCCGCGAATTTGTTATTTTGTCTTTTATAAATTTTTATTATATTTAATTGGGTGTTTGAGTGATTTGCGGGGCGGTTATGTCAGGCTTGAACCGACGAAAACCGCACACCGTCTCGGGTGAGTGATTTGCGTACCTACCTTGGTTGCACCTCACTTTAGTGTTATCTCTCTCGTCTTGTATGTTGTCTTCTTTGATACTACTAAGTAGGCATTAGTCGGTTCGAGTCCGACATAACCACACCCACTTGCCTGCAAGGGGGAGGCATCCGAAAGGAATACCGCATGAGTAAAAAACCGTACTGAAATGCCAGGCATTGTTTGGGAACTGCAGAGGCTCTAGCGCAGGTTTCTCTTTCGAGGAAGGAGTGGTCAGACGTTGGTCTCACACGTTAAAGCAGAGGAGTGAGAGAGTGTATCCCGGTCACTAAAATATGAGCTTTGGGTGAGTCTTTCTTTCACCTATCATGGCTTTTGCGGGAGCGACTGTGTCTGACTTCCTCACCTCGTTTGTTGATCAGCAGGTGTGATCGTTAGCAAGTGAAATTGGTTTGAGTTACAGGTCGAAGATCTCGGTAAGGCCCTCATACACCTAAAAGTCATGTCAAAAGTACACCTGTTTGAACTAAACGATGCTTCGACGATTAAATAAAACGTATTTCTACAAAATTTAAGTAGTAGCGACATCTTTAATAGTAAAATTTACAACATCCGTTTATAATATGTAACCTATTAACATTAATTAAGAACTATACAAACAAATAAATCTTAGTTTTTCTGGTTTAGCATAAGTCAATGAACGCTAATTACGAACATTTAAATCAATAAAATTATTAATCTAGTAGGTATGTATATATTACCTAGATCCGATTGCAAACATTTGTACTTTATACATTGAAGTTATGAAAAAAATATTCTAGGACATTCTACACAGCGCTATCTAGACCCAGAGTAAGCATAGTTAAACCAAGCTGTAATATCGGTTCTAGAATGCAGATAATAATGCTTAGATATATTTATTGTGTAAATACATATTGTACATATGTACATAGAAAACGCCGAGATCAAAGTAAATATACAAATTTTATTAATATTATGTGGAACGCGTAGCGAGGATGGACGAAAGAAGACGAAACAGGTTCGATTCCCGCTCAGTGCAAATATTTGTATGCATGAATATGTCTATTTGCATTGGTCTGGGTTTTTCTATGTATAATATGTATGTATTTACAAAAAAAAAGTATATAAGTATGTTTATCCGCATTCTGGAAACACAAGCTAGTTAAACTATGCTTAATTTGGGTCTAGAAAGCGCTGTGTAGAATGTCGTAGAATATTTATTTATTTATTTATATGAGGCTGGGTTGAATGTGCAATAGTCAAAACCATTTATTCTGTATAGACCATTAATACGTCACTTACAAAACTTCAAAAAAAAAAACTAATGTTTGGCAAATGGACCACCGGTTCGAAACGCGACCCTTTCCTGTGAAG
Organism: Cybosia mesomella; assembly: GCA_946251805.1. NCBI lineage: Eukaryota > Metazoa > Arthropoda > Insecta > Lepidoptera > Erebidae > Cybosia > Cybosia mesomella. The sequence goes on from OX276395.1 coordinate 4,308,092, forward strand.
ACTCCGGCAAGAAACTCAGCAGGCTGTTTTTTTTTTGGTCTTTTTACAAACATGTTTACTTAATCTGATTACAATATTACGTTTGAGTAGCATAGTGAGAGAGCAAACAGTTCATATCCAAGCTTGTTTGTCGTCTAAATAGTCTTGAATTTTATAATAGCGTTTTTGGCAGAGTTTAGTTTTAATTTGGCTTTTAAATTTATGAAGAGGTAGATTCTTCATTTCACTAGGAAGCTTGTTGTAGAAGCGTGCAATCCGATGAAAATTGCAGTAGGATCTAGATCCAGGACATTTTAAGGAGGATAGTCAGGTTGAGGTTACCCGTAACCGGGTAGCATGTATGAAAGCAATTGTAATTAAAAGCGAAAGACGCCATGATCGTATTGAGTGGAAAATATTGTCTCAGCCTATCTCAATGGGAAAGAGACGTGTCGTGACGTGATATGTAGAACTAGCTGTTGCCTGCGGCTTCACCTGCGTGGAATTCTATCCCGTTCCCGCTACACATGGGACCCTATTCCACCACTACAACCTACATAAGATACACAATTCCTACATACATCATTTTGTTATATCTCGAGGAGTTTAGGCATCGTTTTCGTTGCCAGCTCCCAGATAGCTTATTTTTTTCCGACATCTACAAATATCATTATATTTTAGCCAATGGATACAAAAGCTTAATAAATAATATATTAAAACATTCCTAGATAACCATTCTATACATTGGCAGCATGAAACGCGGTGCTGTAGTTTTTGAGTTTATCGCGAACAGACAGACACACGCGGCGGAAGTCTTTGTTTTATAATATATAGTGATGATGTTCGATACTTTTTATCCCGGGAATAGGTTCCAGTCGATCACGGAAATGAAATCAATCAGCTATCGGAAAGAGGCGTAACTCAAACAAAGAATTATTATTATTTCCTTTATTTAACTTTAAATACTTATCAATTATATTTTTAAATACATTCTATATATAAAAAAAAACACAAATATATTTAAAAATATAAAAAATAGTGGCCCACCGGCATCGGGAACAGGGACCAAGCTACCGGTGGTTAGGGCTCCAGACAGAGGAATCTCCTCACAATACGTGCCGTGTCGAGGAGCACTGCCTATTATTATTATTATTATTTTATAATACACTAGCAGCTTAAAGCTGATGCGTGTATATCACTGCACTTGAGTTTGTATATTACAAGTGGGTTCTAGAATTCAGATAAATACACTCAAATGGATGAATTGTATGTAAATACGTATAAATTATGCATAGAAATATAGTTTACTTTTCTATATCAATAATGGAAAATAAGATCTATAATCCGTAGGTAACATATTTGAAATATTTACCGATGATATGTTACATATATCAGAGTCATCAGGATAAAGTCCATACTTATATCTGTTTTATAATACGGAGCTCTATCTGATCCCCATCACTTAGCCAACACCTCTATTTAAAGATAACGTATTTTTATAAAATACATTCCATTTCACGATCCATAGATAACGGATAAAAGAATTATTTAAAATATGTTAATTTGACAGAATTTTTCTAAGTGAAAGCATGTACTTACATTTAAAGGTTCGGTCGCAGTGCCCGAGGTCATTCATCGCGACCTTACAAGTGTCAACTGATCGGTAACTAACATAAAAAGAACTCTAAGAATATCTATTTGAACTCCGATGTTATGGGAGTGTGAGTTCAAATAAACTGGATAGTCGCGGCGCCTATTGAAATAGGTCTCTTTAAATGGAGTTCGGCTATGGAATGGCTTAAGATAACAAATTTAAGCGTTTTAATTAGAGTAGACAAGATACAAGGACTATTACTAAAGGAGACTATTTACGAGTTACAAGGATTGATTTATAAAAATACTAAGTACCAACTTAACAACATTTCTTTATATTTTTTTGGTTATATATTACTATGATCGTTAAAAGTACTGTACCAAAACGCATTAGAATAACCGTAGTTATTAAAATAATACTATAAAAAGCTATTTTTAAACTGTTTCCATATATACTCACTTTGTTGATCAAGAGCACAAACCATGAGAGCGTAATATTATATAAATACACGCACATCTACTCACGCTTTAACCCCTCGGGGTAGACGGAGAGAACAGTTGAAAATTTTTGCTTGTCTCCTTTGCATTTCACGGACTTTCACTACTGTTAGTAAGCAATCGTTGCTAGCCTACTATCCTCAAATTTTTAAATACATCACCAAATTGAAGAATGTATGGGCTACGAGTTGGTAATGGTAAAATATGAAATACAAAATTGTCTAATTATAATAAAACACCCATTGATAAAGTGCATTATCAAGTAGTATAAGTGAGTAATTATTTCAATATTTGCATTATCTTCTATTTTTTAAATCGCAACCCGCTAAGATTGTGACATGCACCACCATATCTATTTTCAATAATATTATGCTAATGTGTGTTTATGCGTTGTTGACTCGTTATAATATTTTCAAAGTCCATTGTGTGAGGTGTTTTCATTTAAGTACCAGTAGCACTACAATGAATTAGAAGTGTCATCACTAAAACTGCTAATTTTATGGATGAAACCAGGCTATAACTGCATCTTTGGGGCCCAAAACAAACTCACTTACAAGCAGGGATTTAAAAACACATTCATAAAGGTTACACAATTATATGAGTTACACTATGAAAAGGTTACAGAATGAAAGTGTTACACTTATAAATGTGGTATTGAATCTGTTAATCGTTACCACTTTCAATTGTGTAACAATTATATATATGTAACAGATATTAATCTGTTAACAGTGTTAATAAGTGTTAACCGAAATGCTACGTTGCCAAATTTACTATCCTATTATATTTATAATCTAAATTTTTAAATAAAAGTATTTTGTACACACCTAAGTACTTTAGGACGTTACTTCTGTTACACTTATTCACACATATAAAACGTAACACTTTGAATATGGTACACTTTCGTATCTGTTACATTTATAACTGGTTTTCTTCTAAAACAGTTTCAAAAAACAGTGTTAAAACAGTTTGGGTCCCTACTTACAAGCTGGTAGACCTGCTGGTTGATGGACGAGGCCAGCCGTAGGTAGAAAGCCTACACCAGAATCTCATCTCGATGTTAAGAGGAAGTCGCTTCCTGAAAAGCCAATATAAGCCAATCAAGAGGAGTAGAAGATCGATCGCCGGGTTCCAAATTGCAAGCTTCGGATGACACCGTGACTAACACTGTGCTGATTATACATATTATATATAAGCATTTCATTATTACGTATTTTACACTTGTTACACTTTATACTGGAAATTAATTAATAAAATATGTAAGTTATTATTTCCAACGGGGACGCTGATGACCTGGCGGGAGATCAACCCTTCCTCAGTGGGTCATTTCACCCATTTATACCGCCTAGCCTTTGAGCACCCAGCTCAATGCAAAAATACCTACATATTCATGTATTATAATAACATAACATAAGTTCACGCCTGTATCCCCGAAGGGGTAGGCAGAGGTGTATTATACACCCCCGATTCCCCAGTTATGTTAAGGTCCCAATGTAATAGGGGACGAGACTTTTGCCATAACAACACACATAATTAATATTTATTAATGCACAAATAACTACGAAAAGTCAGAGGTGTGTGCCCGGGGCGACTGGGGATCGAACTCGAGACCTCGTCTCAGCAGTCCGTTACGTAGGTACGCCACTGGGCTATCACCGCTACCAAACGTGTCTTATATTATGCACTATAGGGCTATGGATGCTCTGTTAACGATATTTTCAATTTATTTTATATTACCAATTCACTTGTAAATGCAGTAATACCAAGCCTCTTCGTAGCGAATAAAGTACCATATTTGGTTACACCACTCACTGCAGTTGCATGTGATTTCTGATTTAACAACTGAGTGCTGAGTGTGAGTTCTGTACAATAAATATTCGCACAACTTTATTATCACGTAATTGAGGTAAATTTAATGTAAAGTTGCATTAATTAGCCGATAGGTGGCATTGACGCCGATAGGTGCATTTAAGAGCTGAGGTGGTTGGTGTGAAGATGGATGGAATGCGTGAAAGAGAATATCGCAAGGAAGTTACTGAGGAGATGACATCTGACAGAAATGTACGGAGTTCTCCTCCATGTTGTGCCGACCACAAATATTTGTTACAAGGGCAGGTGGATGATGAGGTGGCATTGATGGAATGGGTTCAAATTCCCTCTAGGTACAGTCAACGACAAAAGATGGTTAACACTAAAATATTCACAAACTTGTATACATATTAATCCTACCAAAAACATACCTTTTTTTTCGTGCGGAAATCCCTTCGGATACCACCCCACCGGCTAGCGGGGGCGGTTATGTCGGGCTTGAACCGACTAAAACCGCAACCCGTCTCGGGTCTACAGACGTAAAAAAAAGTAAAAAGGGGTCAAGTTCCTATCGGGTAATTGTTCGCCTAAAAAAGGGTTGAAATCCAATTCAATGCCAAGTTCAGATGCACTTTAAAATCGATCATAATCATCTTCATCAACAGCCTGACCCACTGGTAAACATTTGCCATTCCCAAGACTTGCCACCACACCCAGCCCTCCACCTTCCGCATCCAGCCACTACCCGCCACCGCATTCACGTCAACGGTCTATCTTTTTTTCGGAAATCCCTTCGGATACCCCCCCGCTGGCCAGCGGGGGTGGTTATGTCGGGCTTGAACCGACTAAAACCGCACGCCGTCTCGGGTCTTAAGACGCCGGGGTGTAAGGTTACCCATAGAGCATATCCCTCGCACCCCGACTGACCCTGGGCCATCTCCGGTTTCGAGATGGCCCCCTTACTTGCAATCCACTGTGCCATCTGCTAATCAGAGGGACAGGTGGAAACCTTCCGAACAGCCCTCAACAGGGCCGATCTCGTCTCGGTCGGAGTTAGCCGTAGGCGGCAGCGTCTCTCCCACCCTAGGAGAGAGGCGCTGCTGTCTCCGTTGCCCAGGGTGCACCGCGTGGAGGTCCCCAACCAAGCACCCCATCAACGGTCTATCTGGCCGAAATTCACTTTACCATACACACAACTTAAAATATGGTATAGTTGTGAAAATACGTAGATACTTGGTTAAAAATATCTAAAATTATAATACTTCTAAATTTGAACTTGGCAGGTTTTTGTGATGTAAGTAACACTTGATTAATTGTATAATGAAATTTATGATTTATATAATTAAATTAACCTGCTGGTGAACTCGAGATCTCGTCTCAGCAGTCCGTTACGTACGCTACTAAGTTATCGCCGCTTAAATAATATCTATGTTAACTTTTCCTATATCTGAAAAGTCAATATCTAGGACCCCTGTCTATCTTGAACCCTATTCAGAGGGAATACTCTGCCCAAGTAAGCTACCAGGACGTTGACTTTTCTAATTTAAATTTATAAGCAAATTTAGCATACTAATTGCTTTAAAGGAGCGGCGATAGCCTAGTGGCGTACGTAACGGACTGCTGAGACGTGGTCTCGAGTTCGATCCCCAGTCGGCCCGGGCACACACCTCTGACTTTTCGTAGTTATGTGTGCATTAATAAATGTAAATTATCGCTCGCTTAATAATGTGCCCGGTAGATGGCAATAGGCTCGCCCCCTATTACATTGGGACCTTAACATAAACTGGCGAATCGTGGGTGTGTAATACACCTCTGCCTACCCCTTTGGGGATACAGGCGTGAAGTTATGTTATGTTTAATTGCTTTAAAAATTCACTTGTTTTTATGTTGCAACTTGCTCGCCGCGCGTCGCAGGCAACTCAGGCGCCGGAGGTCGCTTAACGACCTCCGTCCTCCATGAGCGCAGGCCTGGGGGTGGCGGGTGAGGCCACCTGTCACCCCAGCAGAAGCAGGCCGGGAAGGTGGGGCGACTAGCGCCCCTCCCCCAAACCGGGGCAAGACGGGGACACCGTGGTTCCCAAACCCGAGGGGGCCATCTCGAAACCGGAGATGGCCCAGGGTCAGTCGGGGTGCGAGGGATATGCTCTATGGGCAACCTTACACCCTGGCGTCTGTAGACCCGAGACGGCGTGCGGTTTTAGTCGGTTCAAGCCCGACATAACCGCCCCCGCTGGCACGCGGGGGGGTATCCGAAGGGATTTCCGCACGATAAAAAAAAAAAAAAAAGGGTATCCACAACATTTGTAACTGATTGCAGCTGTGTAAAAACTTGAGCCCAAAAAAACACCTTTGAAAAGTATAGTAAATTAAATTTAAGTGCTGTATTTCCATTAACTAACAGCCAAATGGAATGTGTGAAATAAAAGTGACAGATAGAAAAACTTGACGGTAACGGATGCCATTTTGAAAGCTCGAAGCGACGGTGAGACGAGACAGTTAGTGTGTTAGCAAGCAAAAGTACAGGCTCGATAAGCTCTACGAAATAATAAATGTAATGTACTAGCTGACCAGGAACAAAAAAAATTCGGTACCTTATCATATTTGTTACGTGAATGTCTCCTTGATACTAATTCAAATTCAAATTCATTTATTTGCAGAAATGTGGTCATACATGATGTTGCATACAGATAATTCAGTTCCGCACATATACCATTCAGTGGCATGCAAATATTAGCTTAGGCTCTATTTAATTTCTTCCATTCAAAACAAAATTGAAATACAATTATTATAAAAATTAGATTACAATACAAAATATCATAGAATAATCATAGTCATAATAGGATGTCAATATAGCAATAATAATAAAATAGTCATAATGTCCAAGATAATTCACAATGTCCATAATAACTACATTAATAATGTCCACAATAGGTATTACTCGGCAATGAAGACCCGAGACGGCGTGCGCTGCACTCCCGCTGGCGATATCCGCAAAAAATAACCTCAAAATGGCACAGTATAGGCGGTAAAAATCTAAAAAATCAAACATTATGAAAATCGGTCCTTGAGTTTATCCCGGTCATCACAGTCACGACTTTTTTTTTAATGTGTGGAAATCCCCACGGTCCCCATCGGTGCCAACGATGGGATGGGCGTGTCGGAATCGGACCGGCTAAAACCACACGGTGTCCTCCCTTATATAAATAAATAATAATAAATAAATATTCTCCGACATTCTACACAGCGCTTTCTAGACCTAAAGTAAGCATAGTTTAAGTAGCGTATATGTTATGGGTTCCAGATTGCGGATAAACATACTTACATACTTTTATTTTGTAAATACATACATATTATACCTAGAAACACCCAGACCAATGCAAGTAGACATATTCATGCATACATATATTTACACTGAGTGGGAATCGAACCCGCGCGCCCTGCCGTAGCAGTCGAATGCACTACCGCTACTCCACAGAGGCAGTCAAATTTATATAGAAGTATACCGGAAACTGCCCTATATTTTCTTTGCACTGATTCTCTCTATGCCATGGTTGCTTGTAAGAAATAGCCCTATGGGATAAGGATTGGAAAGAAAAACATTCATTACAAGTTTTAGTATTCTGTATGATCTGTTAAAACAAATAATATCTAAATTTTCGGTGCGTAAACCTTCAGAGTCACTTATAGTTTAATTCGTTTTCAATTAGATTTTGAAATTTTAATTTTATAAAACATAACATAACATAACTTCACGCCTGTATCCTCGAAGGGGTAGACAGAGGTGTATTACACACCCACGATTCGCCAGTTATGTTAAGGTCCCAATGTAATAGGGGGCGAGCCTATTGCCATCTACCGGGCACATTATTAAGCGAGCGATAATTAACATTTATTAATGCACACATAACTACGAAAAGTCAGAGGTGTGTGCCCGGGGCAACTGGGGATCAAACTCGAGACCTCGTCTCAGCAGTCCGTTACGTACGCCACTGGGCTATCGCCGCTTTTTTTTTAAGAATTTTATAAGCATTCGTTTGTGATGAAATCACACATTTTAAAAACATAACGTTATTGAATCGGGTTCTTGTAGCGTAGGGGTTCGATTCCCGCTTAGTGCAAATTACCCACCTAAAGCGACTGCCATTTAACCACCTAACCCCGAGAAGAAACCTTGCACAAGATCCTCGTCATTCAATAAGCAGGTGTACCAGCTTGTAGATGAGGTTGGCTTTAGACCCGAAGGTTTACGAATGGCCTTGGTCTACCCCTTAAGGTATGTATAAGAAATAAGTAAAATACCTTATTTTTTTCGTGCGGAAATCACCTCGGATGCCCCCCCCCCCCTCCAGCCTTCCAGCGGGGGCGGTTATGTTGGGCGGGAACCGACTAAAACCGCACGCCGTCTCAGGTCTGCAGACGCCGAGATGTAAGGTTGCCCATAGAGCCTATCCCTCGCACCCTGACTGACCCTGGGCCATCTCCGGTTTTGAGATGACCCCCTCGGGTTTGGGAACAACGATGTCCCCGTCATGCCCCGGTTTGGGGGAGGGGCGCTAGCCGCCCCACCGCCCCGAGTAAGTAAAATACCTATCTCATATCTTTATATAAGTTGAGGTAGAATGTGATTTACGATTCTTATTGTCACTATATTTATCACACATTCAAATTCTCCAAAGTAAAAAGGTGTATCGAACATGAGAAACAAAGCCGAACAATATTTAATTGCAATACTTAGCGCTGAGTTATGCGCGCGCGCAACTAGAGAGAGTGGTAGAGATAAAGTGTGATATACGCATAGTGCGGCGAGTACATTGCGTTGAAATGTAGATCGAAGAACACGTAGAATGTGCGAAAAAAGAAAGGGGGATAGATAGAATAGTGACCGATTTTAAATTTTAATCTACAAATAGATATTCCAATCTATATATCTACACAATCCTACCTATCTATCAATCTAAACTAATTATCATTTTATTTTTATTAATTACTAGCTGACCCGGCAGACTTCGTACTGCCTCAATCGATAACAACTTCCATATTTATTCACCTTTTAAACCTTCTCTGGACCGCCACAAATAATTCAAGACCAAAATTAGCCAAATCGGTCCAGCCGTTCTCGAGTTTTAGCGAGACTAACGAACAGCAATTTTATATATAAAGAAGATGTACTAAATATTTACACGAATTAGTATTTTATTTAGATAATTTTTATGTGGATTTATAGTTCAGATATATAGATTAGAATATAATAGATTTAAAACTTATTTAGATAAATTAGAATAATATAAAATTGAATACCTACTGCGGCATGAAAAGCAAGGTGAAATAATCACTAGTCTTTTAATTCTAAGCAACAAAAGAGTCGAAAAATATTTAAATTACTTCACCAATTTGTTTAGCTGTTTACTACGGTATCTTTACTATATACAGTAGCTTTATAAATTAAATTACTTACAATATTATTTTATATAAAATAGATGTAAGATATTTTAATTACGCAGAAAAGGATAAAAAAAACGTTTACGTAGAATTTAAGTTTGAAAAATCTTTTAGTATTATATCCACATTGGCTGTCTACAAATTATGAGGTCTACGTAATACCTCTCTAAGAGTCTAGACCCAGTGTAAAATGTGACCGTAGGCGTCCAAATAACAAGATTTAGTCCTTTAAACGACAACTATTGTAAGTATATCGCGGTATCCGATGGGATCTGAATGTTTCTGGATCTCTGGATTATCTGAGTAGGGTGGTGTGGATAGTCGTACACACTGTCTGATCGGATGGTCAACGTCCATTCAAGATAGCGTTGTATTAATAAAACAATTTATTTGTAACAGACAAGTTACCGATACCTGTGTCGTTGGAGCACAAGCCAACTTCACTTGCAACCCAGTATACCTGCTAATTGACGGACGAGACTCTGGCGCAAGCTTTCCTCTCAGGATTGAAGGATAAGACGGTCTCTCTCCCGAAAATAATAATAAAAAAAAAACAAATTATTTATTAGCAGGGAATTGGCGCCCGGATAATGATGATGATGATGACAATATACTACAATTGAACATAAAAAACTAATTCAAGCTAAGAAATTCACACATTTAGTATACCTTTTCCTTTTTCGTGCGGAAATCCCTTCGGATCCCCCCCCCCCCCGCCGGCCAGAGGGGGCGGTTATGTCTGGCTTGGACCGACTAAAACTGCACGCCGGGTCTTAAAACGCCGGGGTGTAAGGTTGCCCATAGAGCATATCCCTCGCACCTACACTGACCCTGGGCTATCTCCGGTTTCGAGATGTCCCCCTCGGGATATTTAGTATACCTAAATGTAATTATGCAAATTAAGCCATAATAAAATAAAGTCGTTTGCTAATAGCCCATACCAGCGATCACTACGTCACTACCTAATTTTAGCACCTTTGCTGTCCATTTTGCTTTTGACCACAATAATATCTATCATTAATATCTTTGTATAAAAATATTAATGGTTATTATTATATTCACAATTTTGACACTAAGAGTATTTTCAACAAAGAAGGTCTAACAAGTTCAATTTTCGTTATTTTAATTCTTTATTATGAAGTTATGTTACTATTAAGTCCTAGGTTGACTCTCCTACTTCTGAATTCCATAATTAGATTTGGTAGGCTTTTACGGGATAAAACCCGATTCCACCAGGCGAGGCCGCGGTGGCGGCCAAAGTCCGCCGGTAACCCTGGGGTTATCCTTTCGAGGGCTTACACGGGGTGCCCGGCAATGGACACCGCGGAGGGGGTTGAGGAGGACACCGTGTGGTTTTAGTCGGTCCGATTCCGACACGTAAAAAAAGGCTTTTACGGACGCGACTGCTGTCTGATCATTCAATCCCGAGAAGATAGGATAGGTTTACATATGAGGTTGACTTGAGCCCCAAAGATCTCAGTGGTTAAATAAATTTCCAATCATTTTAAGTCACACAACTACAAAAACACATTAACCGACATGTCACCCAACTTGTTGTCAATTTGACAGTGCAGTATGCTACATCCACGCTTGAAAATAAGTCGCGGCTACATGTGCGAGGTAACAAGGCACAGTACATGCTACACTTCGGCCTAACGACGCATTTGTTCTAATATCCTACGACTAACGCGAACCATATACATTCACAACATATAATTGCATCGAATAGATTTGGTGGCATTAGGCTATAATGAATCGCACGACGATAACATCATCTGACCAAGGCGCAGATAAATATCAGTTGACCCGTCTTGACTTCGCACGGGAAAATTTCGCCTGATCACAGCGGTACTTACCGGGTCTAATGATGATACTGTTTATAAACACCGCGCAAGTGTAAGCTATAAGCTGCCAGTAAACGGTATAACAGTGCATAAAATAGGTATGAATAAAAAACAATTGATTTTAATATACCAAAGTATTTTTTTAATAAAATGAAAACCTACTTCGAAAACCAAAAATCCACTAAAAAGCCACTGAAAAACTAATAATAACTGAATTACTTAGAATTTTTTAATTTAAATCTTTAATTATTTAATCTTAATTTAATCTTTAATTCTAAAGACAAAAATACGCGTTACACTGTTCTGTTGAAGTCGGTGCCAAAGCCGGAACACAACATAAAAAATCAACGTCATTCGAGGCGTTGAAGGAATGGAACCACACGGGAGCACCAGCTTTCAAATAAAAAACGAATCATCAATATCGGTTCACCCAGTCGGCAGTTCTAAGATAACAAACATCCTCCTCTTTGGAAGTCATTTAAACGTTGCCGCGTTGTTCTGTACCCCGAGGGTACGCCTCGACCGACAATCAGTGGATTTACCGACTTATAGGTGAAGTTGACTTGGCTTCAAAAGGTCTTTGTGGTGCCCTAAACACCCCCAAAGAAATAAAAAGTATAGTTATCCTACTAATACCACTAATCCTACTAATTCTACTAAAGCTACTAATCCTACTAATCCTACTAAAGCTACTAATCCTACTAATACTACTAATCCTACTAAACCTACTAATATCCTACTCCTACTTAGTACTCCTAATCATACTATAAATGTGAGAGTTTGTGAAGATGTTTGGATGTTTGTTACTCAATCACGCTCAAACGGCTGAACAGATTTGACTGAAATTTGATACATAGATAGTCTGAAATAATACATAGGCTATTTATCCCTGGAAAGATTTCCCATGGGAAGCGGGAACAGGATCAAATTTCCACGCTTCCATAAGGTGAAAATTTCAATTCGCTTTTTTATTTTAGCCGGTTTGTTTTTTTATCCCAAAACCATTACTATTACGTAGAATGAATACTAATTAGTGAAATTTTTTGTTCATGTAACGTGCCTACCCCATTAGGGATAGATACATAAGCATGAATGTATGTAACCTTTTTTTTATGCTCATATCCATGTTTCGTCCTTATTCTTTAGTGATGTAAAGCTAGTTGGTTTCAAAGACATTTATCTGTGCGATAGACAATAACCATGATTAGTGTTTGTACAATGATACGTCTTGCTTGTAAGAATAAATCTATCACCGAGTTTCGAATTCAGGGTTGCCAGTGTTTGGGAATACTTTGATAAACATGTTGTTCAAATAATAAATAGTTATAGACGAAAAAATGAATTATTCTTGTTCGTTTTTTAATCACTTTTTAGGGATTTTCTTTAGAAAAGCCCTATTGCTATCGAGTTGTCGTCGTTGCCAATTTTCCGTCACGGTTTTGGGTATGAAGGAGACGAGCTATCGAGTTGCTGTTTTCGGTAATAGATTCGTGCTGGGGTGAACCATTGCAAGATAAAGAAAAAATCGCAAAAAATCGCAAAAAAAAAACGCTAAATCGAAAATCCCCTGTATTCGGCTGAGCTCGTCTCAGGAATTCAACTTGTTTTTGGTAGTTACAGGGCAAGTGTTCTGCAATGGTCGAATTTCGACCATAGACTTTAAAAAGGCGATGAATAATAAATTAAAGAAATAGTTGTAAAAACTAAATATGACAATTAATACTACTTCATTTACTAAATACTACTTTATATTTACTAAATTAAATGTCAAATAAACACACGGCCACTTCAGGTCCATTTTTCGTTATTGTACATAGTTACCTTAAAGTAGTACCCAAACTTTGAACAATTGTTTGTGTTTACACTTCAAGGCATGAGACGACCGCCATCTTAGAACTCCATTTCGTTGGCTGAAAAGCCATTGAAATGTCGAAAATATACATAATAAATTAAGATAAATCCGACAAAATTAGTTTTATTAAAACTTCCAACATCCATTTTTAGCCCCCGACGCAAAAATGACGTGTCTGTGCGTGTGCCTGTCTGTGGCATCGTAGCTCCCTAATGAATCGATTTTGATGCGATTTTCTTTGTTCGAAAACCGATATACCTAATTAAGTTTTTACTTATACCTCTCAGATGGCAGACAAGCTCACGGCCCACCTGGTGGGTATGGCTACACCAGTCTTAGCTACAAATAAATATTTCTGAGATTTTTTAGTTTTTGAATTAGTATAAGAATCTTTTCATAAGAGACTGTAGCTGTTAAGTTTTTCGGGATCAGCTAGTGGGTATTTATATATTTATGGTATTTATGCTCGTCTGACCTAGCCTTTATACATTCAAATCTTTCATTTTTCATTATTCTTGTTCTCCACAACCCTATCGGTAACTAGTCGATTTGAGTTACAGCGCACCCAACTAACAAGCTAGATAGTTATACAGAGCCTTATACAGGGTGTTGTAGTCGCACTTATGTTTTCACGCATTATACCATCCTATACCCAGTTAGTGGCAAGTTTATTGAATTCATCAATAAGATAAAATTTAGGATAGGTCACGATTTTTTCCCTTACATGGCAGAGAATAGACTGAATTTGATCATTGAATTTTAATGCAGTGATCTTATTGACTGATTCGGGGCTGCAGCGATAACGAATGCAATACAATGTTCGATTCCTTGTTCAGGTATCTATGAGAAAATTCTTAGTAACAACACCGAGTGCCTGGTTGTTGGCAATAAATTTAAGAAATAAATATATCCAGGGAAATAATTTCATTAGTAATCGTCGGTAGCTTAGTAGTTAAGGAGTCAGTCTTACGATCGAGCGGTCCCGGGTTCGAATCCTTCCATTATCTCTGGAGATTGTAAAAGTACTTAAACATCAAACACAAAAAAAAGGGTTTGTAAATATTTGAGTGTTAACCAACTTTTGTCGTTGACTGTACCTAAAATCAATACAGAGATAAAGTGATAAGTGTCTAGTTAAGGCCCTGTCTGGACGCAAGCTACCATAATTATGCTTATTTTTTGTTTCTACGATTATTTCTCTCTCTCTCTAAGATTACTGATGCTAGACAGTTGATTTTTTTTTATATATACAGCTAATTATCTACTGTTCACGCACATCCAAAAACATTTTGGATAAATAGAGCAGTTTCTTGTTAAAAAAATTGCAAAGAAACACTCTTTGAAATAAATTTTTCGTTTCAATTATCTCAATATTTTTAGCGATGACATATATATTTTTTGTTACAAATATAAAGAAAATTTAATCAACTAGTGGGATATCTACAAATTAACATCCTCAAATCCGTCATATTTTTTAAATGATTTATTTATCCGTTTGCCGCCAAACAAATCAAACAAATCAAACAGATAAATAAATCATTTAAAAAATATGACGGATTTGAGGATGTTAATTTGTAGATATTCCACAAGTTGATTAAATTTTCTTTATATTTGTAACAAAAAATATATATGTCATCGCTAAAAATATTGAGATAATTGAAACGAAAAATTTATTTCAAAGAGTGTTTCTTTGCAATTTTTTTAACAAGAAACTGCTCTATTTATCCAAAATGTTTTTGGATGTGCGTGAACAGTAGATAATTAGCTGTATATATAAAAAAAATTAACTGTCTAGCATCAGTAATCTTAGAGAGAGAGAGAAATAATCGTAGAAACAAAAAATAAGCATAATTATGGTAGCTTGCGTCCAGACAGGGCCTTAATAGCTGATATCTACCTCACCTGTTAGATGATACACCTTTCAACCATCGGTCGGGGTTGGGAGGTCGATCGACAGTTACTTTCTTAATCTATATAATAGATGAAACAAGGTCATGGTAGTGGTGACCGCGATGAACTCGAGAACGGGTGGGACCGATTAACATGATCTTTGATTTTTCAGATTTGTCTCCGCCTATCTGTGCCTTCTTTTTTTGCTGTAATCGCTGCGGTTACCCGCAGTGTGGGAGTAATTATGTTGGACTCGAACCGACCCAAAACTTCACGCCGTCTCGGGTCTCTAATGCCGGGGTGTAAGGTGGCCAAATAAGTCAATTCCCTGGGCCATCCTACGGCTTTGAGATTGCCCCCCTCGGGATACTGTGCCTATACTAGCAATAAGAATAATTTAAATTCATCATCATATCAGCCGTAAGTCCACTGCTGAACATAGGCCTCCCCCATAGACTTCCATTTTAACCGGTCTGTAGCGGCCTGCATCCACCGAGTCCCTGCTGCTCTCTTTACCAGGTCATCCGTCCACCTTATGGGAGGCCTTCCTACGCTGCGCTTGCCGTCACGTAGTCTCCACTAAAGGACCTTTCTGCCCCATCGGCCATCGGTTCTCCGAGCTATGTGCCCTGCCCACTGCCACTTCTGCTTGCTGACTCGCTCTGCTATGTTGGTAACTCTGGTTCGTCTACGGATCTCCTCATTTCTGATTCGATCTCGTAGAGAAACCCCAAGCATAGCCCGTTCCATAGCTCGCTGTGTGACCCCGAGCTTCCCTATAAGGCCCATAGTGAGAGACCACGTCTCGGCAGCGTAGGTCATCACTGGTAACACGCACTGATTAAAGACCTTCACATTCACGAAATAAATTCAGCTGATAAGGTACAACTTGATTCTAAGGCGGAACTTTGCCGTGTCAGCTAGTAGCCTATAAAATAAGCCGAACATCACATGTCATGAAAGGCTGACCCTGAACTCCGAAACCTCAGATGATGATAAGCATCACTAAAATAAGTATGAGTAATTATAATAACATAACATAACTTCAAGCCTGTATCTCCGAAGGGGTAGGCAGAGGTGTTTTACACATCCGCGATTCGCCAGTTATGTTTAGGTCCCAATGTAATAGGGGGAGAGTCTATTGCCATCTACCGGGCACATTACTAAGCGAGCGTTACTTATTATATAAGGTGTCACAAAATTAGGTCTCTGAATTTGGTGAGTGGACTTGGTATCGACAAAATATGTATTTGAAACAAAAAAAAATATCGGGTAAAATAAAAAAAAATAGAAAAAAACACCACCAGTGTGCATTGTGAATATTAAACAAGCCCACTCTTGTAAAAGTGGACTCGTCTGTCGACAAAATTTTTCTAGTAGGATCTTCCACTAACCACCTACAAAATCTTAACCGCGGATCAAAATCTGTGGTAAGGAGCTCTTGCACCCGCAGAAAGTGGTAGGCGTGCAGTCCTTCTCCTCGCAGTATTCTCCAAGCGGATGTGTGGGAAATACCTCAATCGCGAGCAGCGTCACGTGTGCTCGTCGCGTCACGTGACGCTAGTCGCTGGTGGTGTTTTTTTTTATTATTCCTTTTTTTATAATTTTTTTTATTTTTTTATTTACCCGATATTTTTTTTTGTTTCAAATACATATTTTGTCGATACCAAGTCATGTCATCAAATTCAGAGACCTAATTTGGTGACACCTTATATACTTATTATTACATTTTTAGTAATTATAATAGTAATTCGAAATACCATTATCATCATTCTCATTGCAATTTCCAGGTGCATCCGCACTTTGGAGCATGAGGTCCGCTTATTATTTTTGATTGGTATATCGGCTTTGCCGGGAGCGACTGCCGTCTGACCTCCCAACCCTGAGAGGTGCGCCTGCGCCAGAGCCTCGTCCGTTGTTTAACAGGTGCACCGACTTGTAGGTAAGGGTAACTTGAGCCTCAAGGATGTTAGTGAGGCCCCCTACACATTTTTCAGTACAAAATCTGGCTTTTAAAGTAGACGTATCTGCTATCATATTTTAAGAAGACATGACGATATTAAATACAATATAACGCATAGAAAACTATGGCTTACATACTCAAATTAGGATTTCAATTTAACAAACACATGAAACTTAAAAAGCCACAATCAAATCCTACGGCCGTAAATTTTCAATAACACCTTTTCCAATAATGCTGTTGCATCACTATTGTAGCAGTGATGCGACATACTTGAGCGTTTATCGATAAATAACTCGATTATTGCATAAATAACAATCGATAAACAAAACAGACAACGATAGGTAGACATTACACCTACGTTGTAACGGCACTGGTATTATAAAGGAAGGGGCTATGCAACTATCATTGTCTTGTCCAGTACAGTTAATACATTAGCCTGCGCTTGCGCACAAACGCAGAAAGCCGTAACTGCATCACTGTGTCCAGTCCCTACATAATTGTGATGGTTCTCATTTTGGCTCTGTGTATTTTCTTCGATGATTACGAATATTTTGTAATACAAACATAAATTTACATACATCCATATACAAACATTCCCTTACATACATACACATACATCGATATACATATACATACATCCATAAACATACAAACACTTACATACATACATGTATACATATATACATTTCCATACATATACATACATACATACATATATACATACACTCACGCCTTTTTTCCCTTCGAGGTAGGCAGAAACAAAAGCCCACTATCTGGTCCTGTTCACACACACTTCACGAGCTTCGACTTTATTAGACGAAATACTAGCTGTTGCCCGCGGCTCTGCCCGCGTGGAATTCTGATGAAAAGTAACCTATGTGTTATTCCGGACTATAGTCTATCCCTGTACCAAATTTCAGCCAAATCCGTTTAACCGTTTTTGCGTGAAAGAGTAACAAACATCCATCCATCCATCCATCCATTCATCCATCCATTAATAGGATAAAACGCAAAATAGATACTGAAATTTGAAATATTGTTTCTTGAAATCAGTTTTTACCTCACACATATTTTTTTTCAATATAATATATATTTAACTTAGCTTAACTAGCTTGTATTATAGTTCTAGAATATGGATAAACACACTCAGATACATTGCACACAGCGTCCATCTAGATCCAAAGTAAGCATAGCTGAGCTAGTTTGTAGTATGGGTTCTAGAATGCAAATAAACAAATAGAAGTCCATGGATAATCCAAACTAAGAGAAACCAGTAATAAATCAGCTACATAAATTGTTAACAATTTATAAACATGGACATTTTATGTTTTCGCAAAAACATTGTGTACATTTCTTGCATGAGACATATTTATTACTTAGGTGGAAATAGGCTTTAACTATAATATCCTATTTGAAATTACAACCAATAATATCATCTAACAAGTTTCTCAAAGTGCTATAAGTGTATTTAATTATTTCAGGGAAACTCAACATTGTTCGAATCCTCAGTGCTTATATTCCCGCGCCATATTTCACACTTCACATCTTTACTCAACACCTAGCAATGCGCTATCTCTATTAAAACTCACAAAGGACACAAATTCACAAAACTATAAAACTCCTTTTTACTCCCAACTACATACAAAATGCAAAAAATTAAAAGCACACGTATTAAAATTCGCATCGACCGACCCAACAAAACTAATGAGAAATGAGTAAAAACATTTACAGCATGAATGTCGCTAAATCCATTAGGAACTGCAGAACCAAGGAATCGAACCCAGTTTTATGCATTCATATTTCCACGTTTATTTGGTACAGCCAATTAGTATGATCATAAAATCAACTCCGCTTTTACGGGAGGTCCCTTTATCGTGGACATACGGAGACGTAATGCGGCGAGCCGAACGTTTATGACAGCTGCCTTGCAAAGGTTGATGTTGAAATACATTTTAAAATATGTGTATTGATATGAGTAATTTGTGTTATATTGTTATACAAATTTCTAGAAGGATTTAGATTAGAGGAATAACAACTTCGTTTTGCAATTCAATTAACACAATAAATTACTGATTTCATTATGTTTTGAGCCTGACTGTAAATAATGAAATGATTTAGTAAATATACAGATATACAAACATATGCTCGCGTCATTTTCCTTTCGGGCGACAACAGCGAGCTACAATTTTTATCATTTATATACTTTTATGAAAAATTATTTTTTCAAAACGCGGGTACACCAGCCATCATAACCTGCAAGTCCACCTGCTGATTGACGAACGAGGCTCTGAAAACAGCTTTCCTCTCGGAGTTGTGAGGTCAAATAAGTTGCTTCCGTAAAAGAAAATTAAATCAAATAATGGAGTTGTGGGAGAGTGAACTTCGAGCTCCAAAGGTGCAAGATTTGAGTGTAACCAGGATTAACGCTCGAATGAAAAAGAAAACGATTTTCGAATACCTACGCTTGAAAGCTTTAAAAACAACATTTAATTACTTCGGTAGATTCTAATCCATAGTAATGGTGTGGTGAGGAGCGCGAGCGTCGAACCGAGCCCGCGAGGCGTGGAGGTGACTCAGGCGTCGGAGGTAGCTGAACGAGTTCCGTCCTCCATGAGCGCAGGCCTAGGGGTGACAGGTGGAACCGCCTGTCACCCTAGCAGAAGCAGGCCGGGGCAGCGGTGCGTTGCGCGCCCCGCCTCTTTCCGGGGGCGAGACGGAGACACCGTGGTTGCCAAGCTCGAAGGGCCTATCTCGAAACCGGTGATGGATCTGGGTCAGCCGGGGTGCGAAAAAAATGCATTATGGGCCACTTTACACCCCGGCGTCTGAAGTCCCGAGACGACGTGTGGTTCTAGTCGTTTAGAATCCGACATAACAACCCCAGCTGGCCGGCAGGGGGATATCAGGGGGGATTTCCCAAAGAAAAAAAGGCAGATTCTCTACAGCCATAACTCAAGACTATACAATTATAAATTTTGTTATCTCCCTCAATGTTCTACGCACATTTTAGACACAAATCTTAGAAATTTCGAGAAAAAAACTTGCTCTTTATTTGTTGCAATAAATTGTACGAAATTTACTAACCATTTTATTTTTTACTTTACCTGAATCTACATTTAAATCGACTCCAAAGATCAAATTGTTTGTATATCAAATCTACAGATCCTGATGCGTGGCATATGTTCGGTAGCCAGAGTGCGTGGAATACCGCAACCTTCTCTTTCGAGTCAGTGATGCGCGCTAAAGAAGCGGCAGAAAAGGAACGAAAGAGGTCTAGCTATCTCCCGTCACGCAGAAGGTCCACCAACGAGGTACCTCTCTGTTAGCACCGGTGAGGTGAAGAGGGTTTTCCGCATGTGAAAAAATCACACGCTTTTTTTCAAACTTTGACATACTAGCACATTCGTGACACTGAGCATACAAAAGTTCGCCCAAATAAATGATCGTATATTTCCAAATTGTGATCATTGCTATGCTTATTACTTGTTCGCATAAAAATAAACCCAGTATTGTTAAACGGTTAAGTGCAATCCGTAGCTCAGTTGATCTTAATTAGTTTTTTGATTGATTTACGAGACCCTTTCCTTTTGAGGTCAGTTATTTTTGAACATTTTTAAAGTACACTAAAGCGTTCCGGTCAATTTCGTGTATCTTCTGCCCTAAAGGTACATTGGACTGTAGGGTATAAAATCTTATTATATTCATCAAAATTTTATGTTAAGTATATATTATATTTAATAGTTTCTGGTTTGTAGCCTATATAGTAACTTTATAGGTACTATAATACTAGGTTTAATATATTTGAGCCTCAACAGCATGTGGGAGTCGCCAAATTAAACGTGGAATGGAAGGTAGTGTTGGTCCTGAAGATCTTGGTGGGGGCTAATAGATCTCGGAATAGCAGGTTTGAAAGCTCCAAGCAGTGTGTAATATTGTCAAATATGTTTAACCTGTCGGTTTTGACAGGCCGGTCTCGAGTTCGATCCTCAGTCGCCCCGGGCACACATCTCTGACTTTACGTAGTTATGTGTGTAATAAAAATCTTTATTAAAAATGTTTATTCTCGCTCGCTTATAACTGTGCCCGTTGGATGGCAATAGGCTCGCCCCCTATTACATTGGGACCTAACATAACTGGCGAATCGTGGGTGTGTAATACACCTCTGCCTACCTCTTCGGGGATACAGGCGTGAAGTTATGTTAATTGCTGACAATATATCTTCACCATTGAGTAATTAGGCGTGACCGAATCTCTGTCGCTTAATAGCTTTTAATCAAAACGCGTTGTTTTCGCTTAATGAACAAGCGCTTGTATAGTTTGGTGATAGACCATTGTGTGGGATATTCATCAACAAAAGTTTTAGCGTGAGTTTAAACAACACCACCACCTTCACCATCGCGCACCACCTTGCTGTTAATAGTAAGCATGGATTTTACTAATGAAAGAACAGAGAACGATTACAACAAAACTGCGATATCACATTAAACTTAATGAATTTCATTAAGGCTGTATTTCATCAGTGAAAATGAAACTAAACTGTATTTTCACGTTTTACTTAGGCATTTAGTAACTTAGTAGATTATACATAGTAATTCCAAAGCGTAACACTCCAAGTTTAATTAAGATTCTTGATGTAAAACGCTCAGAATTAATGCTCCCAGCTGTTGTACCTGACCCCAAACAGCTTCAGGCCTAACGGGATGGACAATATAGTGCTAAAATATGCGACACTAAACGTCAAATGACGCTTAGCCATCAAACCCTCTGCATGCTTAACTTCTAACCTTTATTGAGAGTTTTATTGTCCTTTACTATAGAATGAGATGTTTAGTATTCTGGGACGTTATTTGTTGAAATCATGTAAATATCTTGACTAAGTTATGGTAGGTCAGAAGCTAACGAAACCGGCGCGCTTGCGGTATAATGATAGTTGAGGAAGCTTGTGAAGTGTGTACGAAGTTACGAACAGAAGCAGATAGCAGGGTGTATATACCTACTGCGTAAAAAAAAGCGGCGATAGCCCAGTGGTGTACGTAACGGACTGCCGAGACGAGGTTTCGAGTTCGATCCCCAGTCGCCCCGGGCACACACCTCTGACTTTTCGTAGTTATGTGTGCATTAATAAATGTTAATTATCGCTCGCTTAACAATGTGCCCGGTAGATGGCAATAGGCTCGCCCCCTATTACATTGGGATCTTAACATAACTGGCGAATCGTGGGTGTGTAATACACCTCTGCCTACCCCTTCAGGGATACAGGCGTGAAGTTATGTTATGTTATGTTATGTTATGTTATGTTATGTTATGTTATGTTATGTTATGTTATGTTATGTTATGTTATGTTATGTTATGTTATGTTATGTTATGTTATGTTATGTTATGTTATGTTATGTTATGTTATGTTATGTTATGTTATGTTATGTTATGTTATGTTATGTTATGTTATGTTATGTTATGTTATGTTATGTTATGTTATGTTATGTTATGTTATGTTATGTTATGTTATGTTATGTTATGTTATGTTATGTTATGTAATAGACAACTTTACTTGTAACTGCATATTTATATACACAAAGACAGCCACGAGTCCGGTTTTGTGCTGGGAATTACTGGAATCCATTGATTCCCAACGATAAACTGAATTTGGCTCGACCAGAAATGTACCATCCTTTAACTTAAAATCATCCTTAATTATAAATATGCTGACTACATGGCTCTGGTATCACGCCAGTATCATGGTTGGTTCAAATCCGATTTTTTTGCACCATATGGGGATATGGTGCAAAAAAATCGGAATTATACCAAACCGCACATAACCTCCTTTCTTTGTCGTAGGATAAAAAACTGCAATTCAACTCACGCGTGGTTTTTTTTTCCTATCTCAGGTTCTTTAAGCGGGACATGAAAAAATTATCTGTCGAGACCGTGAAAGAAAGTACCACCATTTAAATTGATATCATCTGGCTTATTTAATATGAAATGTGTAAATAATAATAATAAATAAATATTCTAGGACATATTACACACCGCCATCTAGACTCAAACTAAGCAGAGCTTGTCATATGGGCTCTAGAAAGCGGATAAACATACTTAGATACTTTTTTTATAAATAAATACGTAATAAACACAGAAACACCCAGACCAATGCATATTTGCAATGAACGGGAATCGAACCCGCGACCTCTGACTTGGCAGTCGAATGCTCTACCGCTACGCCACCGAGTTCGTCAATAACACTGTAACGCTGGGACGAACCACCACTTACTAATATTCTCGCTAACCTCAACCATTGACCCCTATTGTTTGTGTTAGGAGCTCATGTAGTTAGTGTCCTTGAATTCGAACCCGTGACTTCTGATCACAAGTCCACTGCTGTTGTCATTACTCAACACCTGTTTTTTGATTGAATTGCTAAACAATCAGGTGTAACATTGTCTTTGACATAATTAACTCCATCGAATCTTGGTATAATTGGTGATGTTTCAATAAAAGCCGTTTCGAACAATCAATCAAACATTTTATTTTTTGTGTTGCGTTGCGACTCGTTCATCGCAACTTTAAGGCGGCTTTCCACGGTGCGTGATGTTGTGGCCGGAATCAGAGGCAAAATTATGTTTTTTATACGTGTGATTACGCAACTTACGAAACTTAATTGAAAATGCAATCAACTATGAGTAATTCTGAAGGTTCAATATAACCTATAAATAACAAATATAAATATAACACATCATACTGAAAACCAAAGATGGTTTGGTTATAATTTAATTGAAATTACGCATTTTGAAAATGTGGCATTACTAAATCTTGTCCCAGATCCACTCGCACTGACGCGCAGACGCAACGTGCAAAGAATGTCATCTGTAGTAAGTGCAGATAAGTCTATAACGGTGTGTCGGATCGGTGGCTTCGAAACACTATACAAAGCCATCGCTGTGTGGTGTGTGGCTGTTTGAGTTCATATGCCGTGCGTGATAGAATTTACAGGATCACACACCGTGAAAAATCGCCTTAAAACAAAAACAAATTCTCGATTAAAAATAAAAACTTGTTTATTGTCGCTGCTGTCTTAGCAATTTTTTTATTGAGCTGAGTGAGACGAAGTCGAGCGAAAGCTCCTCATACCAGACTTCAAGATTTTCTTTGTCACAGGTCTCCTCCTAAACTACTAATCCACACAGAGCCAAATTTGGCATGATTAAAGAGGTCAATCAGAGGAAGGTTTATGCATATATTTTGAAAAAAATAATGCTACCACAGAGGAATGATCACCGTTAAAAAAAATCCAGATGGAATTACATAATAACCGCTCGAGACACTGTGACCAAACTTTACACGCTCAGAAAGCATGTCCAGAGTTGTGACTTTCTAAAAGAATTTTCAAAATCGGACTTGCCACGGAGGAATGATCACTGTTCAAAATTTTCAAAATCTGATTCCGCAATAGCGGTCAAATCTATTGGACAAGTTTTGGCGCCAAAACAGTCGTCCAAAACTCCCGAATAACTATCAAAAACAATATTCCAAATCGGACTTGCCAGCCAATCTGATGAAAGTGATGATGCATGAATGATTTTAATGATAAATAAATCGCTCTTAATAATTCAAATCACGTTGTCTCACTCAGCTCAACATTGCAAGCAGCGATTCGCCTTGCAGACCTAGTAAGTACTTTTTATTTAAATAAACCTGTTTAATCCAGCAATGCCTAAACGTTTGGGGCCCCGCCAAGTTCTTCAGCGAACCTACCAATAGATGGAAGAAGCCCGAGGTCCGCTTGTTGTTTTTGATTGGTATCTCGGCTTTTCCGGGATCGACTGCCGTTTGACCTCCCAACCTTGAGAGGAAAACCTGCGCCAGAGCGTCTTCCATCAATCAGCAGGTGTAATGGTCTACAGGTGAGGTTAGATTGGTTCTCAAAAATGTTGGTAGGTCACTGTACAGTACACCCCGATTAAATAACGTGCCTAGTCCAGCCATAAGTTTTGTTACAAATGATTCCGATGACATTCCATATTGTAATTCGATAATGAACACGCAAAAAATATGTGAAATGGCGCGAAATCGAAAGAAGTTTTTGAAATAATAGTGTTCCAAATTCAAAATAATTAAAAAGTTGAAAAAGAAAGAAAAGTTTTGATGTAACAGTATCTATGGCCAGACTAGTTATAAATAACATAAAATAATCCTTTTCAAAAAAGGATAGGGTTCAATCCTTTTTTTAACCCCCGACGCAAAAAGAGGGGTGTTATAAGTTTGACGTGTCTGTCTGTCTGTCTGTTTGTATGTCTGTGTCTCCGTAGCTCGCGAACAGATGAAGCGATTTCAATTTAGTATTTTTTTGTATGAAAGGTGAGTTACGGGCGAGTGTTTTAGACATGTTTGATGAAAATCGGGTGAGTCGTTTAAAAGTTGTGGGGGTGAAAGTGGGGAAGAATAACCGAATCTCTGCAAATATAATCGAGTGGGGTGTTAAATGAAACCGCATCAGGGGCACATTACAAAATAATATGTTCAATAAAAATCGGTTGAGCCCTAAAAAAACTCTGGGGGTAAAAGTGGGGAAAATACCCAATATCTGCAAATATATATGTCTGGGTTTTATTTTATTTTTAATTTATATATTATTTTAATCTTCATTTATTACTGGGTTTTCATCTAATAACAATATGTCAACCGCATCGTACCTTGATTCACAGTAAGCCTTACAATTACGCAAATTCTAGTACGTTCATGAATTCTATGCTGAATTTTTCTTTGTGTTACACCAGTCCCCTAAAACTGCGATTTTATTTAAGGCACCAAATAAACACACATATCAGAAGATAACCACATATCTCACATATCGAAAAGAGACACAAATATACATTAACTTAAGCAAAAGAGACGACGTGGTACGCTCGTAAGATTGGTTTAAAATGACAAGGAGTGAACTCGAGTCGGTATAATTTTTACTTTATAATCTTAATACGACAAACTGTGAAATTTCTTTAATATTCTGTAAGAATTTCTTGTGATTATCATATATGTTACTCAAACGGTTATTCTACAGTATAATACTCACAAACATATATTATATGTTTGTGAGTATTACACTGTAGAATAACCATTTGAGACGAGACTATTTTAGCATGTATACTAGAATTATCAATTAATTTTGCAAAATCATACTGATAATTGGTGTACAATAGAGAGAATCGGTGTCGGTAGCTTAGTGGTTAAGGAGTCGAACCTACGACCGAGAGGTCCCGGGTTCGAATCCTGGCCATTACACTACCGACGTGAACCCACTCCTAACACAAGCAATTTAGCTTAGCCGGAGGGGTTAGGGGGAATATTAGTAATTTCGGTTACTAATATTCTTTAAAAAAAAAACATAGATAGATAGAATACTCTTTGAGCTGAGTGAGACGAAGTCGAGCGAAAGCTCCTCATACCAGACTTCAGGATTTTCTTTGTCACAGGTCTCCTCCTAAACTACTAATCCAATCAGAACCAAATTTGGCATGATTAAAGAGGTCAATTAGGGGAAGGTTTATGGATATATTTTGAAAAAATTAATGCAATGATCACCGTTAAAAAAATTCCAGATTGAATTACATAATAACCGCTCGAGACACTGTGACCAAACTTTACACGCTCAGAAAGCATGTCCAGAGTCGTGACTTTCAAAAAGAATTTTCAAAGTCGGACTTACCACGGAGGAATGATCACTGTTCAAAATTTTCAAAATCTGATTCACGATAATTCACTCAGCTCAACATTGCAAGCAGCGATTCGCCTTGCAGACCTAGTTATTGTACAGCACATATTATTATATACTTCTTCTTAAATCTAAATATATTGTAGGTATAATGGACGGTCTTATCGCTAAGAGCGATCTCTACCAAACAACCTTTGGATGGATTTATCAGTAGGAGTAGAATGGCAGTTGATGGCGTACTTACAACATATTTAAATATCTTTCTTTTTTTCAGTAGGTAATGGCTATTGCCATCTAATAGACACTTTTCTAAACACCATTATTATACTAAGAATTTTCCAATAGTAAAACCTAATTACAATGTACCAGCTGTTGCCCGCGACTTCGTACGCTTTAAGTTCAGGATAGATCAAGGTATATAAATCTTTAGGCTTTCACGGCCGAAGTTGCATGTAGAATATACTGCTTACAGGCTGCTGAACGGTGGTCCATAGGAAACTTGTGTTCCAAACGTTTCGTCAATCACTGCGGTTGACATCTTCAGTGGTAGGTACAGGTTGGAACACCAGTTTCCTATGGAACACGGCCCAACAGCCTAGAAGCAGTATATTCTACAGATCAAGGTATGTTTATTTCTGCAGTCTCGATGATAGCACATAAGTATCAAGTTATTTGATTTAATGGTCCAGATGGGGTGATGTAGAACACTCGTATTACATTGATAATTCTTTAGAAACATATAGAGTTCGTAAGTAACAACTATGAGAAAATAATCTGTCAAAAAAACTCAAGACCACTCTCTTTTAATCGGATTTTTGCAATCGGCTCTGTGGCGTTACAGTAGAGCGTTCGACTGCTATTTCAGAGATCACGGGTTCGGTTCCCGCTCAGTGGAAATATTTGTATGCATAAATATGAATATTTGCATTGGTCTGGGTGTTTCTATGTATAGTATATATGAATTTACAAAAAAAACGTATCTAAGTATGTTCATCCGCAGTCTAGAACCCATAATACAAGCTAATTGAACTATGCTTATTTTGTACTAATGTTATAAAACACCAGGCGTACTCACGCTCTGCTAGCTCTAATCTAGTACTCAAACCTCTTGGGTCAATTTACGCTGGGAAATTGAGAAGAATTCAATAATCAATTCAATATTTCTGAAACAGCTTTATCATAGCAAGTGTTAACTTGAAAACATTACAAGTGACCAATCAATGGGTTAGCTAAGCAAGTCAAGGTACTCTATCTGGAAAACCAGAGCTCTATGATTTTCGCGATGCAGCTGAGACAGGATATTGTTCGTAAGTAAGGAAGATACCTGCCCTGCATCGGCCAGTAAGAGAGACTGCTATCACAAATCGTATCCAATCCTCAGTGAGAGGTTTGAACCTCGCCAACATACTAATATTATTAGTGTATTCAATACAACAATACAAATCAATACAACAATAAAAAATAAATTGAAGAAATAAATTTTAAGTTAATAATGGTACTCAAACATAACTGTAGCTCTTTATCTGGGTCATATCAACTATACCAATATGTTTAGTATCATGTATCAAAATGTAAACAGAATTAGATCAAAAACTTCTCAAGTATATATTAATGTACTTAACCATGACTATGATTGTATCTGCATTAATGAAACTAACTTAAATAGTAGTGTTTTTGATAGAGAAATTTTTGATTCGCGATACAGTGTGTTCAGAAGGGATCGTGAGTCATCCTACAGCAAAAAGACCGAAGGAGGGGGTGTCTTAGTAGCAATAAAAAGCAATTATAATGTAATTCGTCGTGATTCATGGGAAGATGATCATGAAACTCTCTGGTTATCTATACTGCCTGATGTGAAACGCCCCAACCTTTTAAGAAACATCAACTTATGTATATGTTATCTGCCACCGGATTTGCCCGCGTCTGATCTAACAAACTTCCATGATAAGCTTCAATTAACTATTAACTCCCTGGATGCTAATGATATAAACATAGTGATGGGTGATTTCAACGTACCAAGCCTAACCTGGAACCTACATTCCAATAGTCTGTGTATGACACCCAGCTCACCCTCAGATTTTAAAGCCAGATTGCTTTGCGACTCACTAACGCTATGTAATCTTTATCAATTTAATCATGTTCACAATGCATTGGGACGCTATCTCGATTTAGTCCTGGCCAACGTACAAAATGTTAATGTTTCTCGGACTCAACCCCTTTGCCGAGAGGATCCCCATCATCCTCCACTCGAAATTCTTGTCTCTAAAAACACATCCACATCTAAAAACCTAAGACCTAACCGTCAGAGCTGTTTTAACTTTCAAAAAGCTGACTATGTAAAGGTTAGGCATGACCTGGAGAAGGTAAACTGGCTTGGTATTTTAAATACGGAGGACGTGGACGACGCTATTGACAGCTTTTATAGTGTAATACATGAAGTCATAATCAAACATGTACCTATTAAAATATTAAATAAAGATATTTACCCGATCTGGTTCTCTCCAGCACTGAAAAAATGTCTAAGTGAAAAGAAAAACTATCACAAAAGATTTAAGAGAACCGGTAACCCGAGGGATTATGATGCTTTTAGCCTACTGCGCGTTAGATCGAAATCACTCATGAAAGCATGTCATGATGCATACACTGCGTATACTGAACACTCACTCCGTATTGCTCCCAACACATTTTGGAGCTACATTAATAACCGCAGGGCTAAGACAGGTGTTCCAAGCACTGTTACCCTTGGTAGTAAGTCCTCTTCGGACAGTCGGGGTATATGCGAGCTCTTTTCTGAATACTTTGTGTCTGTATTTGATGACTCACAAAACGTACAGACTGGGTTTCTTGACGAACAGCGTTGCAATAGTATGCTGTCACAGCTAGTATTTTCTGAGTTTGAAATTCTACGCAAACTCAAAACCCTTGACCCTAATAAGGGAGCTGGTCCTGACGCACTGCCCCCCATATTTTTAAAGAAATGTGCCAATCAACTTACCGTGCCCCTATGTATAATTTTTAACATGTCCCTCAAGTCAGGTACTTTCCCTATGTTGTGGAAGACTGCTAATATTGTACCTATTCTGAAGGGAGGAGACTCCAGACTATGTGAGAACTATAGGCCTATTAGTATACTCTCTAGCGTGGCCAAGGTCTTTGAATCGGTTGTGTATGACAGCGTTTATGCTCATGTAAGTCCCTTCATAACAGAGTGCCAGCATGGTTTCATGAGACAGAAATCGACAATCACAAACTTGTTGGAATATAAGCAATATTTATGCTCAGTCTTTGCGGGAAGAGGTCAGGTGGACTCCATATATACTGATTTCCGGAAGGCCTTTGACAAGGTAAATCACCACATGCTTTGTCAGAAGCTTTCCTGGTATGGCATACACGGCGACTTGTTGAGATGGATCCAGTCTTACCTATCTAATCGTAGTCAAATAGTTGCAATGAAAGGTTTTAAATCATCACCAAGGTCTATAAGATCTGGCGTGCCTCAAGGGTCTCACCTGGGGCCACTTTTCTTCAACATATTCATAAATGACCTTGTAGATAAATTGCGATGTCCTTGTCTTCTTTATGCCGACGACTTAAAGGTGTATACATCGGTGACAAATGAAAGTGACTGTAAATTGCTCCAAAAGGATGCCCTCACTATTGCTAGCTGGTGCAAATCAAACCGTATGTATCTCAATGTCGATAAATGTCTAGTCATCACGTTTACTAACAAACGTAACATGCGACTGTTTGACTATGAACTGGAGGGAAAAACCTTACATCGAACGTCAGTGGTTAAGGACTTGGGCGTTCATTTCGACTCTAAACTCACCTTTCGTGACCACTATGAAGATATAGTTAGCAGAGCGCAAAAGCTTCTTGGATTCATATTTAGAGCAACCAAAGACTTTAAAAACACATCCAGCTTCATTTACCTTTATAACGCCCTTGTAAGAACCATTCTCGAATACGCAAGTGTCGTTTGGTCACCGTGCTACAAAGTGCATAACGATAGACTTGAACAAGTGCAAAATAAAGCTCTAAAAATGATTGCATTCAGGGAGCACCTTGGCCGCAAGCTGTCTTCATATGATGGGAGACTATCACATTTTAGAATATCCACACTCAGTTCACGTCGACATATACAGGATCTACTATTTTTATATAAATTAATACACTCACGATTCTCTTCTTCTCCATTATTGTCATACTTAAACTTTAACTGTAATTGCAAACCCAATCCTAGACGTTGCCATAAACCCTTTGTATTAAAAGTGTATATAAATAACACTTCCTTCTATAACCCTTTGACCCGAATGTGTCGTGCTTACAATGACTTGGTCGTTTCCGTTGACAGAGTTGCGGATATAACTGTTGATGTCGATTTGTACAACGCTAACTACACCTCATTCCGTAAGAATATTGTAATAAGCATAAATTGCATTCAGTAAATTCTTTCGTTTTCCAATGATTTGTGTGTTTGGTGATGTGCTCTTCTGTAAAGTAAATTTAATTGTTAAGCATTTCTCTTTGTGCATGTGGATTCTAACTGAAGGGTACAGATGCCTTTCAATTGGAATCTATATGGTCTAGATTCCTAATGTAGCGTTGTTTCTACTTCGAAATGTACCTATTGCATGATGTGTGTACTATTTCGGTTCGCATTCTAGGTCAAAACATTATTATAGATCTAAGTTGCTGTACTATGATTGTGAACTGTTTGTACACCTAATAAAATAAATAAATAAATAAAAAGCGGCGATAGCCCGGTGGCGTACGTAACGGACTGCTAAGACGAGGTCTCGAGTTCGATCCCCATTCGCCCCGGGCACACACCTCTAACTTTTCGTAGTTATGTGTGCATTAATAAATGTTAATTATCGCTCGCTTAACAATGTGCCCGGAAGATGGCAATAGGCTCGCCCCTATTACATTGGGACCTTAACATAACTGGCGAATCGTGGGTGTGTAATACACCTCTGCCTACCCCTTTGGGGATACAGGCGTGAAGTTATGTTATGTGTCAATACAAGATGCATTTTAAAAAGATACATCTACACCCATAAAGAAATTAAATCCTAATATCGTAAATAAACCTAAAAACACGGATAGCAATACATTCGTCCTTAAATTACATTAACATCAATATCAGTGAAACCAAAAAGGAACGAAGCAAAATTTACATGTAAAATCCATTAATGTGTTGACATTACTCTAAATATTGTATTCAGAAATCTGTCATGAAACTATTTATAAGTTACGTTTAATAAACAGAATTCTTAAAAGTTGCTCTGGTGCATCTCTATTGGTGCTTCATCTAAGATTCCCGTCGCTACAGGGGTCTTAAGAATGTGGGCCATAAAGATAGCGAGTAACAAAGGTGTTTCTTTTCAAATCGATCTAGTTTTAACTGATATCGTTCTCGCGACCCTCAGGATATTCCTGGGATTCTTCTATTCTGTTATTTCAGACGATAATCTATCTCTATGTTAAAGTTAATTTAGATACGTACAGCTGTTTTTGCGTGGAAGAATAATAAACATCCATATAGCCATTAATCCTCACGAAGTTTCACTTTGAAATTATTACCAAGCAGGATACTGAATTGAAGTATTTAATCACATAACATTGGAGCAATTGCGAAATATATTATGTTTATGCATCTGATTTATTTGTGGTCTTTTTAAAAATTTCATTTTTCATTTTAAATCGAAAGTACGAAATGAAATGAAATGAAATGAAATTTATTTGCTTGAAGTATGGTACATACATAGAAATGTGATGGTAGAATATTATAATTTGGTTCCACATACTGCGCCGGATTGACGAGCAATATACCCGACATGCAAATTTGTACATTGCTGTCTGACAATAATTGACAGCATACTTAAGATAGCTTCATTACAATTCTATACTATATAACTGTATTAACAGTCACGTGTCATTTTCTGTACCTCTGGTACGCCTGGCAGCTTGTATGCACTCGATATGAGGTCGTCATAAACCAGGGCCCTGTAAACCCCACTTACCATGATTCATCCTTTACATAATCAATTACGTACCTTACAAATAATACTATAGGCATATTTTTGGGCTTCTAATCGCTAGAACGCTTGATTCATGGCCACACAATAACGGTCCATTCGATTTATGACTCGGTATCAGCGAGCGACGACTGTGCTAATTGGTGCGTGTTCAAACCCTGACCTTGGTTGTAGCATGTACTGGTACTACGCTACATGAAAACGTATGCCTTCATTGTAGAACGATTGAGAGATGATCAAAGCCTCATGGTATGTCATCTCGAGGCTATTTATGCTATACCCGATGATATCCTGATATGATTAGGCTGCTTTTCTAACTAATATTATAAAGAGAGAGAGGCTGAATTTTGTGAATTTGTTTGTATGCTTGGGGTAATCTTCGGAATTTTGAAGTGATGAAGTGGTAGAGTCAAGCAACAGTCATTTTGGCCGTTGCATGAATGGGCCGACTCGACCGGGGAAGCACCACCCCTCTCACAGAATATCGACGCCAAGTAACAGTATTTGAACTGTTGCGTTCTATGTGGTGAGTGAGAGTGCCGGAGCCCAAAAACCTTTCCCATCCCCTCCTAAACTCCTTTCTCATCCCCTCCCAAACTCCTTTCCCATCCCCTTTCCTTTACAGGGTCGGCAGCGCGAGTGTGACGCCACTGGTGTTGCACATGTCCATAGGCCGCGGTAACCGCTTCCCATCAGGTGGGCCGTGTGCTTGTCTGCCACCTTAGTGGTATAAAAAAAAAATTACCCTTAAGTGCAGTGGCACTTCTTTTAAAATTCTTTCACCATTTGAAAGGTTTATTATCCCCGATGGACTATTATAAACTTATTATTATAAAATTGTAAATTAGTTGTGTCTATACATTGAAGATATTTAAAAAAAAAACTTCGGTTTATGTTATGCCCGCGCGGCGGCCGGTTATCGTTTTTGGTCATATCTCCGGTTCTACTTAACCAATTTTAATCCAAGATATGGCAGATTTTAAGTCTCACCCAGACCGCCGCATCTAAATTCACTCAGTAGTTTTAGCTTCCATCGCGAACAAACATAAGTATTACAAAAAATAATATATTTGTGTTCAGAATCGTTCATCTAACATAACCCAAGTATGATATTGTCGGAAGTTTACGCGAATGTTACACATTGAAATAAAACTATTTTTAACGGAACGGACCATGGCTGCTGAAATGCAACCGAAACGTAGGGATCAATGTAAAATATTAAATAATATCAAATAAACCTCGATAGAATCCGTTGAAAAAAGAAATAAGTACAGACACAACTAATTTATAATTTTATAATAGTATATACGTAAATATCACTCCTACTCGCTAGATGTAAAATGTGAGTGTAGTCTACAGAATGAAGGCCACCAGACCAGAACAGAAACCAGCAGTGAACAATATTAAAATGGTTGTCCTCAGTTTCACGGCTTCAATAAATGCTTTTTCACGCCCCGCTTTAAGGACCCGGGATTGCAGGAAGACGAAAACACGTGTGTGAATTCCAAGTCTTTATGGTGCGACAAAGAATAAAGAATGATTATTATTACTAAAATTCAGTCTACGTACCATCATTTTGAATACCTCTGGCATAACATACAGACAATTTCTCAGATAACTAATACAGCGATTACTTAATAGTTTCATAGTAATTCACGGTTTAAATTTCTCCTGTGACTGCCTAAGTGTACACGCTAACGAGGATGGTAAATTCAGACAAACTCTATTAAAAACCATTTTAACATTACTTCCATAAAACCACCTTTAAACTTCTATGCTCTCGAAATAGAGTTTATTTTCCTTTAACATGTAATTTACGAGGTGTACACAATGTTATCGAGATCAATAGTTCATGATACACTAGTCTGTTTCATCTTAAATCTCTTTCTACACGTTTATTAGGATTTCTGCTGCGTTTGCGCTTACCGGAACTCGTTTACAGCTTCTTAGCAGTTTTGTGCGCATAATAATGTATATGATAGTGATGAAAGAGATATACATTACGGTATTTTGCGTTCAAATTTGGAGCCAGACTGGGGGAGTACCTTTTTGTTTTTATTTTTTTTGCGTGCGGAAATCCCTTCGGATACCCCCCCCCCCCCCGGCCAGCGGAGGCGGTTATGTCGGGCTTGAACCTACTAAAACCGCACGTCGTCTCGGGTCTACAGACGCCGGGGTGTAAGGTTGCCCATAGAGATCCCTCTTTTGTTGACGACCTCTGTATAGTCGGGGGCCTAGACAAAGTGACATTGTACTAGTAGTATCGCTTCGAAGCGAACCTTTCAAAGTCCAAAATGTATGGGAATGACATTAATTTTTACACGTGAGACATGTCGATAAATAATTTCTCTCCCATAGGTACATTTTGTACTTTTGCAGAAACGCTTCGAAGCGATTCCACGAGTTATAATCTCATTTTGTCTAAAGGCGTTCGTCTGTTAAATCAGAGGTTACAGGTTCGATTCCCGTTCGTTTATTTGCATAAATGTGTATATTTGGGGTGTGTAGGGCGCCACCAAGATCTGTGAGGCCCAGCCAAGCTGATTATCGAACGAGGGTCTGGTGCAGGTTTTCCACTCAGGGTTAGGAAGTCAGACGTCAGTCCAGTCAGTTCCATCAAAACTCTTTCAGGAAAACCAAAAGACAGAACCGGGCACAACGCAGTGAAATGATGTTGACGTCTCACGGTGACGTAAGAGCCGTAGTACCTACATTAAAAAAGCTATTCCGACGAATTGGCAACGTAGTCCTTTTTTCGAAGTCGGTTAAGAAAGATTTTAAAAGGGTTGTAATTATAATTAATTCGTTCGTCGTACAAGCAAAGACCTTGAAACTTAATTATACATTTTGTGGAAGCCCATTTTGAAGATTAGTTATTTGGGAAGATTTGCCGAATTTATATAGATTTTAGTGTGCAATTAAATGTTCTGGGGTATTTTAGTTTAGAAACTGGTTTATTGTGGTTCGGGGCCCAGTTTCGTTTGTAGCATAGTGTACGAAATATGCTTACAATATGGACGTCCCCCCTGACATATATATATATATATATATATATATAAATATATAATAATTTAAACTAAAAGTTTAAACATTCAGTTTTTACAATTCACATTCAGTTAAGTTATTTTTTAAAGAATATTAGTAACCGAAATTACTAATATGGGGAATATAACCTTCCTAATTGCTTGTGTTAGGAGTTGGTTCACTTCGGTAGTATAATGACCAGGATTTGAACCCGGGTTCTCTCGATCGTAAAGCCGACTACGACTTAACCACTAAGTGATAAGTAAAGTAAGTGAGTTCCTGTGAATTCCAAGAATCATGTTTAACCCAGGAATTTGTATTTGAATCATAAATCATTTGTGTAGATGTTTTGGTATTGCGCTTGGTCTAAGTGAATAACTATATTAACGTACGGATAGCGATTTAACGAGACCCTCGTCAAAGAAGATGATTCTATTACAGCCAATCAGCAGCTGTATTGCTACTGAGAAATTTCAAACAGAGAAATCAAATAACACTCTCCTCAACCTAGGGACTTAGAGCCTCAAGGCCCAAGTCAACTTCATCTTTCAGCTGCTACACTTGTCGAACAACAGAAGTAAATTAGGAGCAAACCAACTTGGAAAGCGCCTCATCTTTACACAAAAACCAAAGCCACTACAGGTATAGTATTGTACAGTTTGTGCCTAGGGCTCGATAATCTTATAGTAATTCAAAAACAATGCAGTTCAGAGAGTGCAGAGTGATACACTCCCTCGGCTGAACTGCATTGCTTTTGAATTGCTATCAGAGCAGTGGTAAGTTTCCAGATCTTTATAGAAAGAGATGAAGTTAGAAAAACATGACTAACAGCTTAGCATATGCAGAGGCAGATCGCACGCCCACAGTCATCAGTATCCGACATAATAGGATCCAAGCCTATTGCAGTAAGTTCCTGGTATTTTGCAGCCAAGAGTAGTAGTTAGTAGTAAACTAGACCCTAAATATCCCTCAGTCGACTTTTACGACTTGCCGGGAAAATAAGCAGCAGGCTGTATGTATATATTTCTCACATTCCCGGATTTCACTCATAAACCGCGTCTTCCTTAGACTTGTACCACCGCAACCGCAAGAATATACACCAGAGAGTTATGCCACACGGTACAATTGCAGATGTACCGCAAATGATTTCCTAAATTGTTTCAGACTCCAGGCTTGATACAATGTTGCCTTAATTTAAAAACTTTATGTTCAAAGAAGAATACTTTAAGTATACAGCCAGCCCACGAAGCTAAATCCTTAGATTTTCTTTTATCACTTGAAGGCGGGGCAAGTATCGCAGCTTTACATATCTAAATTAAAATCTGAGTTCCAAGATGAATCTTATTTACTATAGCACCCACACTGTGAAGTAAACTACTAAATAAAGGACCTTTTCGAGCAGTAACAATATCATCGATACATCCCACTTTGCCCCACAACAGTAACATCACGATACATCCGTTAATTTTTCGATAAACTCAAATCGCAACATAATATATGATTACTAGTGATGGGATATTACATTATACTTATCGATGTTATCAAAGATAAGAAGTTGGCCGGTTCTATCGTAAATGTAGCTTAATCGTATTAAGAGCGGACGAAGTCTATTCGTTATATGGCCATATGCATTGGCAACCAAATCATACTATTAGTGTATGCTAATCCTAACCGGTTGTTGGCTGTAATTTATAGAATCACACGAGTTAGGGCTGTGAAACGGCTTGTTAAAAATTATGTTTTATTTTTTTTCTTAAAAATTCCCATTCGATTATGTAGTAAGTAAATGGAGAAAGTCAGTAACTGTTTATTAATATGTGTAGGTCAGTCATACATTCATTTGGCATCGGAACTGAATGAAAAATAACAATAAAATCATACATTCCAAAAGTAAAAGTGCTGTCTCTTTATTGTTCTTTCCAATTGAATTAATTACGATATATCGCCTACATACAAGCCCGTATTATACAATGTGCTCCTACCCAATTACACATTTAACAACCCACTAAAACTGAACAGGGAATGAATTACAATCCACTACAAATAAAATACAAAAAAAAATATCCTTCATCACTTGTCAGCTACTAACGCCAATTAAAACGAGCTAGTATTGGCCCAATGATATCGATAAAAAGTTACATGCCTCTCACTCTGACATAACACGGTGCGACTAGCGTAAAGGCATTACTAAGTTTCCCTTTTAAGCGGCAACCAACAGTGTCAAGTTACCGGTCTGACAAAAAAACATTTTCCAGATTAGCAATTACTATATACGATGCAAAGCTGGATAAAGGATGCCTCCCGGGATTATGTGAAGTTGATGCTAAAAGCCAGTGCAATTAAAAATGAACCTAAATAGTCAAATGGATCCGACAGACATTTTGATAGCGGCAATAATAATTTTATTTTT
The DNA here is from genome assembly GCA_946251805.1 of Cybosia mesomella. Taxonomy (NCBI): domain Eukaryota; kingdom Metazoa; phylum Arthropoda; class Insecta; order Lepidoptera; family Erebidae; genus Cybosia; species Cybosia mesomella. The sequence continues at coordinate 4,346,131 of OX276395.1, forward strand.
ACGATCAACTCGGCTAAGTTTTGTGTTAATACGACGTGTTGTTGAGCGGGTTTCTTTTAATAATAAAGAAAGCATCGCAATGGTTTCAGATTCAATCATGAGCTAATCGTTTGAATATTCTATAATTAGTTATATTGAAATGCGTATCTTTCTTACAGACATACTACTTATTTTTTTAATAATATGATGGTTAATACTAAGAATTCGGTTTTGTGTTATCTGTCTGATGTATATCTTGGGCTTCTTGTTAAATGCTAAAAAACTTACGTAATATTTCGTTAACCCGGCTTTTTAATGGCTAAAATATATTAGCCTGGTTGAAATTTAAAAGCTAAAAACATAATGCAAAAAATTATTTCGAATAGTCTTATAAATGTCTAACTTATGACATCATAATAAATAAGTAGGATATATACTTTAATTTATGTTAAAGTCACACTTGGAGTGAAATAATGTATACATTTAGAATCGACTTTTATTCTTATGTATTTAAATTTCAATTAATTAGGTGAACAAAAAAACTGTAAGAGATTAAAAAACGCTTTGTGCTAGATATATTAATTTATAAGTGTTTGTTCTGTTTTATTTTCTAACTGATTTCATTGGTTGTCGAGTTGATAATGAATCTTCTAGTGTGCCAGTACATTACGAAAATAAATAGGTTTCTACTAAATTTTTTTTTTTCTTGCGGAAATCCCTTCGGATACCCCCCGCCGGCCAGCGGGGGTGGTTATGTCGGGCTTGAACCGACTAAAACCGCACGCCGTCTCGGGTCTTCCGACGCCGGGGTGTAAGGTTGCCCGTAGAGCATATCCCTAAGGATATGGAAGCCTATCGATAAAAATAAAAACCTACTAATTTCATATGTATACATTAAGCATAAAATATCGATAAAACGTAAATCATGTTTTATCGATGTGTATGAAGCATTTTTTTAAAAATGTAAATAAAGAAGGTAATTAAGTTGTCTATGAGAAGCTAGCTGACTTCTAGCATCAAGGTAGTTATTATTCTAATATATTGACGGATAATGTTGCGATTGAAGTGCTGATAGCAAATATTGAATCATAACGCAACACTAATACCATCCCGATGAATAAAGTCATAACTTAAAATATCATTTGGAATGTCAAAACAGACGCGACAAGAATTATCAGTTTTATGCGTGAGTGTTTTGCCTAACAAAAATTCGATTGGTCGTAAAAGAATCAATTCAATCAACACATATGTCTAAAATATAATTTATATAACGCATATCAGGCTAGTCAGCATCAGCTCAGATGGTAATGCCTCAATTTGATTTGTGATCTCCTTAACATAATTTTATTAAGTTGAGATTTGCATAAATGTATATTTAGAATCTTCAGAAGTAGATGCCTTGGACATATTTACGATTTCTTTTTATTATTTTATCTCGAAGCTCTTTATATAGTTCGAATCTTATGTCGTGTCATAAAATCTTTTTAAGGAAATCAGTGTGTTACGTCACTATTGCACGTGTTCCAACCACTTTATTACACACTAATCAATTTTGAGTATAGTTTTATGACGGATTCAAGATGTCTCGTGATAATAAATTAAAAATTACTATATATCTGACCACACAGATTTACTCATTAAAAATTGTGCTGTAAAGGCATACACTCATACAAATACTCATTTTCCTTCCGTGGTAGGCAGAGACAAAAGCCTTCTACTTCTCCTTACACACTTCTCGATCTTCCTGTACCTACTGTCATTAAATCTTTTATGCTATGTCGCCGGTTTCGGTCCTGCCTTTTTTTCGCCTCTTTTTTTTTATTTTATTTATTTTATTTTGCTTTATTAGGAAATCAAACAGTTTTTACAATTCTCATTGGTGCCTTAAAAAATATCTGAAAACCATTTATTAGTTTTCGCATCTTATAACTAAGGATAACAAACTATGCCTGTCCCGTTCGCTCAATTAATTACTTGATATAATGCAAAGGATAGTGGTTGTAAGCATGCGTAAATGTACAAAAATATTTAAGTAGGTACTTATTTAACAGTCGCAGGCGACTCAGGGTCACAGGCGACTCAGGCGCCGGAGGTCGCTTAACGACCTCCGTCCTCCATGAGCGCAGGCGCGGGGGGAGGCGGGTGAGGCCACCTGTCACCCCAGCAGAAGCAGGCCGGGACGGTGGGGCGACTAGCGCCCCTCCCCCAAACCGAGGCAAGACGGGGACACCGTGGTTCCCAAACCCGAGGGGGCCATCTCGAAACCGGAGATGGCCCAGGGTCAGTCGGGGTGCGAGGGATATGCTCTATTGGCAACCTTACACCCCGGCGTCTGTAGACCCAAGACGGCGTGCGGTTTTAGTCGGTTCAAGCCCGACATAACCGCCCCCGCTGGGACGCGGGGGGGTATCCGCACGAAAAAAAAAAAAAAGGTACTTATTTAACAATGTATCGGAGGCAGGAAGACAATTTAACATTTTTTTTTTTTAATTTACAAAGAAAAGCAATAGTAACGGAGTAAAACAATAGTGAGGGAGTAAAACAAACATAACTTCACATACATAACTTCACGCCTGTGTCCCCGAAGGGGTAGGCAGAGGTGTATTATACACCCACGATTCGCCAGTTATGTTTAGGTCCCAATGTAATAGGGGGCGAGCCCATTGCCATCTACCGGGCACATTACTAAGCGAGCGATAATTAAGATTTTTGATACACACATAACTACGAAAAGTCAAAGGTGTGTGCCCGGGGCGACTGGGGATCGAACTAGAGACATCGTCTCGGCAGTCCGTTACTTACGCCACTGGGCTATCGCCGCTTTCATTTTTTTATGCACATGAATTTGATGTAAGACTATTACGAGTATATTGCTAAGGGAAACGTTCGTCCACTTGCATGTTTTATTCCTGTTTCCTGTTTTATTTTTTAGGTCCGGTCCAACCCGATACAACGGTAGGTACAACCCGATTACAGGGGCATGTGCCCGATTTAATAATGCACGAAATTGTCCTGGTGGTAGAAATTTGATGACACAAATTTGTCACAAAATTCGGCCGGGTGGGTACCACCGTGCACGATTGCGGAAAACCCTCCATAGTAATCCAATTTCGGTTTGATTGCGTTCAGGGGTCAGCAAGTGCATAGCCGGGCAGGGGGATTGTGGTGGCAGCACTAGTGGGACCGGTGGGAGTCACGCGGTGCTGCGACGACAATCCTCTTTTGATGAGGCCGTCAAGCTGAGTGCCACCACTGTTAACATGGTACGTGTATGTAATGGTGACATTATTTTCTGAGACTTTACCTTCAGCTTACCATCAGGCGAGGTGAAGTCAAATTGACGTGTCCCAAATATAAAAAAGAAACATTAGTACCTAAGCGTAAGTTTAAGCAGTAAGTTGATAAAGTTGTATCACAATTGGATGAACAGTAAGTCAATGATTGCATATTGTACCAAGGATCATCAAAAAATAAACAACAGGTAAAACCACGAGGTAAAGATAGTATTATTATAAATATGATAATGAAAGGCAAACGCGTCACCGGCACGAATTTATCGGTTTTATAATTGATTATTTTATATTCATAGGTCGTTAGGATATGCGATAGCCAAGACATTAGATTGATAGATCTAGATTTGGCGGTGAAGTTTTGAATATCTACTTGGTTGGTATAGACGTCGTATTTTAGAGATCCGCCATTGTTATACGGGGTTCTGCCAAGATTTTTGGATCCAACTTCCAGCTGATATGTCTACCGAAATACAGACGAGGCAAAGTCAAAGTCAAAAACCATTTATTGTGCATAGACCATTAATACGGCACTTACAAAACGTCATAAAAAAAATATATAAAAAAATAAATAATAATCTAATGTTTGGCAAATGGACCACCGGTTCGAAACGCGGCCCTGTCCTGAGAAGACTCCGGCAAGAAACTCAGCGGGCTGTTTTTTTTTTGGTCTATTTACAAACTTATTTACTTAACCTAAGTACAATATTTCATTTGAGTAGCATAGAGAGAGAGCAAACAGTTCATATCCAAGCTTGTTTGTCGTCTAAATAGTCTTGAATTTTATAGTAGCCTTTTTGGCAGAGTTTACTTTTAATTTGTCTTTTAAATTTATGAAGAGGTAGATTCTTCATTTCACTAGGAAGCTTGATGTAGAAGCGTATACAGTTACCCTGAAAGGAATTACTAATCTTGTGGAGTCGACTATTACAAACCACAAGATTGTTTTTATGTCTAGTATTTACGTTATGTATATCACAAAGCCTTAAAAAATTGGAAATGTTTCTTCTAACATACAAAAGATTTTCAAAAATATATTGGGAAACTACAGTTAGAATGTTTATTTCTTTGAACTTTTCTCGGAGGGAGACTCTTGGGCCCAACTTATAAATTGCCAAGTAAAGGCTCCAAGCTTATCTTTCGGGATTCAATATAAATATAAATTTAATATAAATATTCTACGACATTCTACACAGCGCATTCTAGACCCCTATGTAAGCATAGATTAACTATGACATTGTCGGAAGTTTACGCGAATGTTACACATTGAAGTAAAACTATTTTAACGGATTATTATATAACATCAAATAAACCGCGATAGAATCCGTTAAAAATAGGTTTATTTCAATAAATTAACTAGCTTGTGTTATTTATTTATTTATTTATTCATACTTGCAACCATCATTACTGGATTACCTATTACAATGGCAGAAGGAAACTAAATAATAAATAATACCTTGTAATAACAACAAAACTTAAACTAATGGCTTCTAGACTGCGGATAAACATACTTATATACTTTTTTTTTGTAAATACATACTGTTAGCATGTGTCGAGTACAAGATATAGGTACTCTTTGATATTACCTAATGCATCTGTTATGTGCTAGATGGATAAGAAAAAGGAATGGAATAAATGCATTCGTTTGTTATAAGATGAAAAGATTCTTATTGGTTTTTTCCTGTCCTGTCAAAAGGTATAGATAATAATAAATATTATACATAGAAACATCCAAACCAATGCAAAAAGACATATTCATGCATACGAAAATTTGCACTGAGCGGGAATCGAACCCGCGCCCCCTGTCGTAGCAGTCGAATGCACTACCGCTACGCCATCTGTGGCCTCTGGGCCGTCTTCAAAATAATTCAATATTTCCCTCGAAGCAACTACCATCTGTCTGCGCAACTTACTAGTGATATTGAAGTTCTGTAGTAAGACCACATTGTCCTTTAGGACTTCAACTACAGAAAATGAATGCCATAGATGTTCATATGGCCACCAGGACCGACGGCTTAGAGGGCTTTTCGAAGCACGGAGGGGTCTCACTTTGTTAAGAATGGTCTCAAATCCTAAGACTAACCTGGCTAGTATTGCTTGACCTTGCAATATGCTAACCTACTTGGTTACCATTAGCCACCAACCCCCTTTTTTACGTTTGGAAACCCCCACGGGCTTCCCCCCGCCGGTGCCAGCGATTAGGTGGGTATGTAGGAATCGAACCAACTAAAACCACACGGTTTTCTTCCCAAGCGCCTATTGCCAGGCACCCCGTTTACGCCCTCGAAAGGATAACCCCAGGGTCCCCGACGCTACCAGCCCCTAAAATGTAAATATATTAAATTACATCATAATATATTTCCTCTGTGGTTATGCCAAAATATTCGTATCTAAAATATCATTCGCATGAATATTCGCATAAATTATGCTGAATATTCGCATGCAAATTGTTTGCTTTAGTTTAGAATGAATTTTACTAAGAATTATGTATACCTAAGTATAAAAGCTTTTTAGGTTGGTTTTTAGAACAACAGCATATTTCTAGCTGAATTCTATATTTTTATGATGTCTGGCTTTCAGTCAAAACGAAACGACAAGGAGAGGCATACGGCTGAAGGAAAGTGATCAGCGGTACTTGCAAATAGACATATGCATGCATACATCTATTTGCACTTAACGGGATTCGAACCCACGACTTCCAACTAGCAGTCGAATGCTCTACCGCCATACATACTGACCTATAACCATATTTTTCTTTTTAAAATCGAAATACAATAAAATTTCTATTCCAAAAACTAGAGATGACGACCTATTTATCAAACTCCAATCGTCTGCATCGAGAAGTGACATCGCTACATCGATATTACATTACATATATAACACTGTTTAGTGTTCTGTCTATTCAATAATTCATAATTTGAAGACGTGTTAAGACTGGCATTAACACTTCAACAGCATAGTACAAACAAACAAATATCCAGACAATTGTCTGTTAAGATCGTAACATATTTAGCATACGTTACGTCAAACGGTATGGGATAGAATCACAAAAGAACATGACACGAGGTGTCGTTAGTGTGGAATGCGAGAAGTGTCGCTGTGGAATATATTTACGGAACTGGAACTATTCGTGAGTGTTGCCAAGTAGAAATCGTACTAAGAGATAAAGCTGTCTATTGTACAGCTTCCTAAGGCTATTTATTTAATTATCTTTTTTTGTTGTTTGTATAGCGTAATAGACTAAATAATGTCTTAAGGCATAAATTCAAAAAAAACCCTACGTACACAACAATAACAATTATTATGTTATTATATATACTCATACCCGTATATCGCTTAAGGGCGAGACAGAGATATAATAACAGTTACTTAATGACGGCTATTTATCCTGTGTAACAGAACCTTTTACCATCAACCCGGTCTCATGCTCCTACTAGGAATCTAAGAAAAGCTCAATAAATTTTTGCTCAATCTGGCTATCGTATCCGTAACTTCATACAAAGCAGTCACAGTAGCTGCGGTATCAAGGAATTTATTAATAGCATTAATAGTTTCATGATAAAAGAAGCAGCATTCTATACATAACAGTGTTGTTAAACTATTTCCCGATACAGACAAATGAAGCAATGGGTTCAGGCCCGTGAGGTACCTATAATAGGAAGAATTTTAAACTCACAAATCTCTCCTCTTTTCTAAGTTTACAGCTCAATTCTCAGTACACAAACATCAAAATTGTTTACTGAAATTGACCCATAAAACTATTTCAACAAAATTCTATCATGTAACGTAAGTTAACGATGTTACCAAATTTATTATTCTGAACACATAAAAGTCCCCAAAAGGTACGATACACACTTTTTGTTTTGTCTTTCGGCGTATTAGAAGACTAAAGTACTCGGCCAGTTTAAACCGAACTCTATTTTTAGATATTTCTTTACAAAACTCTTTGATTGACGGATAATCTCGGGGGTCTTTTTGATTGGTTATTAGTATTAATATAAAGGCTAATATAATCCTGTTTGTTCAAGTGTTTCTACGGCAGTCTCTTAGTAAATACAGTTTTGAAAGTAAATTTGCTTCGAAATATGTTTCATTCACGTTTCTTTAAAATCGTTCACAGAATCATTTTGACGTGCACTTCCATATTTGAAGTGGAATTGAAGTAAAAATAAAAGGGAAGGCATTCTTGAGGGATGGTAGCCCAGTGGCTAAGGTGTTAGACTTGGGATCGAGAGATTGTGGATGCGAACCCCAGTCATTACACTTCTGACGTGATTCTACTCCTAGCGCAATATTTTTTTCCATTAGAGAATGAATGATAATTCCTCGATAGAGTCATTCTATTCATTATATCGGGATAGCGTCGGTAGCTTAGTGGTTCAAGAGTCCTTCTTACGATCGAGAGGTACCGGGTTCGAATAGTGTGGCCATTACACTTTAGCTTATCTGGAGGAGTTAGGTTGAAAATTAGTAATTTGGGTTCACTAAATTTCGATTTAATAGAAAAAAAAAATCATTCAAGACTATTTACGTATTTACTTATAATCTAAAATTGGTTGATCAGTGGTGGGTCTTTATCCTCACCTGCAAGCCACGTGCAGGTACACCTGCTGATTGACGTACGAAGGCTTTCCTCTTGCTATGGGGGGGGGGAGGTGGCATAATAAACCAAACCAAGGAGTTGTACGAGAACGGAGCAGGAACTCCAAAGTCTTGTACTTTGAAACCCGGGATTGGCTCTCGGCTGAAGACAGAGAATCTGAAATTAGTTTAACAGTCGATTAATCGATAAAAGATCAACACTAGTCGATGCTAAACTAACCTAACATCTTTTATTATCATTAAACTTTTATCATTAAAATTTTGCAAACATGCCGCGACTTATCTAATCTCTTGCTAAAAGACTACAGCATATTAATACAAAATTTTACGATCGGTAATTTAGGGCGTTGACACACTTATAGACTTTAATAAAAAATTATACAGTAGGTTGACTTCATTCAATTAGCAAAAACGAACGCACACGTTGACATAGAGGAAGCTGATTTAATTAAAATTAAAAAAGAACGAAATGGAGTATTATATTGATTACATCAAAAAAAAAATTGTTTCGAATCCGTTTCTGAAATGATTTGTATCAAGTAGCATTGGGATAGCAACGGTCCACGGCCGGCGGCGAGCGACGAGAAAATGTACATATTTTGATGAAAAAAGGTGGTATTTTTTATAGATTTGAATAGACTATACAAATTAAATCAGTTCCTTGTGTAACTGCTTACACAAATTCAATTAAATTTTTAAGCAATTTGATGCTTACTTTTCCCATATCCACGGGTTCAAGTCCCGTCCTAGATGTTCTCTTCTTCCGACCTAAATCTATAGGAAAAGTAATCATACAAATTGCTTAAAAATGTAATTGACAAGCGTCGATAGCTTAGTGGTTAAGGAGTCGACCCTACGATCGAGAGGTCCCGGGTTCGAATCCTGGCCATTACACTACCGACGTGAACCGACTCCTAACACAAGCAATTTAGCTTAGCTGGAGGGGTTAGGGGGAATATTAGTAATTTCGGTTACTAATATTCTTTAAAAAAAAAAAAAAAAAAAAAAATGAATTAATTAGGCGGAGTCATAAAAAACAATTTTTTAAATGCCTGTCATTCATTGTTTTCGTAGTTCGCAAGAATTACGGTAGATGACTCCAGTCGTCTCTGGTCAGCTTAAGACGTATATAATATATCGGAGAATTTCGAATATCTGGAACGTGTTTAGGTGGCTCAGGTGGTCAGAGCATTCCCCCTGTAAGGGACTGGTCGCGGGTTCAAGTCCCGTCCTAGATGTTCTCTTTTTCCGACCTAAATCTATACTTACAAAAATCTCAACATAGTTCAATCCTCTTGTACCCAAACATAAACAACCTTAAAAAATATGATATAGGTAAGTTATAGGTATCCTTATTTAGTATTTGCCTATTTAACTTACCAAAAGGCCTACTTTGTCGGTTGGTACTTTCACAGTTAGGATAGTGCTGAATTAGGTTCTTCTGATAGAAAACGTAAGTAATCCGCCAGCAACCAATGAAGTAAAATAACACCAAATATATCGCGATAGAATCCGTTAAAAATAGATTTATTTCAATGTGTGACATTCGCGTAAACTTCCGACAGTATCAGTGGACGTTAGTAGATTTCAAAAATCTAATTATGCGAAAGAGTCGCGATAATTCGTAGCATTCGTGTGCAGTCGGCTTAAGAACCATTTTCTCTAAGTGATGTCATTTAACTGATCTCAAATATCGATAAAGAATGCTTAATTTCAGAATGATTTTTTTCTTCTCTAATAAATGGTAGCCACTTCCATATCGTGGGTTTTTCGTTATAAAAATAATCATCGATTAACCAAAAACAATTTAAAAATTTAGATAAGTTTTTATTATCTGTATAAGTTTAGAGTTTTAGTATCCGTGTTTATTCATACGATATTTTTAAACACAAAACACTTTTTCGGATTCCTATTTTAAATTTTATTTAGATGCATGGTAACGATGACGTGGTTGAATTTATGTCAGCTGTCACTTGAATGACAGCTAATGTTATTTTATAGAACTGAGATTGTAAACAACTGTACCCGGTCACCAACAAAGATGACACTCGTGGGTTTTTACCAACCTTAAGACAGGAAAAACAAGGACAAATATCAGTCTCTATAACCCCACAAATACAGCATACAGCTATTTAATGTTTTTATTCCCCGGTTAAGCTTATCTACAAATACTTTCGAATCAACCCTAAACTAAACAAAAGCAGTGAATTCAGTTTGAGGTTTTAACTAGTTTTCTTTCTTTATACCACTCAGGTGGCAGAAAAGCTCACGGCCCACCGGATGGGAAGCGGTTACCGTGGCCTATGGACGTGTGCAACACACAACAGGGGCATCAAACTCGCGCTGCCGACCCTAAAATTCTGTTAACGTCTGACACATTAATAAAAGCTATCATAATATAAGAATTATGAGTAATAATGAATAAAGAAGATAATAAACTTCAAAAATTGAATGACAAAAACGTGACAGTAAAACTAAATAAAGATTTTTCAATAAAAATTCAAAAGACTTGTACACGCACACTGAATACGAAACTACAAACCAAAAGGTTCTTTTTTTAACCCTACCTTGCTTACCTTTGTAAAGTTATCGAGGGATATCAAAAAATCTCTATGATCTCCAAATTACCTGCAAAAAAAAATACAAAATATTAATTTCTATACTACAAGATGCAATAACTTATATCTGATATTGAGAACAGATCACAATCTTCTTAAACGGAAATATGAAATGATAAAATTATGCTCAAATTGCGAATCTCAACATTTGATACTCTATTTTAAGTTTTTATGTCTTCTATAAGAATTTATTAATCTAAATGTGTTTGTAGAATAGATGAGCGACCTGATTGATAGCTCAAAATATATAGGTACAGAATGTCTGCTACATACCGGCTGCCTGAGTTTATGGGGCTCCATTAAAATATATAGGTACAGAATGTCTGCTACATACCGGCTGCCTGAGTTTATGGGGCTCCATTAAAATATATAGGTACAGAATGTCTGCTACATACCGGCTGCCTGAGTTTATGGGGCCCCACTAAAATATATAGGTACAGAATGTCTGCTATATACCGGCTGCCGGAGTTTATGGGGCCCCACTAAAATGTATAGGTACAGAATGTCCGCTACGTTCCGGCTGCCTGAGTTTATGGGGCCCCACTAAAATATAAAGGTACAGAATGTCTGCTACATACCTGCTGCCGGAGTATATGGGGCCCCAACCCAAACCAACCTCACCTGCAAGCCGGTAAGCCTGCTGATGGACGGACGCGACTCTGGCGCAGGCTTTCACCTCGGGGTTATAAAGAAAAGAAAGGGAAAGATTTGGAAAGAAAAATATTTATAAAAGCTTTGGAATTCTGTATAATCGATCGGAAAATAATCTACCTACGTTTTCATGAGGTTATTAAACCTTCAGAATCATTACTAATTTGACTCCTTTTTAATTTGATTTCGAAATTTTAATTTTATTTAGTTTTTACATAAAAATAAAATAGTAACGAGTGACATCTAGTGGTATACTATTGCACTCATGCTATTGTAAACCAAAAGTTGAAGGTTTGAAGGTATCTGAGTTTAATAAAATAGTTGAAATTCTCGATTTGATACACTTAGTGACATCTAGTTAACATTAAGTTTATTAATTATCGACGTACAGGCATCGTCAGTCTGTTTTTTTTATACCTCTTATATGGCAGACAAGCCAGACCCACCTGATGAGAAGCGGTTGCCGTGGCCTATGGACTTGTGCAACACCTGTTGTTTATATATTGGTTTATGGTATTTATAAGTTGTGAAATCACACGTTTTAAAAACGTAATGTTACTAATCGGGTCCCAGAACGGAACGGGTCGACTAGTAAATTAAATTACTATCACCAGCCGCAAGATAAAATGTACAGTTCGCTTCAAAGAATATTTTAGTTACATGAATCTGACATTTCACCCTGGACTCTTCAAAGAGTTTTTGTAAATTTTTTTGGAAAGCGGCTTCTATGTCATCACCATGTTGGAATTCTCATACTAGTCGTAGTGGTGAACACACGAGCTCAGATGAACGTGGGTGATAAATGCCAAGATACGGCTTACTGGGAACTGTGTTAGGAACCGGTGGTCTAAGACATAAGATGAAGTGGACAATGAAGCAGGCAGCGGATGCTCTGGTGTTGTTGACTTCTTAAGTAAATAGGATTATAATAAAAATATTATTTTTCTCGATTTCGAAGTAATGCTAAGCAGATTTTTCTGGTACAATTACTGAATGAATATTATTCTAAATTATTTTGATATGCACTTATACATTTAGGCTGGACTTGAGGCCAGTGACCCTGAGGTTATCCTTTCGAGGGCTTAACCGGGGTTCCCGGCAATGGACACTTGGGGAGGACACCGTGTAGTTTTAGTTAGTTCGATCTCGACACACCCATCTCATCGTTAGCATCGGTGGTCAAGCCCGTGGAGGTTTCTTCATGTAGAAAAAGGAACTGTGATTAAGGCGAACTAAGCTGCGTTGCCAAATTTTACTCAATGAATTTCATTGAATCATACTTGAGAACTCATTTTACTTGAACGGACTTTTACTAATGAAATTGATTTATCTTCATATGATGAGTATTTCAGAATATGTGTGGCTTAGCAGACATTTTCTGTAATACTCAGTTACAAGTAATTTAGTCTTAATCATCCCAGTACAAATGTATGGGCTCAACCAGGGTCCGTATGTACCAATTTCTATTGAAAAAAGTACAGCTAGACCACTCACAAACTGCACTCTACACATTCACGATTGTTAACAAAATCGCTATCGCTGGCCCTTATACCTTGAATTCACTAAAAAAGCTTTGTTTTAATAAAAATATTTTGGAGACACGACGCGTCGCTGCGCAGGCGTCTCCTGTGAATAACTCACGGACGAGGACGTGGGAGGGTTAGTTAGAGTACTTCCACGAGTATACGGTTTTTTTACCACCATTGTATAAAATACATAAGTATTCGTATATTATTATGACATTTTGACTTGTAGTCTGAAAGATTCAGTATGGAATTTAGAAGACAGGACTAATAAAGTTTCAGTTTATGTAATACTAGCTCGCCCCCCGCGGCTTCGCCCGTGGCGTGTTTTGGAATCCCGTTTACTTTTAACCCATATATGCCAGTAATTTATTAGTTTTCAAATAATGAGTGGAAATCTGCCGAATTTGTTGACATTTATGATTACTGCTTCGCTAATTTGGGTAGTAGCGTGATGATTTACAACCTATGTGGCTTTCTATTGATAAAATAATTTTCAAAATCGGTTCAGTAGATCCAAAGGTTACCCGCTTCAAACTTACAAACTTTATATCTTGATAATATTAGTATAGTAGTTCAGACTAGCTGTTGCTTCTAATCCCGACCTATTCCTGGAGGGGATTTGGGATATTTTATTAAATTATAACTTATAAAAAATAATTGTAGAGTAAATAAATAAATATTCTACGACATTCTACACAGCGCTTTCTAGACCCAAAGTAAGCATAGTTCAACTAGCTTGTGTTAGGGGTTCCAGAATGCGGATAAACATACTAAGATACTTTTTTTTATAAATACATACTTATCATACATAATAACACTCAGACCAATGCAAATAGACATATTTGTGAATACGAATATTTACACTGAGCGAGAATCGAACCCACGCCCCCTGTCGTAGCAGTCGCATGCACTACCGCTACAGAGACCCATGGCTTGAGAAATTTGAACTAAACGCACTTAAAAAATGAATTCAAATTAATATATATTTATTCATTCAGATCACAAAGTAACACTTATTATGAACATCAAAATTAATGCGTCTAGAATTACAGCCATATTCGCAAGACAATATCTGAAGCCTGTGAGAGAAGAATCTGGCAATAAAATCTCACAAAGCCTTTTACACAAGCCGCCATTACCATGGCGAGTGTTCCGATGAGCTCTTTCAATTAATTTCACCCTCTCTTTTCCTATACAGGACAATATGTGAAAGACTGCGGTATCACCCTCACAGGGTGCCAACAATTCTATCAAGAACCAAGCGGGTCGGCACCTCTTATCTTTGCCGCACCATCATGATTTGGAATTCTTTACCAGCCCACGAGTTTCCTTCTTCCTACATTCCAGGTCCTTTAAGCGGGGCGTGAAAAAGCATCTGATGAGGCGGTCAAGCTGAGAGCCACCATTGTAACACTATCCGCGTCTGTAATGGTGACCCTCATTCCTGAGACTTACCATCAGACCAAAAAAAAAAAATCTTGGGAGGTGTCAAAGGACACCCGGATGGAACGAAGTTCCTTACATACACACAAACACATATATATATATAGAATAGACAGACAGAGTGCATATATATATATATATATATATATATATATATATATATATATATATATATATATGCACTCTGTCTGTCTATTCTTTCGTACACGTCATAGATGCGCGAGACTTAATTTAACTGATAATTTTTACCGATCATAAGCCGCTGACTTACGCGGTTCTTTAGTTTAGTTTCTTAAGTTCTTCAGAAACTGAAACTCCTCGTCGTACTCGTCAACACCTATTCATTAGCGAATTCACAAATGATATCCATCACGTCGGGGTCACCACTTTTACGCCTCAAGGAAACAGTAAAAATATTAAATCAAATCGCAGTTTATTTTAACATAAGAGAAAATATTGACAATGACACCATACGTTTCCATAGTACCGTGACAACAATGCGCGGATCGGTGCGCAGAAGTTACACAAGCAAAAAGTGTCGTTACAACTTTTGGTTTAAATTTTTTCCGTCCCCCTTTCGTAACGCCCGATAAGGAACTTTGTTCCAAAAACTAAACCACTTTTAATTAGAGTTGTAAAGCTACACAAGCAATGTCCACTAGTGGGATGCGTTAAAACAGTTTTTATTACGGACGCTATCCCGCATTTAGAGTCTCTTAGACTCTAAAGTGTTAATGGTTGAGTCAACATAACTAGCTACTGTAGGGATCCACGTTTTTTTAAACCTGTGGAGCAGCGACGGAAGGATTTATTTTATCGTACGTTTTTACACACGACTAACATCACGCCGCGGTTTCACCCGCATAAGTACTGAGCCCGTGGGAATATCGGGATAAAAAGTAACTTATGTCACTCAGGGATGATGTAGCAATCTAATTGTGAAAGAAGCTTTAAAATCGGCTCAGTAGTTTTTATTTTATTGGTTACAAATGATTTAATTGTTAGATATACCTTTTTATAGGGAGATTATGTCGGACTTGAACCGACTAAAACTGCACTCCGTCTCGGGTTTTCAGACGCCGAGGTGTACTAGATCGTTTTTATAAAAAGATAAAATTCTAAGTACTCTATTTTTGCGATATAAATGCTAAATATAATGAGCAAAAGCGACGGCGAAAGGTCGGAAGGCGGACCCCGGGCTCTGAGGCACAACGGTGTCATGATAATACTGAATTGCACAAAAATGCCTAAATAGATTTGGGTATAATTATATTCACAGATAACTTACAACCGGGAATAAAGTTTTAGTGGGTCGAGGAACGAGATCCATATTCCATTCCATTCATTCCATCCATTCTCTTCCATTCTTTCCATTCCATTCTCTTAAAATCTGTGTTTATACGATATCTAAATTAAATATCAGTTTCGTATTTATTTTTTTGATATTTAAATATCTTGGCTCGTTGAATTTCGTGATAAAATAGAATTCTACGCGTCGATGTGAAGGAGTATATTATAGTGACATTCTCCATCTGAAAGTACAATAGTTGTGTACAGAGACATTTTTTGTACTTGCGGTAATCCCTTCGGATACCTCAGATACGGCCAGCGTATCCAGCGCCAGCGAGGGTGGTTATGTCGAATTCAAGCCGACTAAAACCGCACGCCAGTGTATCTGCTAAAAAACGGACGAGGCTCTGGCACAGGCTTGTCTTTCGGGATTGGAAGGTCAGATGGTGGTATAGTAAAGGTCGCTCGGGCTACAAAGTGCAAAAGTAAACATACAACTCTTAAAAAAGTGCTCGGTTAACAACAATTGTCTCACCCTTACGTAGCTTGCGACATATTAATGCGTGCGTTTTCAATTCTTGTATAAAGCTGGCCTTCTATAAGGTATTTATTTTGTAGTATTATCTTAGCTCAACTAATAGCGTGAATTACTTCGGCAATCCTGCGCCCCCGACACTTACAGGCACACATGCGCGCGCGCACACGGTAGCAATTAGCACTTGGAATTTAAAACTTTACTGGAATGAAGTTCAACTCTCGGATTTTGGCTGGAGAACCTTTTATCTAAATGTGGAGTAATTTTAAAGGAATTTGATTTGAATTATCGACGATTGGAAACCAAAAGGGTACAAGTGACATCGTATGTTCACAGGAAAAAGATCCCAAACGACATTATAAGCACTTTACTGAAAGGTGATTTTCTTGTGGACTATCATTGTCGCTTAGATCTATGCCTTTCAACTGAGGATAAGTTTGGATATGTTGTATTTCTACTTTCATTCAATTTGTTTATTATTAATTATAAATCATTGAAGCGGTCAGTAGTGTGACCTCTTTTGGAATCATCATTATCATGACAGTGTTAAGGCCTATGTACACGATGCCATTTTTCTTGTAGATACAAGAGCAATAATTGAATGCAATAAATTGAGTGCAATAATTGACCTTCAAGAATTGTAAGCAACTGTTTACACGCAAATGCTAGTTAAAAAATTGAATGCAATTTTTGAATGCAAATCTTGACATGTAATAATCGCAAGTGTCTTTTGTTTACACCTATACGATTAAGTTTAGGCAATTATTGCTTTCAAGGTTTTACTTATTTAAACAGAGACTTGTACGTGAGTTTGTAATATATAGGCGTGTTGCTTCAAGTATTGCACATATTTGCGTTGGCAAATTTTTATTCAAGTTTTGAACGTTTTAGACGAGATTTGTTCTTTTTTTAAAAGAGAGTCAAAAACTGTAAGAATTCTGTTCTGGTGATTTAATAAAGGCTTTAACATTTATTGCAGTATACTAGAAATGTAAATTACAAGAATTGGGAAGTACGTAAAACTGCATTTGTAAACAAAATTTGGAGTTGAAGGTTTCCGACCTAAGGAAAGAAAATAAGAATTCAAAAGACAAAGTATCCTGGGGCAAAGAAACAGATAAAAGATTCTATGGGTACGGGTTAGGGCTTCAGGGTGGGAGGGATATGCTCTATGGGCATCCTTACACACCGGCGTCTGAAGACCCGAGACGGCGTGCGGTTTTAGTCGGTTCAAGCCCGACATAACCACCCCGCTGGCCGGCGGGGGGGGGGGTATCCGAAGGGATTTCCGCACGAAAAAAAAAAGGGTACGGGTTAGGGCGTTACTCATGTTTGTAAATGAAGAGAGAATCCAATTGAATACAATAATTTGTGTTGAAAAATATCTTAGTGATTCAATTAAATTTTATAAGCATTTTGTATTCTTACTTGTCCTATAGATTTAGATCGGAAAAAGAGAACATCTAGGATGGTCGCAGGTTCAAGACCCGTCCTAGATATTCTCTTTTTCCGATCTAAATCGATATCTAGTGAAGTAAGAATGTGACATGTTGCGATGCGTCATTTATTAGGTACTTCTATTTTGGGGTGCTTGGTTGGGGATCTCCACGCGGTGCACCCTGGACAACGCAGACGGCAGCGCCTCTTTCCTAGGGTGGGAGAGACGCTGCCACCTACGGCCAACTCCGACCGAGGCGGGGACGGCCCTGTTGAGGGCTGTTCGGAAGCTTTCCACGTGTCCCTCTGATTAGCAGATGGCACAGTGGAGAGCAAGTAAGGGGGCCATCTCGAAACCGGAGATGGCCCAGGGTCAGTCGGGGTGCGAGAGATATGCTCTATGGGTAACCTTACACCCCGGCGTCTTAAGAGTCGAGACGGCGTGCGGTTTTTGTCGGTGCAAGCCCGACATAACCGCCCCCGCTGCCCGGCGGGGGGGTATCCGAAGGGATTTCCGCACGAAAAAAAAAAAACAAAGGTACTTCTATTTTATCGTATGCAACAGGCAAGAATATTGCATCGTGTAAATGGGCCTTTGATTCCTGTTGCATCCAAAGTTATTAATTTGGAGTCCAGAGTTCGCTCTACTACTCTTTCTCTTGATTTGGTTTGCCTTGCCTTTTACGAGAGCGACTAACGGCCTAACCTCCAGAGGATAGCTTGAACTTAAGCCTCATTCTTTGCCCAGAAGGTGTACTGTTTGCAGGTGAAGTTGGCCTGGGCCCCAACGATTTTGATGGATGCGGTACACGCATGTAATCTCTTTGTCTGTGTGTAACATCCTTTGTGATAACACCAAAATACAAAAGGAAGTTATGCTTATGACGGACACACGCATGGACGCATACATTTTAAGTCTAACGTCTCTGAATATTCGATTCACGTCGACTACGAGATGTGAGTTACAATGGGTATCGTGCAAAATTCCATCGTTCATAATACTACTTTATCACGTAGCGTAAATATTAGAGAAGTACTTATAAAATAATACTTACTAAGAGAGCCAGTTACCGGAATACTTCAAAGATACCATTATTTTTTATTTTTTTCGTGCGGAAATTCCTTCGGATACCCCCCCAATAATATATTTATTGTCTCAAAATATTATAAAAAAAAACATACAATGGATCCCTAGATTCCACACTAAGATTCCCTGTGTCATGGGATCTAGTCTCTCACTTATAGAAATAAAATTAAAAATAGGATCATCTTGGCGTTATGACCAGTTGCATCCTGTTTCCTTCTATCGTCCATCCTCTCAATGTCTCAGTTGCTTCCGTTTCTATCTTGGCTAATATATATTCTACCATACAATAACGTTCCCTTATCATACTGTTTAACACTAGTTTAGTCATAATTCAAGTAATAGAAAAAGAGAGCGCGTTTTCAATAAATCTCTTACTTTACAACCGAACTCTATTGTAATACAGTGTGCAAACTATTGTATGAGTTTGCAAGTTGCCTGTTGCTTATTACACCAGCGTTTAGGCTCTAAACTTAGACATGACGTCACCATGCTAAATATTTATGAAGTAAACTTAAGCCTAGTTCACACCTGTTACAGATTTTGTGCTCATAAGTAGAGCAGTCCAGAATTCCTTTTAAAAGGTATAGTGAGTTAAAACTAGTTCCTGTGTCAAGTGTGTGTGTACAAGGTGATTTAGAATCGAGACGATATAAAGATTCTAATGGATGTTTTGTCAAATTGATTTCTCTTTCATTTTTGGTTCATACATGTAGTATGTTATAAAGGATGATTTTTTTAAGTGGACGTGGATAGATAAATCCGAAACTATGAGGTATGTCGATAAGTAGGTACTCTAAGGAGTCTCGGGGCCTATTTTGATAAACACTAAAACTACACATTTTCCTATGAATTTACATTTGTAATGTCAATATCCAGGACGGGACTTGAACCCACGACAAATCCCTTGCTAGGCGAAATATTCTGACCAACTAAGCTACCTGGACTCGTCGAGGATATTTGAAATCCTCCTATATGAGTATATAAGTCTTTGACTCCATTGAACATAACTTTAACTTTTCTTGAACTTTATTGTCATATGTTGCGTGTGTACACTAAGCTTTAGAACAACAAAGATATCATTGTATGCTAGATAAATAATGACTGGAACTAGTACTTGTTTGTATTTGCCTAAGCACCGACTTCAATATTGTGCCGCGCGTTTCGCACGATACCTTGAGAGGTTAATTTATTAGTCCCATTCTATGTAGTTGCCACAAAAACAGTTGGTCACAAAATATTTCCGGAGAGGCTTCTAATTTGCCGACAAATAGCATTTACGCATACGCTAAGTGAAAACTTCGAGAACCTTTCCTGCTATTTTTGTCAACCATTCTTTTTTGTTTTTCTTTAGGAGCTACTGATGAGCGTTATTGATCGAGTGTTATCAATAAAAAAAATGGACAGAATTCGTTTTTTTTTATATCTACATTTTAACTAATGAACAAACAAAAACTATAAAGTCATTGCTTTCTGAGTTATTGAATTCCTTTTTTTTGCCGTTTAGAAATTCTGCTGCGTACTAACTACGTCATTGGAGCTGACGGGAAAGTGACCACAGATTACATAATATTATTCTTATAACGACTAAAGCTATACCTACCCCAACATTCCTGGTAATACACAAGTATTCATACGCTTTAAGACAACCAAATATCATCGTGATGTACAAATTAGGGTCTAAAAATATTACTGTGGACTTTTTCACATTAACTTTAAAGGACAATCTAAAACAAACTTTTTGCAACGAAGAAAAAGATATAGATTTAAAGAACGGAACGCAGTTAAAGTGAACCAAACTCTCGAGCCCAAACATTTCGCCATACTTTTTTAAAAATAACTTTAAAAAAGCGAATGTGGCGGTCGTCTAAAACCCCGAAACTCGTGCATGCATCACGAGGCGGAGGCGACGCGAGGAATTCCGAACGAGCCGAATTCGAGTTGTCGGCTCGCAGCGCCTGTCGACGCCATCTGGCTACTAGAGATGTAATATAGTTGACGATAAAATATTGTAAAATGAATATACAATTGTAGTACAATACAATACAATTGTAGTATTTTATAAAATTACATAGTACTAATAGTGCTCATTAGGGGAGACCTATATCCAGCAGTGGACTAGAATAGGTTGATGATGATGATGATGATGATGAATAGTGCTTAATAGTATTGTACACCAAGAGTGAAATAGGTATAAACAATTATAAGAAGTGGGTGTCTGCAATAGGCGCCCTTATTAGTTAAATTGATTTCGAATTGTTTAATGACTGATTCGGCGGTTTGCAAATTATATTAAAGTATTTAGTACCGTATTAAAGGCTTTTCTAAATTGTTAAATGTTTATTAACAATTTACTGATCTATCTAAATATGGAAACACTGCTTTGTTACATTCATCATATGAATATGTCTCAGATTATATATCTATTATTATGTCTCTTAATTAATTAAAACTTTTTATAACATAAGCTTTATCATCCACGCCTTAGTTTAACGAAATATGTAGGTATTGTTTCGAATAATTGTGTGACACATTAAAAATGTATATACATCTAAATAACGTAATTAATTCACTCAACTCGTATTGTGAGCTACTCAAGGCACATTGAAATGCATATATTTCAACACATAATATCTTGAAAAAATATTATAAGAAAAAATATACTAGTTTTTTATCAAAAACTTATTTGCCAAAATTAATTCAAACGATCTTCCCTATAAGAATCGTTTAAACTTTAGCATTTATTAACAGTATTAACAATGAATCACCGTTCATTAGACTAACAGATTCTTATAATAAATTCTATTAAAGACTTTCATAGATGTAGGAATCCTTTAATTTATATCAATTAAATATTCATTCACTGTCCACTGAATTAGTAATTTCTACACATTAATGTAGGTACCTAAAACTAAACATGGGTTTATTTGAACTAGGATAATTGTTTAGGTATATTTTTTATGCCCAAATGTATTCAAATACATGACAAATGTAAACACGATTTCCATTCCTTCATTTACATTATTTAATATTAAATATAATCCCTAAATTAGTTAATTTTCCTTTAATCAGATTTATAAGATTCTTAACTAGAATAAAAAATTAACAATACCAATGACTATAAATGCTACGAAAGTAAAATAAGTAACAAAATCCAAAAATCCATCGACACTTCCCAACACTATCAAAAGCGCGGCAACATAGCCATCCTCCATCCCTATCGCACCCGTTCCGATCATTTTCTATCTAACTCACACACCGACTACCTTATTTAAATAAGAGTGAGTGTGGTTATTCGGAGCATCCCGTTAGATTTCAGGCCCTAAATGTATCAAGTTAGGGTAGTTTTTTGATTGGAGGATGAATTAAAACGTAAAAAACCTGAGAAGGCAGGTTACGAAGCGAACGTGGTTTGCTGGAAGACACTTGACTCAAAGGAGAGTTTTGGCCGGAAATATGGTCCAATTTTTGATTGAACCCGGCCTTGACATACGTTTTCCAATTACTTTTTATACAGTATTAGAGTACACTACACACTATAAACAAAGACTTTGATAAATCTGGATACCGTCCACAAGGTCATTTGTTTCTTAGCTACTTTTTTAAATACATTCTACTTGACCAAATACAATCAAACATACGGCAGATTTTTTAGTCTGACCAAGGCCTTTCCAATAGATAATACCGCATCAATATACGTTGAATAGTTTTGCGTCCACCGCGAAAAAAGAGACAAAATTTAAAAAAAAAAAATTGTCCCCAGAATCATTTTTTTTAAATCTCCAGTGTACAGACACAACTAATTTACAATTTTACAATAGTATTGATAGATAAATTTTTTTTTTAATAATATTAAAATATTAAACCTTATCATTATTATCGAAGCGCCAATCCCAGTCGCATACAAAGTATGAGCTTTGGGGTCCGCTGGGCTGAGTTATTGCTCCTTCTTTTAGGTAGTTTTGATTTTTACGGAAGCGACTGCCACCTGACCCAAACACCCCCCCCCCCTCCCCAATGCCAAGAGTAGCCTGCATTAGAGCCTGGTCTGTCAATCAACAGCTGTATCCCCTTGCAGGTGAGGTTGGCTTGGACCAGAAGTTCTTGATGGGAGCGCATTAAAAAAAAAACCACTTAAGTGGCAAACAAGGACTCGCCGCATCTGCAACGCGCAAGGTGATGTGCTAATTTCTACTACTCGTGGCCAGCCTCGTACCTTCGTCAGCCTCGTGTCTTCAAACCCTCCACTCTCATCTCAATGTGATACTGTCTGCAATAAACTCACATCTGCTTTTACCGAACCTTACTTACTTATCACAATAATTACTCTTAAGGTACTGGCACTTAAGCCACTAAACTACGCTACAGCGATGGACACAAAAACTACTGAACGGATTTATATACGGTTTTTTCTATTAGAAAGATCTTACTCAGACTAAAAATCTTTAAAAAAAAGCGGTGATAGCCCAGTGGCGTACGTAACGGACTGCTGAGACGAGGTCTCGAGTTCGACCCCCAGTCGCCCCGGGCACACACCTCTGACTTTTCGTAGTTATGTGTACATTAATAAATGTTAATTATCGCTCGATTAATCATGTGCCCGGTAGATGGCAATTGGCTCGCCCCCTATTACATTGGGACTTTAACATAATTGGCGAATCGTGGGTGTGCAATACACATCTGCCTACCACTTTGGGGATACAGGCGTGAAGTTATGTTTTATCTATCTATCTATCTATCTATTCTATTCTATCTATCTATCTATCTATATATAAAAATGAAACCCGTTTTCCGTTGTCACGACATAGCATGAAAACGGCTTGACCGATTTGGCTGATTTTTTTTTATAGTTTTCTAATACTCTGTACAAGGTTCTTACGGAAAAAAATATTAAGAAAATCTCTCAGAATTTTCTTTTTCGTGCGCACACCGTACGGTTTTTGTCGATACACGACATAACCACCCCCGCTGGCCGGTGGGGGGTATCCGAAGGGATTGATCCTCCCCAAGTGTCCGTTGCCGGGCACCCCGGGTAAGCCCTTGAATTCAATACATGGCGGATCATTTTGACGTAGCGAAGCACGTACCGGGCCGCTAGTTCTTCATAAAACATTATATGTAAAATCTGCCATATGTTTGATTGCAATCGCTTAAGTAGAACCGAAGATGAGACCAAGAAAGCTATAACCGACGGACGAAGCGGCGGACATCAGCTAGTACTTTATAAAGAGATTGAAAATTCTATGAAAAGAAAACTTATTACCGATACGAACTAGTTGTACGGTCTAATACCGTTATTATGACGTAGTGAGCGATGGATGGAAACCTGTCACTAACTGAGCAATCTACACACAGTTGCCAGATATAAGTCGTCTTAGTCCTGGTGAGAACATTGTTCAACAACTTACACGACATAAATTCTATTATTCAAATCGAAGTTATAGCTCTATTGAAATCATATACATATGACATAATAAACATAACATAACTTCACGCCTTGTATCCCCGAAGGGGTAGTCAGAGGTGTATTACACACCCACGAGATAATAAATAAATAAATATTGTAGGACAAAGGACACAACGTCATCTAGCTAGACCCAAACTAAGCAGAGCTTGTCATATGGGTTCTAGAATGCGGATAAACATACTTAAATACTTTTTTTGTATATAAATACATATTATACATAGAAACACCCATACCAATGCAAATATATGTATTTGCACTGAGCGGGAATCGAACCCACGACCTCTGGCTTAGCAGTCGAAGGCACTACCGCTACACCACATGTAGATACAATTAAATATACTATCCTACTTCCCACTGATAAGTATTATATTACAGACTAGCTGACCCGGCAGACTTCGTACTGCCTCAATCGGTAACAACTTCCATATTTTTTCACCTTTTAAACCTTCTCTGGACCTCCACAAATAATTCAAGACCAAAATTAGCCAAATCGGTCCAGCCGTTCTCGAGTTTTAGCGAGACTAACGAACAGCAATTCATTTTTATATATAAAGAAGAAGATATGTAAGTTAGTGAATACCGTTGGATGTTTGTTACTCAATCACGCTCAAACGGCTGAACAGATCTGGCTGAAATTCGGTACAGGGATAGATTATAGTCTGGAAATACACAGATTATTTTTTAACCCTAGAATACGTTTCCATGGGTTTAGAAATCAAGATCATCGGCGCACAAGCCAACTTCACTTGCAACTAACTACACCTGATGATTGACGAATGAGGCTATGGCGCAGGCTTTCCTATAGAAGTTGGAGGTCAAATGGCAGTCATTTCTGTAAAAACCAAGACCAACCAATCGAGAGAAATAATTATTATAAAGATGAGATGATCTGGTAATGATAATGGTAGTAGAGGAAGCTCGTGACGTGTGTAGAAATAGAAACAGATGGTGGACTACTGTTTTTGCCTACCCCAGAGAGAGAAAGGTGTGATTATATGTATGAAAGAGTTAGTCTAAAATTTACTCATAGATATATCATTGTTATCATGCAGGCAGCAGAGCGAGGAGTGCGTGGGACCTTGCCCTGTCCTCTTTCACAACTCACCACCGCTGCCGTCTCAGGCTAGGTTCTGCTAGGCGAATGGATTGCCCTCAGACCCACGTTCATAGGGTTATTCCCACTATCCCCACCGACTTTGTCCCAACTGGGGGATACAGAGAATTCATTTGGATGGAGGACAGAGATCGTTTCACGCACTCCGGCGCGGCAACGGGTGCGTTCACGCTCCTATTTAGATTTTAACGATACCCCATACCTCTAAATCTGTTTGGGCATTTAAAACTTATGGGCTTAACGAAAGAACTCATATACACAAAGGCTCTAAAAATATTTGTTGTCTTTTTTAGATAGTATAAAAAAATATATATTTGGTTGGTCAGTTATGAGTTAAATTCTGACCATCCGAAGACAACACACGAAAGCCTATTTTCATTATAATTTAATGAAAAGACCGAGCATTTAACAAATATTATCTTCTTAAAGCTTAGTTGTAGAACAATTAAGATAAGAAAGGGCTTATCTGAGCCGGAAATTTCAAAAAAAAAATGTTTACTTAGCTACCGTTGTAACTGTCAAAATGGTTGAAGGCATTAAGTGGCATCGTTCTATCTTTAACCTTTCTTCGTATACAGGGGACGAATTCCAAATGTTATCAAGTTAAGTCGATCTCGTGTACTAGTACCGAACAGCGGCATTTAAAATCAAGAGGCAGTGTCTTTAGCTATTGATTGTGTACCACAATGCTCTAAACCAAATATATGATTTAGGTCATTTATGATTCAAGTCCATCCAAAGGTTTCCTGGTTGTACTTAGAGATAGGACTGTGCTACATTCGACAGTATCGGTATAGCCTAGACTCAGTCTCAGCCGCCCTGGGTCAATAAAAAGTGCCCGGTGAATGGTAAATAAACGTACCTGCTATGCCGAACCTTTCTGGCACAACTGGCTAAGTATATATTCTCCTTAGACTAAAAGATAGTCTGAGCTATTAACTTATAGCAGAAACTCTTTGGTAATTCAAAAGTTTATAAAAAAAACAATAAAACATTTTACAATGCCTAGTAGCAAAAAAAATATGGTGAATATGAGGTCATATTTCGTAACCTAGCCATATTTCAACGCCTACAATAATGAAACGAATATATAGTTAACGAATAAAGAGTGATTATTCAATTGAATGCGCATATAAGTTAGCTTTTAGTTTAGATATTGAAAATAAGTGCCTATGTACACGAGTGTCTGACTAGGACAATTTACGTAAGATGGGAGCCGTGGTTCATGTATTCATTCCTATTCTGAACAACACTTGCGGAGCAGAGGTCATTCTCATAGGGTGCGTATAGACAGTTAACATTATATGGCGATTAAATATCGCGATCAAGTATCATGATCCAATAATAAGGCATGAATGACGTTTGTAAATCAATATTGTGTCAATATTATCAATATCATCAATAAATAGTGATATGATCGTAATATATATTAGCTGTCTAGGCGCGCCCATACGGTGCAATTATTCCAAGTAGGACCAAACGATTCAACACCTATCTTCTTTGAGACTTGGAAATCTTTACCAACATACGTTTCCTTCTACCTACAATAAATAAATAAATATTAAATATTCCATAAAATAAACGAAAGTTAAAGTTTTATAATCATATCTACCATATTCAAATTACACCAACCAATTTTAATTCCACTGCCAAACAATACAGGTAAAATAAAAAAAGGACATTTTCGGCCAAAGAACTCGGATTGTCGGGCGAGTTTGTGTGTGTAGGCACTAAGGGTAACCCGACACTGCGGTCGGTTAGTAAACGATTCGTCGCCTAGCAGTAAGCCGACTCCTACATCGTGTCAGTAGGTTATAGGGAAATCGTCGCAGTTGCATACAGTAATATGATATCTAAGATATTCGTAAAGTAAATGATGGTTCAAAACACGGCATATAAGAAGGAAAAGCCTTAAACCTTGTTGCTATGGAAACTAATGTTGCCAAACTCTAAGA
The DNA here is from genome assembly GCA_946251805.1 of Cybosia mesomella. NCBI lineage: Eukaryota > Metazoa > Arthropoda > Insecta > Lepidoptera > Erebidae > Cybosia > Cybosia mesomella. The sequence continues at coordinate 4,373,122 of OX276395.1, forward strand.
ATGACATCACACCAATCGATCGATTTTCGATCGATCCCACCGATCGGTGTTATTCGTACGGGTGCAGTGGTTGACAATAAAGAGTTAACGAGTGGGTTTCTTCGATCTACCTTCAACATACGATCCCTCACATGTAATAGAAACTATGGATTACCGTCGACTAATTCATTCTACCATCGATCTATGGCACCGATCGACGATCGATCGATTGGTGTAGTAACACCCTTACGCTTTCATACATACAATGTAATTTATCGTATTCATCATCATCATCTTAATGCTGTTCCAGATTGCATACAAGGCTTTCACCTCGAAGCTCGGGTCCGCTTACAACTTTTGATTTAGCATATTCGGAAAAAGAGAACATCTAGGACGGAACTTGAACCCGCGACCATTCCCTTACAGGGGGAATGCTCTGACCAACTGAGCCACCTAGAAACGTCTTTTTCAGATCTAAATTTATAGGAAAAGTAAGCATACTAATTACTTAAAAATTTCATTGAATTAGCATATTCGGCTTTTATGGGAGCGACTGCCATCCGATATCTCAACCCTGACAGGAAAGTCTGCGCCAGAGCGTCATCCGCAAATCATCATTTGTACCAGCTTGCAGGTGAGGTTATCTTGGGCCCCGAAGATCTTACTGGGGCCAAAAACCATTCGTTAAAAATATTTATCGTAATGTGAATATGGTTTACAGCTCTGCCTACCCCTTCGGAGTTCCATTGAAGTGGAGAAGACCGTAGACGTGCAGGAGTTGACCGCTTATATTGCTCTAAAATTGAGACCTGCATTTCATAGTCAATTCTCCCACGAAATCGCGCCGATTGAATATAAGTCAGTGAAAAGTAATACCAACAATTCAGCATAGTTCGGGTACTTTGAGATAACTTACACTCGAACTGTAAGACTACCATCATCTTCAGTCTCCCCGTGACCACGGCTGCTGAAAAGCAACTGAAACGTCTGGTTCAGTTTAAATAGTAAAATAACATCGAATAAATCGCGATAGAATCCGTTAAAAATAGTTTTATTTCAATGTGTGACATTCGCGAAAGCTTCCGACAATATCGGTGAAAAGCTACTAGCTATATATATATAGGTAGACAATATTCCTATAGATTCAATATTGCTTTGACGACCTCTGTGGCGTAGCGGTAGTGCATTCGACTGCTAAGTCAAAGGTCGCGGGTTCGATTCTCGCTCAATGCAAATATGTATATTTGCATTGGTCTGGGTGTTTCTATGTATAATATGTATTTATTTACAAAAAAAAGTATTCAAGTATGTTTATCCGCATTCTAGAACCCATATGACAAGCTCTGCTTAGTTTGGGTCTAGATGGCGTTGTGTACTTTGTCGTACAATATTTATTTGCTATATTGCTTCCAAATTTCATTGAATTAATGTGGCGGAGTAATCTTAAAATAATGTTTAAAAATTATTGTAACATCATTCATTGTGTACAGGCATCATAGTTCACGTACAATAATGCGCGGGTATGTAAAGAAAAAATATGATTGGTGTTGGTCCTATCAATACGCAGTACCAACATCAAAACAAAATAAAACAAAGATTAAAACTAAACACATTGTTTCCGTAGTTCGCAAGAATGACGGTAGATGGCTCCAGCGTCGCCCCGAGACATATAATACATCGGAGGATTTCAAATGTCTAGGAAGTGTCAAGAAAGCTTAGTTGGACTTGACGCGGGTTCAAGTCCCGTCCTGGATGTTCTTCTTTTTCCGATCTAAATCTTTTTTTTGCGTGGATACTATTACAATAAAAGTAAACTACGTTAAGTCTTAAAACATCAGCTATTTGCAGTCCTATCAACGTTTATTCCAGGGTTGAGAAGAGCCTAAGAGCCGAAGAGTACCCTTCCAGTCCGACCCTACAAGCTACCGCTACCAGCAAAGTTAATCTAAGCTCAAGTAAACTCAGTAGTCACTGAAGTCATAAATAAGTACCATTATCTAAAACGTACAGAAAGCGTCATTAATTCAACACTTGGCGTCGCAAATGCCTTTACTTCAGCCTAAGGAACACAGAAATTAATCAAAATTGCCCCGTTATAATGCACTAGCTATCGCCCGTTGCTTGTCTTACTTAATTGTGCATCTACTAGAAGTTAAAATATATTAACTATTGAGAAAATAAAATGTTGTTGTTTGAATAACAAAATAAGACAAAGCTTTTCATCGTTGTTTTTTTTAACTTCTCATATTTAACATAACATAAACATAAACTCACGCCTATATCCCCGAAGGGGTAGGCAGACGTGCTAGCACCCACATTTCGCCAGTTTATGTTTAGGTCCCAATGTAATAGGTGGCGAGCCTATTGCCATTAACCGGGCACTTATAAACCTGCGATAAATACACACATAACTTCGAAAAGCATCGAAAAGTCATTACCCAAAATATATATTTTTTTGTATTTTATTCACGTACGTGACGTCACTATAGCGGTACCAGCAAAAATTAACGCTGCACCTGATATCACTTAATATCCTATGGTTGCCTGGAAGAGATTGCCACGAGCGATAAAGCCGCCATTTGTATGAACCACATAAATCGTATGTCTTTTATGTACAATAAAGCGATATTATTAATATTATCATTATTCTCTTTATTAATTTTATAGTTTATAATTAAAATTTTTAAGTACAATTAATCTTCTTCTTCTTCTTCTTATATATAAAAATGAATTGCTATTCGTTAGTCTCGCTAAAACTCGAGAACGGCTGGACCGATTTGGCTAATTTTGGTCTTGAATTATTTGTGGAGGTCCAGAGAAGGTTTAAAAGGTTTGTCATCGATTGAGGCAGTGCGAAGTCTGCCGGGTCAGCTAGTAAAAAATTAAAAAACATAAAAAAAAAAAATAGCAGTCGACCGGTATTAGGCACAGGGACCAAGCTGCCGGTGGGTAAGGCTCCAGAGATCGAAACCTCCTTATAATGCGTGCCGTGTCAAGGACTGCCTTCTGCATCAGGTCTCTAACCCAGCTGCCCAACGTGAGCCTCTTCATCATATCAGCCGTAGGAAGTCCACTGCTGAACATAGGCCTCCCCCATCGACTTCCATTCATCATAAAAACGAGCCTCTTAAGGTGTTATTATTATTATTATTAAGTGGCAGACAAGCACACGGCCTACTTGATGAGAAGCGGTTACCGCGGCCAATGGAAGTGTGCAACACCAGGAGCATCACACTTATGTGTTATTGCGAGTGTCTTAAGTAATAGTACATTGTTACCCTAGGGGTGAACGTAACTTATTTAGTCCCGAGACGAGGTTTGGCGCCCTCACTTCGTTCGGGCGCCAATAGTTCGAGGGACTAAATAAGTCTTTAACCCGCCTATTTTGTTTGTTTTTTTTTCCTGTGGCCGGCCAGCTATTCAGCCATTATTTTTCATTTTCATCATTGAAAAAATGGTAAATATTATGCCCAAATCTATGTTATTTTGAGGAAATTGTTGAAACTAAACTAAAGTAAAGTTATTTAAAAAATATACATTCTTTAATCAATACTTAACTTTATTTTATTTCAATTTTACATCGCGCTGTAATTGAGTGGCTGTATAGAAAGTTGGTACTTGTACAGTAAAAATGTGAAAATCGAATTAGTTTTTTTAAATAATTTGACAGCTGTCAGTTGAAAGTGATTCTCCCTAGGGATGAAAAGTACTACTTTCATCCCGCTCCTCAGGCAACTTCAGACCTACTTTCAGAGTATGAGTAATGAAAAATGTTTTATTTTCTTTCTTTAATAAGACCATCTTTACCAAGTGTAATATAGGAGACTTAAGATATACCAAATGATCTTAAGCTAGAAAGGGTTTCCTAGACGCTAAAGACAAGTTCCACTATTTATCATCAGATCAGCCCGATATGGTGCAAATTATAGTATTTTAATTTAAAAATCACTATTATACCAATAATACTATTACGAGTTGGTTGAAATCTTTTTTTTTTTTAACCAGTTTTCAAATGCGTTTAAAAAATGTCTGTGCTGTTAACTATTAAAGAGTTCCTTTACCTGTATCACCCGAGAATAGAACCCCTATATCACGATTACAAGTAAGCTTACACCTTTTTTTTTTTTTTTTTTTTTTTTTCGTGCGGAAATCCCCTCGGATACCCCCCCGCCGGCCAGCGGGGGCGGTTATGTCGGGCTCGAACCGACTAAAACCGCACGCCGTCTTGGGTCTGCAGACGCCGGGGTGTAAGGTTGCCCATAGAGCATATCCCTCGCACCCCGACTGACCCTGGGCCATCTCCGGTTTCGAGATGGCCCCCTCGGGTTTGGGAACCACGGTGTCCCCGTCTTGCCCCGGTTTGGGGGAGGGGCGCTAGTCGCCCCACCGTCCCGGCCTGCTTCTGCTGGGGTGACAGGCGGCCTCACCTGCCACCCCCAGGCCTGCGCTCATGGAGGACGGAGGTCGTTAAGCGCCCTCCGGCGCCTGAGTCGCCTGCGACGCGAGGCGAGCGTGTTGCGGGCTCGGCGGGCCGGGAGGGTTCTGAACCTCTCCCGGGCGCGCTCCGCCATCTCCTTCGCGAGCATCACATGCTCGCAGAAGGAGGTGGCGGCGGCCCACGCGCTCGCGCTCCGCACCATTGCCGCAATCATGCTGCCGAGCGAGAGGACTCCCACCCCGATGGCTGCCACGAGGTCACGCCTCGGCACCTCCCACGCCGGGCAGTCCGCCAGCGTGTGCAGCCCTGAGTCCTCGCTCGCGTCACAGTGATGACACTCAGGCGTTGGCTCCTTCCTGATCCGATGCAGGTGGTCCCCGAAGCACCCCTTACCGGAGATCACCTGCGTCAGTCGGTACGAGAGGCTTCCGTGTCGCCTCTCTAGCCAATCCTCCATGATGGGCCTTACCGCCGCTATTGCGGCGTGCCCTGCGCTTGGTCGCCCAAGTCGTTCCTTCCACTCCACCACGATGGCCTGGCGGAGCTGGGACTGCATGGCCTCGATTTCTCGATGCTCGGGGTTCAGTCCCTGCTCCCGCGCCTCCTTTCGCCACTGGTACAGTTGCGAAAGGGCTCTCGCCTCCAGGTCCCATGGCGGAGTTCCGGCAAGGAGACTCGCCGCCTCGAAGGAGATCGTGCGGTACCCGCGGATGACCCTGATGGCCATCACTCGCTGCGGAGCGCGCAGCATCCGCACACTTCCGGCCTTCAGGGCCTCCGCCCATATTGGGCACCCATACAAGGCCATGGACCGCACGATCCCCGCGTAGAGTCTCCTGCAGGAGTCATCGGGCCCCTTCATGTTGGGCAGCAGCCGCGCCAGAGCGAGAGCTGTGCCCTTCAGTTTGGGGGCCAGACTTCGGATGTGCTCTCCGAAGTCCCATCGGCCGTCGAGCACGAGCCCCAAATATTTCATTTGGGGCTTGATGCCGATGCGATTACCTCCCACGATGAGACTGGATCCCTCAGGTGGCTTGCTCCGAGGCCCATGAAAGAACAGGGCCTCGGTTTTATGCAGAGCCACCTCGAGACCCAGCCGCCGGATCCGCTCCACGACTTGGGCAACCGCGGTCGTGGCCTTCAGGGTCGCTTCGCGGTATGTCACTCCGCACGCCGTCACGAGCGTGTCGTCCGCGTAACACGTGACGGCGGCACCGTCTGCGAGCTCACCGCGAAGCACCCAGTCGTATCCGATGTTCCACAGGAGCGGCCCCAGGACCGATCCCTGCGGAACACCGCACGACATCTCACGCCGGCCGAGACCGGTCACGGTTGGGTAGAAGACGGCTCTCTCCGTCAAATACGCCCCGACTATGCGGCGGAGGTAGAGAGGCACTTCGTGATACACGAGCGCCTCCCTAATGCAACTCCAGGGCAAGGTGTTGAACGCGTTAGCGATGTCCAGAGACACCGCCAACATCACCTCACCCCGGGCTACTGCATCCTCCGCCAGAGCCCTCACGCGCATGATGGCATCCACGGTGGAGCGCCTCTGGCGGAAGCCATATTGGCCATCCGCCAGGTCCGGCCCCACTCTTGAGAGGTGCTCGACGAGGCGCTTCGCAATTACTCTTTCAAAGAGCTTGCACACCTCGTCGAGCAACACTATGGGCCGGTAGGCGGACGGTGAGTCCGCCGGGCGCCCCTCCTTTCGGATGAGGACCAGTTTCCCCGTCTTCCACAATTTCGGAAACTGGCCCCGCTCCAAACATGCGCTGAGAAGCCCTCTCAGTCGGGGCTCGAGAGCGTCGTCGACTAGAGCTAGGACCCACGCTCGGCCTGGAATGCCGTCGGGTCCCGGGGCGGTGCGTTTGGCTCTCAGCCTTCTCACCGCCAGCTCTAGTTCTACCCAAGTGACCTCGGGCACGTCGTCGTCAACCACGTCGGGCACCATTGGCAACCGAGGCGGAGTCATCTGCGGTGGAACATGTTCCACCGCCCGCGCTGGGAACAGGGAGCTAACAACTCCTCCGAGCAGCTCCGGCTGGAGACACTGGGTCAACGGCGGGGCCTTGGGGCGCAGTTTTCCCCTTACCATTAGGTAGGGCCGCCCCCAAGGGTCCCGCTCCAGCGTCTCCAGCAGTTCGCAGCGGGCCTCCTTTTTGGCCCGCCTTATCTCTGCTCGGAGGGCACCTCTGGCCTCCCTGTATCCCTGGTACAACTCCGCCTCTCGGGCCTCCGCATCTGCGGGGCGGCGACGCCTCCTACGGAATCGGGCCCACCGGCGGTGCGTGATCACGCAGGCCCGTCTGAGCCTCGCGATCTCCGACGACCACCAGTAGACCCGACCCCTCGGATTATAGGGCGGAGCCCTAGGCATCGCCGCGTCGCAGACACGGGTCATGGCCTCCCGGAACCACTCCGCCTCATCGTCTACGTTGACAGGCCTGTCCGGCGCAGAGGCCCAGGCCTGTACGATGGCGGCTTCCAGGAGGAGCTCCCGATCTAGTCGCTTAAGTGCCCAACGTGGCTCGGGTGGAGCCGGTGTGGCCGGCGCATCGCTCGCGGGGGCGGAGACGTCAAACCGAATATATCGGTGATCCGAACTTGTCTCCTCCCCCAAAACGACACGCCAGCCCTGAACACGTCGCGTCAACGAGGGACTCGCGAACGAGATGTCCACGATTGAACTGGCCCTCGAGGTCACGAACGTGTCCACGGCTCCCCGATTTAGGAGGTCTAGGCCGAGTCCTTCGGCCCAGTCCTCCAGTGCCCTGCCTCTATCCCCCGCCGGGCCCCTATCGTGACGGGAACCCCACGCCAACGACCAGGCATTGAAGTCCCCGAGCACAAGGACCGGGCGGGGGTGGCAGGCATTGACGACGACTGCCAGCTGACGGAGCCATTGCTCATACGAGTCATCAGCTATGTCTCGGCTCGGCGTGAAGTAAGCAGCCACGACCGCTATGTCGCCAACCGCCGCCGCCACGCAGCCGGGTCCCCTTGCAACGACGGCAAGAGGGGGGCTGCCGGCGGCAGGGTTGTGCACCAGTGCCGCCGACCCATCCAGCGCGGTTTCCCAGGCAGGCCCGAGGAACCGGTAGGTGTATGGGTCGGCGACAGCGGCGACATTTATGGCCCACTGTGCCATGCTCTGGAGCAGAAGGTCCTGAGCATGGGCACCGTGGCCAACATTCACCTGCAGGATGCGGAGTTGAGGATCCATTATGGAACCCCCATCTCCGCATCCCGCTGTGAACTGGAGGCGGAAGGCCGGCCTCCCGGCTTCGGCTCCCCTCCGGCGCAGGCCTTGCTTCCAACCCTGTGGTCGGCCGGCTTGCCTCCCGCTGCACACCTAAAACAGTGCAGCGGGGCGTCGCACGTGCCGGCCAGTAAGCTTACACCTAATAACGAATAAACTTCTCAAGTCATATTTGTCTCATCACTCTAAAACATCATTTATCACAGTTATAAAACGTTTTATTGAGATTGGTCGAGCAGTTTTCACGTTAAATGCTAATAAACGTACACACTAGTTCGTAATAGCCTGCAGTTATTGATGGGAAACTTCTGTAGGTATGTTGAAGTGTCTGATAGTCAAGTTGTAGCGAGTTTATTGCTTGGTTTTACTTCAAGATTAGATGTGAAGCAAAAATGGATTGCATTTGCAATTCTAATAACGGTTACTTTAAGAAGTCATCTGTGGCCAGGCGCCTGTGTGTGTTGGGTAACCTCCTCGAGTGTCGCTCCGATTCCGATCCTGCTGCAGTCCGGGGGGAACGGAATCGGAGCGGCCGGTACACCCTGGGCGGCGGTCAATGGCTTCCCCTTCACCCCTACATAGGGTTGGCATTGATCGTCGGCCAATACCCAACGTGGCGGGAACACATCGCTCTCCGTACTCCTCTGCTTTCAGAGGAGACAGGATGAGCGATGCTGTTAATGGTGAGATGGCCCAGGGTCAGCCGGGGTGCGAGGGATATGCTCTATGGGTAACCTTACACCCCGGCGTCTGAAGACCCGAGACGGCGTGCGGTTTTAGTCGGTGCAAGCCCGACATAACCGCCCCCGCTGGCCGGCGGGGGGGTATCCGAAGGGATTTCCGCACGATAAAAATAAAAAAAGGCGCCTGATTCAGTAACGCATGTTTTCAAAACGTCTAATTTCAATTCGAGTGAAAGAAAAATGTAAGAAAAACTTTAGTTTACTTTAGCAAGCAGGCGTACACCAAACGTATATTCAACGCCAAACAACTTAACAATTTAACCTTGACCAATTACCCAATCATCACTACATATTATAAAACAAAGTCCTCCGTCGCGTCTGTCTGTCCGCGATAAACTCAAAAACTACTGCACCAATTTTCGTGCTGTTGCCTCCAATGGATAAAGTGGTTCTCGAGTTAGATGTTAGTATATAATAAGTCAAGTTTTTGTATACATTGGTTAAAATATAATGATATTTGTTAGAGGTGTCGGAAAAAAAATAAGCCGTCTGGGAGTTTTCAACGAAACGCTGCCTAAAACCTTTGAGATATAACAAAATGATGTACGGTGAAATTTTGTATCTTATATATGTTGTGGTGGTGGAATAGGGTCCCATTGGGTAGCGGGAGCGGAATTAGATGCAGGCGGGTGAAGCCGCAGGCAACAGCTAGTTGATATATAAAACTGAAAGGGCTCGCGTCATCAGCACTTTTTTTTTTTACGTGCGGAAATCCCTTCGGGTACCCCCCCGCTGGCCAGTGGGGGTGGTTATGTCGTGTATCGACTAAAACCGCACGGTGTCCTCCCCAAGTGTCCGTTGCCAGGCACCCCTGCATTTTGTCTCTTTCCCGCATCTCATGGAAACCTATTCCTGCGATAAAAGCTTCCAGACTGTAATCTATCCCTGTACCGAATTTCAGCCATATCCCTTTAGCTATTAGAGCGTGATTGGGTTACAAACATCCAAATATCTTCACAAACTTTCACATTTATAATATTAGTAAGAAAACACTACTGCCCACCCGTTAGGGATATAATGGCGTGAGTATATACATGTATGTATGTAAATAAATTCGGACTCGTATTCACAAGTAATTCTTCAGAAAATCACAGTTATTTTCTGACAAGTAAAGCAACTGATATCTCGCCTAGCCACTTACCACAGGACATATAAATGAAAATACCTATGCTCTCCTACTAGTAAATATTACGGCGGTGAAATGGGTACGCCTACGCCTAGCACTGAATTATTTAGCTCTGCTTGACAATCGCATTTAAGAATTTTGTTATTGAATGTCTTTTGCTTTCTAACTCAGGACTTATTTATGTGACGCGGAAAACCTAGTGTATTGAGGATATTGTCGTTAGGACTGCTTTCTATAGATTTATTGATTTTTTATGCTTTGATTTATGTAATTCCCGGGGAATTGGATAGGATACAAGGACCACCACATTTCTTAACGTGGATGTCATACAAGATGATTAAGACCCTATCGGTTGTGATGTTCTTCCTTAAAAAAAATTGACGACATGGGTCTTTTTCTAAAGATTTAGATCGGAAAAAGAGAACATCTAGAACGGGACTTGAACCCGCGACCAGTCCCTTACAGGGGGAATGACATGGGTCTTATTTCCTATATCGTGGATACGAAAATATTGCTGGTGTATACTAGACGTATAAAAGTATAGAAGGCGTAAGTGTATGTACAGTCGGCCTATGAAGTTGCTGAACACTAACACATTTACAAACAATCTTTACATTCAACTAAATCAATAAATAATTGATGTTTAATTTATTTTGGTAATCAACAGAGGAAAAACTTAACATTTATCAATTTAATTTTTGAATTTTATGTACAGTTTTAGGGCTACGGTGGTCGGTAACTTGGAATGTGTTAAGCAAATACCGATGGCGACTGTACGTATTTATAATCCTAACTAATTTGTTTGTCTATATGTATTATTAGTATTATTTGTATGTAGTCTTTTACGCAAAAACTTGGCTGGTTTGATGGATTTGGCTGAAACCTTGCACACAGGTAGATTTGATGGGGAATTATCGGTTATAGGTCATTTTAACTCCGAGAATGATTTCCTCTAGGTCGGGATTACTCAATACGTGGAATCAGCCATGTGCAACAGCTAGTGTAAATAACATTATGTAACACACAAGCCAAAACCTTATTAGGTGGTCTTTCGGTATTTGCAACCAAATATCAAAGGATCCATTTTAAAAAAGGACCTCTAAAAAGTTCTAAAGCGTGGTCACAAGAAACCCTACTAGCACAATGCGTTCAACTGTGAATTCACAAAACAACGCGTCGGATAAAATTATAGCAAGCCACAAGAGAGCCGAAAATTTTAAAACAGAAAAAAGAAATTTAGTTTATTGGTTCTTATAATATTATGTTACTGCTGAAGTTAAGTTCTACAGGGTGAATTGAGTTTGAAATGTGTAATTCCTTCATACTGTGTGGAATAAACAAATTAATTGAAAAAAAAACAGTCCGCCTTGAGATTTTCCGAGAACTGTCAATAGAAGTTATACGGTCGCAACTTCTTGAGCTATATAGCTTAAACACACATTTAAAATAACTTGACGATTAAGTTAAAGTAAAAACAATAGTAATTCTTTTATTAAAGTGTTGAATAAAACAATTATACAGTATTAATTTAAAATGATGTACCTACGTGAAATCAAGGAATAACATGTGTTATGTTTGAAGTTAAATTACACACGTTAAATTAGAATTTATTTAATTCCATAAAAGCTCGTGGAATCTAATAATTACAGGAAGTCTCAGAAGTCATATTATTTATATGAGTTAAATCACCGTATTTTCAATGTACATATTTTTACAGAATAAATCTTTCAACTACGAACTAATATACGGCAAACTTAAAAAAAAGATCTCAATTTTAGGGTTCCGTTGCCAAATGGTAACGGAACCCTAGAAGGATTCGTCATGTCTGTCTGTCTGTCCGTCCGTATGTCACAGCCACTTTTTTCCGAAACTAAAAGAACTATGTTGCGCGAGAGACACGTCCAAAGTGGTAAAATGTGTGTCCCCCCCCCCCCCTGTAACTTCTTAAATAAGAGAATGATAAAACTAAAAAAAAATAGGATATACATTACCATGTAAACTTCCACCGAAAATTGGTTTGAACGAGATCTAGTAAGTAGTTTTGTTTAGTACGTCATAAACCGTAAACCGCAATTTACCTTTCATTCAATCAAATTTAAAAAATTTACTTGCTGCTACGGAACCCTTCATGGGCGAGTCCGACTCGCACTTGGCCGGTTTTTTAACAAAATACTTCACTTTTGAAGTCCCTTCTCGCTATCATCATTATTAATCGAGAATAGTGGATACGTAAAGCTATTAGAATCAAAGCTTTAGTAGACTTTAGTTGGTTACTTTAGCTGGAATTAGGTTTGCTCGTAATTCCAGCGAATATATCGTATTTATCGCGATCAATTCCCGATTTATATCTAACATGCAACCTTCAAGATTCATCCCACTTCAGCTTATAAAGATGTTAATGTATTAAAAACAGACGTAGGTATATAGACAAGTCGTAAACATTTCAAAATAAATAGCGAGGACTAAGTCGTGTTACGGGTCCAACGCTGTTAGGGTGCCGATACATTGCGGTAGGGGGCGACAAGTTCGGGTTATATACGGGCTATGATAGAGATTTATATATTTATATGTATAAAGATAGGGTTATGTTAGGGAAAGTAGGGGATAGAAAGTGATTTTACACATATTTAGACAGATTTAATGGATGTAAAGGGTTCTCACCAATGTTTTCGTGGCCGAAGTCCATCTTACACGTGGTGATTGACGGACGAGGCTCTGGCGTAGGTTTAGCTCTCAGATTGAGAGGTCAGACGCCAGTCACCCCCGCAAAAGCCAAGATAAGCCAAATCAAGATAATAAGTAAGAGACCGGACCTCGGGTTCCAAATTATTCATTTCTCCCATGACAGTTTTCTAATATTTCTTATATTATAAACTGTAATTCTTTACGCAAACTAATGTAAGTTAAAAGTTATATTTATGGTAAACGTATATAAAGTATAAAAGTGTCAGTGAGTGCGAACGAATACAATGCAGTACACTTTTGATATCGCGATTCATTTTAAGTCAATCATTGATCCAACACATAACCTCACGTATGACTAGTCGTATTTTTGACTCGACAGTACATATACGGCCTAGAAATAGCGGTAGTTTTTAACATAATCATCTCAAATCATATATTTGATGTCGATAAAGTATAGGGTATATGGAACGAATAAATATAATTGCGTCGAAAGTTTCCTACGTAGGCTTTCTAGTTCAATTGCGGGTTACCGCGCACACGTATGAACGGGCGCGGATACTATCACTCATTAAGACTTATTACAATAATACACGATACACACGGATAAGAAGCTTCATTCACTTCTTAAGTATGGTGTATAATGATGTTAACGGGAATCAACGCGATTATGGTGTAGATACTCGTATATATATTATCTTTGAATTGCTTCGCATTTTGACCAGGTTGAGCTGGCTGTGGTCACATAATATTGTACATTTGGAGGATACATTTATTTCTAAAGATAGAGAAATCTGATTCCCAAACTAGGCCAGTCAACTATATGGTAGTTAACAATTATAAATGCCATTTTAAGGTATACTGAGCCAAAAATGAACTCGCTATTGGCAATACCATACAAACACCCTTATTTCCATCGAACTAATAAATAATATCTCACTCAATACAATCACAACATAGAATAGTAGAAAGTAGTGTTAAATAGTAACTATGTCGCTAGTGTAGCTTTCTGTACATTCCCTAGTTGACAGCAGGCTGGTCAGTGTACTATATTTAACGCAGAGCATTCCGACAAGACGGCGACAAAATGTTGCCCGATTGTAACACGAAATAGTGTTGAAGTACACTTCTTTGGTAAGAAAAATAACTGAGGTTTAGGTATATTAGAAGTATTTATATGGAATTTTAACACTTAAATCTTTGTCTTCTAATGTAGCTTGAATTTTGCTTCCTTAATTAATAATTTATTATAGACTGCTGTTATCATACACCACACAAGAGAACTATAATATTTTGTAAATCAACAAAATTCTGTCAAAAAATGTATTTAAATATTATAATTATAGTAATTAATTATAGGATACTTTATTTATTAAGCGTAGCGAGCCGAAGGCGAGCGAAGCGTCTTTGGTTTCAAAGTTGCATTTCAAACAAATGATACTCCTCCGAGACCGTTTGACCGATCTCGACCAAATTTAATACGGTGATCAAGTAGACATTACTGAGTGTCGTAAGGGGTCGAATGTCCAGATCGGTCTTACCATCGAGGAATAATCACCGAAAAACCAAAAAGTCCCCCGTCTGTGAGAAATCTAACTCCCTTGACAATAGGCGTTACGTAGTATTCTAGTTACATTTCATGGTCTATGAATGCTTTTAGAATTACTCTTGAGCTAGATCTAGTTAATTTATTAGCAGCATTGTGGCGAGAAAGCCATTCGTGCTATGAACTTGAAACTGACAACGGATAGTGTTCACTGGAATATCGGGCAAGCTAAACGGCTTTATGGTACTATACTTCCTGCGTATGCCTGCCTGGGTATCAGTGATTTAATAGTGTTATACACTAATCATAGCTTGTACTATTAAATTATTATGAAACATTTTTTTTCTGGACGTCATTTGTAGAGATGCGGTAGAGAGTTTAACTGCTACGCTGGTTTGATTTCCGCCAAATATTTGTATATGCAATATGTGTATTATTATTAGTCTAGGTATTTTTATACTTATATTATGACTAAGAAAAAATATTTCTAAGCATGTTTATCCGCATTCTAGAACCGATAATAATAGGCGCCGCATACCGATATTCATTTCGGCAATCATTTTTTCAGGTAAAGTAGTGCATTTTGTATGAAATTATCGTTTCATTTAGCTGTAATTACAGGAGGGGCGTAAATAAATAAAAAAAATTTTTTTTTTTATTAATTTATTTATTTAGGGGCATAAATAATCAATCATAAAAATAATTTGAACAAAAAATCTATCGAAAAAGTCACTTATTTTTTTTTTCTTTCGTCCCTGCTTTCCCCTCTCTTCTTTTCCCTAAAACCCAGTATAGTATAATTACATGTGGGCCCACACAGGTGACAAAGTCTCCACTGATTCCACCTCGATAATTAACATCTAGAAGGTTAATCTCTAAATTAATGTCCCGTACAAGTTTCTTACACCAAAATGCGAACCTAATATTTCTTCATACGTGAACAGGAAGGCAGCCACACACACACGGTGCAGAAGGGGGTAACTGTAAAGCTTGGAACTCGGTCGTATCTTGGATCGGACCCGCACAATAGCCGCATGTCCGTTCAGTTGCGCACTTATGCAAGGCGCCCGTTGGCAATGTAACTGTACACGATTCACTCCTATTTAATATATTGCAATTATTATTTCTTGGTTTGTTTTGTAATGTAAACCAATTTGAAATATTAAAGTTAATAACTCTGATACAGGTGGTGGTTTTTAACATTGTTTACATGCTTCAACGGTCGCGAGTTCGTTTTCCACTTACTCCAAATATTTGTATGCCGACGACAAAAAGAAATTGATAAAATCGCAAGGTGCCATCTCGCGCGAACGAACGTGTTCCACGTGCTTCAGTTGGCGTTTAAGTATAAAATTTTCATATACGCCTACCATAGAGATATGTATGTGTATAGATACCTACAGATAGATAGAAAGATTTTCTTTTTCATAAATCACTTATTACTTTCTTACTGACCTAAAATACAAACTATCTTAGTTCTAAATATAAAGACTAGTTCATACAAGACCCG
Organism: Cybosia mesomella; assembly: GCA_946251805.1. NCBI lineage: Eukaryota > Metazoa > Arthropoda > Insecta > Lepidoptera > Erebidae > Cybosia > Cybosia mesomella. Next base: position 4,388,408 of record OX276395.1, read on the forward strand.
CTATAAATAAATTATGAACAAAATCCGTAGTATGTAGGCATTGGACGTATGCGCGTGCGACTATTTAGCGGTTACCCCGCGTGGCTGGTATGCTCCGCATGCCTGCGATACTGGTCGAGCTCACACTTTACCGTTAGTATTTTGTGCCTATGCTATTAGTGTGACTCAGGTACGTAGGTTCAGCTACCAAAAATATAAGCAGAATATAACATAATATAACTCCATCCCTCAAGGGGTAGGCAGAGGTGTATTACACACACCCACGATTCACCAGTTATGTTTAGGTTCCAATGTAATAGGGGGCGAGCCCATTGCCATCTAGCGGCCACATTACTAAGCGAGCGGTAAGCAGAAATAGGTAACATATAGGCTCACGCTTGACCACTATCTCACCTGGTGGTAAGTATTTGGAAGTGACATTTTCAACTATCCTTCTAATATTTTAAACGTGAAAGTTTGTGAAGGTAATGTTTGTTCTGTTACTCTTTCATGCAAAAACGGCTGAACGGATTCGACTGAAATTTGGATAAGGGACAGATTATAGTCTGGAAAAAACACAGGCTTCTTTTATCCCTTGAACAGATTCCCATGGAAAGCGGGAAAGGGGTCAGAATTCCACGCGTGTGGAGCCGCGATCAACAGCTGTTTATAATATTAGTAGGAATTAAGATGTTTCGTATACCTATTATTTCATTAAACGTTTGAGAGCTAAGGCGATTAATAACCTAGAATTTGTTAAGCTACTTTTGTCGTTGACTGTACATGAATAAAATCAGATAGTGCGCGACCAACCTACGTTACTTCCTACATAATTCTAGATAATGGCGACAAAATCTAAGCTGTAAAATATGGCTATAGAAAGCCCCTTGGCTCATTACTAAATAATAATGTCATTCTATTATTTTCTGGGGTGCATGGCGTCCAAGATCTTCGGGGCTTAAGTCAAATGTCATCCTACTAAATTCCGGGGTGTATGGGGTCGAAGATCTTCGGGGCTTGGGCGTAAAGAACGAGGCTCTGGTAAAGGCTTAACCTCTTAGAGTTAAGGGTAAGACGGCACTGTTAAAAGCCAAACAAGAGAAAGAGTACCGTTTTTTTTTCGCGCGGGGGTGGTTATGTCAAGCTTGAACCGACTAAAACCGCACGCCGTCTCGGGTCTACAGACGCCGGGGTGTAAGGTTGCCCATAGAGCATATCCCTCGCACCCCGACTGACCTTGGGCCATCTCAGGTTTCGAGATGGCCCCCTCGGGTTTGGGAACCACGGTGTCCCCGTCTTGCCTCGGTATGGGGAAGGGGCGCTAGTCACCCCACCGTCCCAGCCTGCTTCTGCTGGGGTGACAGGCGGCCTCACCTGCCACCCCCAGGCCTGCGCTCATGGAGGACGGAGGTCGTTAAGCGAAGTAAAATACCTTAGGTGAGCGGACCCCTGGTCTCCAAAATATAGCCTGTAGATGCTATCGGGACTAACGATATGATGATTATGATGACATTATGGGCCTGTTATGTCTGTCCTACAAACGCCTGCCAACTCACCGAAGCGAGATTAAAAACCCGACTTTATAGGCGGGGCCGCGATGGCGACTAAAGTCCGCCGGTAACTCTGCGTTTATCCTTTCAAGGCCAGGGTACCCGGCAATGGACTCTTGGCGAGGACACCGAGTTATTTTTCTCAGTACGATTACGACATACCATTTGCATCGCTGGCACCGATGGGGTGGAGACCGTGGCGGTTTGCACACGTAAAAAAAACATCCCACTACTGTCATTAATGAAAAAGTATGTGAAGATGTTTAGATGTTTGTTACTTAATCACTCTTAAACGGTTGAACAGATTTAGCTGAAATTTGGTGGTAGGATAGATTATAGTTTGGAATAACACATAGGATATTTTTAATCCCTAGAATTGATCCCATGGGTGGCAAGAGCGGTATCAAAATTCCACGCAAGCAACAGCTAGTATGAAAAAAAAAGAGAATTATCCACAACTGTACGGAAGGCATCACTCTGATTATAATCAAAACCTTCAGAACAAAAGCCTTAGAACATCAAACACGTGCAATTGACCATCGATCGGCCAGAACTCATCTATCTAACCCCATAATACTATCTGCACAATTTATCTCCAACCCAGCTATAAAGCATAGGGTAAATAATTAAGGAGCCTCTGAATAGAGCACTAAATAAAGCCCGCAACGTGATGTCAACTTCCGCAGTATTCAGTTCGTGTGGACCTGGCCTAATATTAAACTGAGAGTATTATAATATGTTAATTTTGTATTCACCTCAAGTTGCTACCCATTAAAGAAGATGATTTTTAACAGTATGTGCCTGTGTAGAGTCTTATATCTTATCTTATTATCTGTCGCCCGCGACTCCCGTTCCCACAGACACCTATTGTCGGGTAAAACGTAGTATTTGTATTATTCTAAACTATATCTATACCAATTTTCGTCCGGGTTCCTTAAGATGTTCTGGCATGACTCAGTAATAAAGATACGGATGAATGGATACGCTACTATGGAGATGCTACACGATATCCAGGGTCTGAAGATGACGGAAGCTGGTTATAGGAACTTCTGAACTAAACAACATAAACCCGTCATGTTTGGGCTCGTACGATTTGTCTTGTTGTGCACTTACTAGCAAACTTGTTTTAAAAAAAGTGTTTTTTTTTATTTCATAATCAATTTCAGGGACATGTTGAATATACTGCTTCTGGGCCCTCCTCGGCGGCATCGGTGGCGGCAACTGAAGTCACAGAGAAGTCGCCGCCGAGGAGGGTTCACCGCACTCGTCGGCGCCCGGACTTGAACCACTGAAGATGTCGACCGCAGTGATCGACGAAACGTTTGAACACAAGTTTCCTATTGACGACGGCCAAACAGCCCGGAAGCAGTATATTCAACATGCAACGCCGGCCGTGAAAGCCTTAAGATTTACAATTTCAGGGACGTCAATATACAGATTCATCATCACTTAAGGTGATATGGTAAGCTAAAGATGAAGGCTCAGAAATGAAGGTCACCATTATAAATTCCAATGACGCTACAATGCTGGTCATCAGCTTGCCGGCCTTACCCACCCTGCTTAAAGGACCCAGCATAAACGTCGTCGGCGAAATGTGGGTACCTACCTATTAACCCTTCGTGATTGGCCACACACGAGTTCCTCCTACAAGGTGGCCGTTGCTAGGGACAGATTGCGTTTAGGGTTTCGTTTTACTTTTTTACAGCAATACAAATACTTCGAAAATATTTCTTGCGATATGTTTCTTGCAATACCTAAATTTTTACACAAGAATAGAAATACTTTGGTACGGAAATTTTTGTATTCATAAAGGATCCGTCTCAATGAAACTACCAGCCTACGCAGTGGTTGACACGCAGTTTTTTCATAACATTACTAAAAAAGTAACAATACTCATGTCTCGTAGAGTAGGTTATATAAGTTGGGCATTTCTATTTATGAAGAGTTTTTGCTGGACTGCTTTGTTTTATAATATGTAGTGAAGGAAGATTAGAATGTAACTGGAATTTGATATCATTTGCAGGCACTTTAGTAATAAAAATAGAGGAGAATGTACAGGGCCCTTTTTCTCATACGGAAACCCCCGGATACCCCCCCCCCCCCACTGGTCAGCGGGGGTGGTTATGTCGGATTCGAAATGATTAAAACTGCACGCCGCCACGGGTCTTCAGACGCCGTGGTGCAAGGTGGCCATAAGGCATTACCCTCGCACCCCGGCCGACTCGGGGCCATCTCCGTCTTCGATATATCCCCCTCGGATAAACCATTCAAAAATAATAAGCAACCCAGGGCTCCAAACTTTTAAACTTGGAATGCAATCGAGGAATCGCTAGGAGGATGATAATGATAACATCATCATCATCATCATCAACCTATGCTAGTCCACTGCTGGACATAGGTCTCTCCTAATGAGCGCCATAGCGCCGTCTTCAGTTTGCCGCATCCAGCATATACTCGTATTTGTATACTATGTAATTATTATTCATCTGCCGAATTCTATTAAATGTTTATAAAACTACAACAACACTCACATATATAATGTACTCTTCATTCCTGTCCATCCTAAGGTTGCCTGTTCTACCGTAGAACTGTTCAGTAGAACTGTTCAGTAGAACTGTTCAGTAGAACAAGTGGGAACAAACGATCTTCTCACCCCTACCTTCACAGAAGTTTTAGTATATAATTTTCAACGAAACGAAAACTAAACCCTTTGAGATATAACAAAATGATGTATAGTAAAATTGTGTATCTTATATAGGTTGTGATGAATGTGGGGTGCGATGTGGATGTGGTGGATCACCTCCAAGTTTGGTGCACCCTGGGCAACGTGGGCGATGACGCATCATTGATTGCTCCTCTGGAGTAGCTGGCGTGAACGTCAACGGCCAAGAGTCTGACCAACCGGCCCTTTTCAGGGCTTGCTGACCCCATTGCACGAGGGGTCGGGGTATGGCGAACCTGCTAGGCCCGCGGGGGTGCTGTTATCAGAGGGGACACTGCGAATGGCCCAGGGTCTGTCGGAGTGCGAGGGATATGCTCTATGGGTAACCTTACACCCCGGCGTCTGTAGACCCGAGACGGCGTGCGGTTTTAGTCGCTTCAAGCCCGACATAACCTTCCCCGCTGGCAGGCGGAGGGGTATCCGAAGGGATTTCCGCAAAAAAAAAAAGGTTGTGATGAATGTGGTAGAGGTGGGTAGCGGGAACGGAATCATAATTCCACGCGGGTGAAGCCGCGGGCAACAGTTACTTCTTTTATAAAATTTAATGTATTGCTGTGCCCAGCGGTTTCACCCGGCGGCGTACCTTTTTTGGTCGTGCTGATACACCCTCGCCGGCCAGCGAGTCACCCACCGTAACTTTTTTATTCCACCGCATAACATCGCCGACCATATTTTTCCTCGGCTCCTTAGTGTCGAATCGTGTTGTGTTATATAGCCTAAGCACGTTCAAACAAACACACTCTTCAGCTCTATTATTAGTATAGATAGAAGTAAGGAAACTATGTCAAGATTGTTATATTTTCTTGGCGAATAGAGATTCAGCTTGAAGCAGAGGCTTTTTAGTTCCCATGAAACAGTGGTAACATAAAAAAATGAATAGGTTATTAATTAAGTATAAGATGTTCACACAAGCTCGGATGTGTGAGAACTTAACAAATTTCTATCTGCATTGATAAACTGTTTGGGTCGCGGTCAACGGATGCTATCGTCAATATACACTAGTAGTTTTTATGATCATATCCGTTCTAGTTTGTTGAAATTGTAGTATCAGGTCAGGTGAGCTGGTAGAGCATCCCGAAAGCATTGGTGTTACTGGTTTGACGAGTGAATTTTAGTAGGGGAAAGTACGAAGTGGCAGCTCACGATGCAATTTCATATTCAGTCTATTGATTCAATTTATTTGAATGAAGAGTGACCGTACTCTACTGGGGTGTTTGGGGTACTCTACCAAGACCTACACCTGCTGATTAACAGACATGGCTCTGGTGCATGCTTCCCTCAGGGTTGCACAACAATCAGATGATTATGACCGTCCTCTACTGACGAGTCATCTCCGCTTCATCCAGTAAAAAGTAGGTCAGTTGCTCTCATAAATATCAAGATAAGTCAAAACAAAAGTAGGAAAGTAAACCTTGGGCTCACAAGTCCAAGATTTGGGTGCAACCGTTTTTATTAAATAATCTCGTTTAAATGTAAACAACGCGTAGCACAAAGATTTCGATGATAGAAGTTTATTTTTATATATAAAACAAAGTCGTGTTAGTGTTGCCCTCAATGAACTCATAAACGGGTAGATCGATTTTCATGAGCTTTGGTTTTTTTAGTTTTATCTTGTTGTGGGTCACGGTTGCCCCCCGGCCAGCGGGGGTGGTTATGTCGGACTCGAACGGACCAAAACCTCAAGCCGTCTCGGGTCTTTCATGCCGGGATGCAAGAAGAAATTCACGAAATAAATTCAGCTGATAAGGTAACCAACATAACTTGATTATAAAAAGATAAGATACGATATAAAAGAAAGATAATAAATAAGACAAACGTCAACTTTGAGATAACATTCGAATCTTAGCATATACTAGTTATATAGTCATGTAAATGTAAATTCACATAACGTTAAACAAAACATAACCGGCTAATATACAAATTTAAGTAACGGAGAAGCGCTCTCCGCATTTTATCGTTAAGGCAAGGTTCTACCTCAAAGTCAAGACAAAGTTCAATTTTATGACTTCAACGTCAATGATACAAGTGTACAAACAAAAAGATAATCCATTGGCGGAACCGCACTTCGATATGTGTTATTTGATCTTACCTTACTCCGTGGTTATTAGGGATTTTCTTTAGAAAAGCCCTATTGCTAAGGAGTCGTCGTCGACGTCGTCGTCGTTGCCAATTTTCTGTCACTTTTTTGGGTATGAAGGAGATGAGCTATCGAGTTGCTGTTTTCGGTAATAGATTCGTGCTGGGGTGAACCATTGCAACGCAAAAAAAATCAAAACGCAAAATCGAAAATCCCTTGTATTCGGCTGAGCTCGTCTCAGGAATTCAACTTGTTTTTTATTCGCCCTATTCGGCTGCATATGACGAAGTGTGTAGGGCTCATTCGTCTCTATTTTATTTTATTCGCACGCATAACGCATAAGCGCGAATAGCAAGTACGCGTATACGTCCACTTGTCCACCACCATCCACTTGTTTTTTGATATACACCAATGTATACAAATAAACCGCTAGTACCGGGGCAATAACAGTTACACATATATTTGGCATGTAAGCCCCGAAATAAATAAAGGTTAAAAAAAATGTGCATGTTTTGCACACCAAATGGCAAATAACGATCATATGATAAATATTTCAGTAAGGACACAGCCTAACCGCACAAAAGAAACAATACATAGCGAAGTGTGTTTCAGCCATAATATGTAATAAATGCTTTCTGCTTGGGTTCAATGTAAAATAAAAAATAACATCAAATAAACCGCGATAGAATCCGTTAAAAATAGTTTTATTTCAATTAATAATTTATGTAATTTTAAACTCTGTAACACGGAGTGTTGTGAAGTACCGCACCTTAAATAACTTTAAGACATCGATAGTCAATTAGTATCAAACACACACTATTTAGCGAGTATCTAACATCGAACGGTAGGAACATGTGACGGAGATTGAAATCAAGATGTATCGATAAAACTCGGTTTTCTGCATAATATTCACACGATTTTCACACGTGAACCGTTTGGAAGCGAATGAAGTTTCTCGTTTAATAAGCGATTAAAAAAAAAGACATTCTGTATTCGACCCGATGCATGTATGTATTTATACCTAATTTTGTATGAGTCGAATCATAAACCTTAAACCTCCCCCCCCCCCCCGCCTTTGAGAGTAGTTTTGAAAAATACATACGTGTTTCATCATTTAATTTTGGTAATGTTTTTTATATCGAGATTTGAGTGGCGTGAACCAAGAAATTAATTTTATTCATAGTAAGTTTACCATTCAGTTCCAGAATCTAAGTCTTGTCTATATTCTATATTTCATTAAAATCTGTTCAATAGTCACAAAGATACGTGGTTGAAAACATTCACACACACTCACTTTCGCATTTGTAAATTAGTTGTGTTATTAATTTGCAACGTGCTGTTTCATTTTATACGATTTCCGGTGAAAATTATGAATATTTATATTTTATTTGACTTCAGTGTTAGAACGGTACACGGCTACACCTGTATGTTTGAGGCGTAATAAAATAGGAGTTAAATTTTATTGGTTACCTTCAAGCAATCGTTATTACCGATAAGGTCGTCTCAAATGTTCAACTTTTATGGGGTCCTAATGATTCTGTATCAGTTAATGTAGAGGTCGGTCGTGGTGTTTTGGGCCTTATCAACATCCTTGAGACACAAACCCACCTCACCTGCTATTCCATACACCTGCTAAACATCGGACGAGACTCTGGCGCAGGTGCACCTCTCAGAGTTGGGAGATCAGACGGTAGTCGCTCCCGGTAAAAGCCTAAAAAAGAACTAAAAATTTTAAATCAAACGAGCCGATACTCGATGGCATTGGGTCGTTTCATTCAGTTCCTATGACCACCTTCTAGCTTCATCATGAAACCCTGGTTGCCATTGGAAGACAAAATACTCATCAAGGCGATTCAAACCAGCCCAAACTCGATGAGGTTGTGTCGTTTCATGGCGAAGTTCCTATGGCCGCCTTCCAGCTCCATTATCAGATCAGCACAATGTCATCATAATATTGCAATATCACGTAATTTACATAGGCTAAAATTTCAACTCAATCAGTAATCCGACAGTGGATCAAATTTAATTTGCAAGATTGGATCACAAACATCGGGACAGGTGAAAAGAAAAAAAAACAAAAACATAACATAACATAAACTCACGCCTATATCCCCGAAGGGGTAGGCAGAGGTGCTAGCACCCACATTTCGCCAGTTTATGTTTAGGTCCCAATGTAATAGGTGGCGAGCCTATTGCCATTAACCGGGCACTTATAAACCTGCGATAAATACACACATAACTTCGAAAAGCATCGAAAAGTCATTGGTGTGTGCCATGGTAAAACCTGGGATCGAACCCGAGACCTCGTCTCAGCAGTCCATTACCCATACCACTAGGCTACCGCGGTTGTTTGTAATTCATAAACTCTGAAACTACTTATCCGATTTCAAAAACTCTTTCACTATTAGAATACTACATTATCCCTGAGTATCATAAGCTTTTTATCTCAATATGCGTAATCAGGACTTACGCGGACAACCGCGTGGTGATGCTAGTGTGATATATCACTGCTTCGGAAACTTCATAAACCTTCATCTATCGACGTCGATTCTCATATAATGCAGTAGCTCTACACTACGTCATTAAGACCTATTCTAACCTAAGCGGTATTTGCTAACATCTGCGGTAGAGAAAACCGAGGGGGTATGCGGTAATAATATTCACTACCTTTGTCTCTGGCCGCGAACTTTCTGAGTGAAATCCGCGCGGTATGTACTCATAGGCTACGAATACCGCTCAGGTTTGAATAGGCCTAAACGTAAAAAACATATTCATGAACAAAGTCACGAGTTAATTGGATTTTACACTAAAACCTAATTGGTATTTTTTTCAAATTACTATCAGTGTCACAATAGATAATGCATCATGGGCGGTGCGGACAATGGCAGCCGACCGACAGGGTATTAAGCAACTTACTTTTTGGTTGAGTTGTATTACATTTGTACCGCGATATTGTTCATTCTTGTGAATAAAAAAGAGTAATAGTCATTTTTAATGGATTATGTCTGCGCTAAAAATCTATTTTATGTGTTATCGTGTAAGGGATATGCTGTTTTATGGTGTGATTTTCAGATTTAATTCTAAAGACAAAAATACGCATAAGACTTATCTGTTGAAATCAGTTCCTCGTCTTCACTATACCACGATGTTTTCACCACATTTTCTATTTGAATTTCAGGAAGAATTGCTATATCTCCGGAGTTCAAGGTCCAATACTAATCCAATTCCATTCCAATTCGAATATAATTATGGTCCATGTATGTAAGTAAATATTTATCTGTCTTTTAGGGTTTAGTTTTCTTTACACAATTATTTTAAGTTTTATGTTCTAAAAACAAACTTATATAAACTAAAAAAAAGGGAAGGACGTAAATACAAAGTTTAGGTGTCAAAGAATTCCTCCCCATCGATGTCGATTGGTAACGTATATGTATTTATATGTATTTAACATTTATGTCAATCTCAATACATTTGTGCAGTTGGTTTAAAATACCTTTTTTTTATGCGGAAATCCCTTCGGATACCCCCTCGCCGGCCAACGGGGGTGGTTATGTCGGGCTTGAACCGACTAAAACCGCACGCTGTCTCGGGTCTTCAGACGAAGGATATAAGGCATTTCCCAGGCACCCCGAAAGTACCTTTTATTCATTTTTATACGTTTATCCGTATTCTGAAACCCAACTTTACAAGCTATGGATAGTTTGGGTTTAGGTTGCCTAGGTTACATGTAATGTTTCTCGAGTGCCAATACTACACATAGCTTTTAAGACATCCATAGCTACATATACCTAATATATACATTATAATTTGGAGCCCGCGTTCCGCTTAGTCCTTCTCTTTTAATTATGATTTGGCTTATAAATACGACTTGTATATGAGTGACAGCAGTCTGAACTCACAACCTCTTTTGTTCTAGCGTGTGGGAACCCCCACGGGCTTCACCCCATCGGTGCCGACGATGGGGTGGGCGTGTCGGAATCGGACCGACTAAAACCACACGGTGTCCTTCCCAACTTAACCACATCTAGAGAAAAACCTACGTCAGAGTCTGTTCCGTCCGTTTGTTCTCACTAGTTCGATTCATTAGTTCGATCGTCGAACTAGTGAGAATTTTATATCTTACTAGCTGACCCGGCAGACTTCGTACTGCCTCAATCGATAACAACTTCCATATTTATTCACCTTTTAAACCTTCTCTGGACCTCCACAAATAATTGAAGACCAAAATTAGCCAAATCGGTCCAGCCGTTCTCGAGCTTTAGCGAGACTAACGAAAAGCAATTCATTTTTATTGTATAAAACTAGCTGACCCGGCAGACTTCGTACTGCCTCAATCGATAACAACTTCCATATTTATTCACCTTTTAAACCTTCTCTGGACCTCCACAAATAATTGAAGACCAAAATTAGCCAAATCGGTCCAGCCGTTCTCGAGCTTTAGCGAGACTAACGAACAGCAATTCATTTTTATTGTATAAAACTAGCTGACCCGGCAGACTTCGTACTGCCTCAATCGATAGCACCTTTTAAACCTTCTCTGGACCTCCACAAATAATTCAAGACCAAAATTAGCCAAATCGGTCCAGCAGATTAGTTCGACCGTCGAACTACTGAGACTTTTTTCTAATTTGTTCGATTATTAGTGAATAATTTCGACGGCTCCTATTTCTACGTGCATTACCACAAGTGACCTAACACGAAGGGTTAACTAACCTATATCTATCGCTGTCGGGGCGCGCGGTGAAAGTCTCAGTAGTTCGATGGGAACTAAGGAGAAAAAAAATCTCACTAGTTCGACGATCGAACTAATGAGTCGAACTAGTGAGAACAAGCCCTTCCATCAATCAGCAAGTGTATCGGCTGGCAGTTGAATTTGAATTGAACCCCAAAGATCTTGTGGGCCCCATAGACCCACCTACTTTCTACGTCAATTAATTGGTATTTTACCAAACACAATACCAACAAAATACGACATAAATATCAAAACTGGAAAAACTACTAAAAGCCGGTTATTGGATCATTATAAATGCTTTCGCATGTCTAAGGAAAAAGCTGTGATAGATTCGAAATGGCGGCAATGATTTATAGCTTTATATCGACTCGTGCGCATAATAGTGGCATATAAGGGCAGAGCAAAAAAAACTTATTAGGACTTGAGTAATTAGGTTGAATATATATACTACTAGGTGATGCCCGCAGCTTCACCCGCGCGGAGGTCGGTTATCGCTTTTTGGTCATATCTCCGGTTCTATTTAACCAATTGCAATCAAACATACTGTAAATTTTAAGTTTGACCAAAATCCTTTCTAAAAAAACCGCATCAACATCGTACTGTAGTTTCGCGTCCATTGCGAACAAACAGAAAAAAACATACAGACAAGAATTTAAAAAAATATATTTGTGCTCAGAATCATTCAGTTATCACCAGGTTTTTTTTAATATCTTCAATGTAGAGACACAACTAATTAACATTTTTTTAATAGTATAGATAGATGTACAGTCAATGATTAACACTAAAACATTTACAAACGTTTCTTATAAATAAGAAGTTTTATGAAATTTCGTTGCCCCATTTTTTTGAAAAAATGCGCTAAAATAAATCCTATTGATTACCTATAATTGTGCTTGACTGTACTGATCATCAGTTGGAGCACGGGACCTTGCAAGTCCCCGTGCTTCACCCAGGTGGAGAACCTAGGTGAAGCACGAGTCCGGCCCCGTTTTATTTATTATTTTATGAAAGTTTTAAAAGCTAAAGTGATCAATAATACAGAGTTTGTTAAGCCACTTTTGTCTTTGTCTGTACCTATACTATAATACATTTTATTTATACTCACACCTTCTGTTCCTGAAGGGCTTGTCAGAGTTGTATTGCCGGCTACAGCACACATTTACAGACACCGTACTGCAGTAGCAAAAAAAAAGATAGGATTTTTCCAACCCAAAATAAAATGTATTATGATTCGGGAGTCAGATAGCCGTCGCTACCGTAAAAGTCAAAGCAAGCCGAATCAAGATAAAGCAGCAAAGCGGACCCCGTACTCCAAAGTGATGAGTGAGGTACTGATGCTATTCATAACCAAATTTCAAATCACAAAAAGTAAAATACATTCCTAAATAAGGAAGCACATCTGCACTAAACTCGAAAATAATGTTGCCATCTATTGCGGGAAGCAATAAAAGTCAAACAAACTATGCGCCTAACAACTAAAGAAACCTCTATAGGTAATAAGCGACAATCAACATCGTAATTCCGAGTAATCACTCGAATAACTGCCAAGAGAACCCGCGTTAACGAGACAGTTTAGAAAAAATATATTTGCCATATCAAAGAGGGCTTTCTACTTAGATGCTCGAGGAATGCAAAGTTTAATTGTGGAGAAAACGTAATAACATCAACAGTTCCGCAAAAGGCTGTTCTTAGGAAATGTTACTTGTGCGCCATGGATTCGAGAAGTTCGGAGGTGGTGTACCTACTGTTTTATTACTGTGTAAAATGAAGGAATGAGTTGAGCTGGGCTTTTGTGCAAACGATTTACTTATATAGTAGAAGATATTCCATTTGTTTGCAATCCTACTAATATTATAATTAATTTGAAAGTTTGTAAAGATGTTTGTATGTTTGTTATTCAGACACGCTCAAACTGTTGACACAATTGTGGTTGAAATTTGGTGTACAGGGATAGATTACCTGGGGTGTGTGTTGGGTAACCTCCTCGAGTGTCGCTCCGATTCCGATCCCGCTGCAGTCCGGGGGGAACTGAATCAGAGCGGCCGGTACACCCTGGGCGGCGGTCAATGGCTTCCCCTTCACCCCTTCATAGGGTTGGCATTGATCGTCGGCCAATACCCAACGTGGCGGGAACACATCGCTCTCCGTACTCCTCTGCTTTCAGAGGAGACAGGATGAGCGATGCTGTTAGTGGTGAGATGGCCCAGGGTCAGCCGGGGTGCGAGGGATATGCTCTATGGGTAACCTTACACCCCGGCGTCTGAAGACCCGAGACGGCGTGCGGTTTTAGTCGGTGCAAGCCCGACATAACCGCCCCCGCTGGCCGGCAGGGGGGTATCCGAAGGGATTTCCGCACGATAAAAAAAAAAAAAAAAAAAGGGATAGATTACCTATAGTCTGGAATAACACATAGGCTACCTTTTATCTCTGGAATACGTTACAATGGTTGCGATACATGAATGGATTTTAGATGCGAGTATCAGCTAATGAGGAACAAATTAATAGATTGCGTTGGAAAATATGTATATTTATTAAAGATTAAGATCGGAAAAAGAGAACATCTAGGACGGGACTTAAACCCGCGACCAGTCCCTTACAGGGGGAATGCTCTGACCAACTGAGCCACCTAGACACGTCCCAGATATTCGAAATTCTCCGATACATTAATACGTCTTAAGGCGACGTTGGAGCCATCTACCGTAATTCTTGCGATCTACGGAAACAATGAATAACTTTACAGTCATTTAAAAAAATTGTTTTTTCTTTTTTTTTTTTTTTTTTGATTTTTGTTCTTTAGAAAAAGGTAAGCATACAAAATGCTTAAAAATTTAATTGAATGTATATTTATTTACAAAAAATATATAAATTGGAACATTAATCCGCATTCTAGAACTCAATCATTTTTCACAGTTCAGAGTTTTCAATTTCAATCATTCTACTCGCAGACAAGAATACAGCACTACAAAATATTTGTATGACTTCAGTTCGCCGTAGTACGAAGGTGCTCCTCTAGTCTGGCAACTCCATTTAAAAAACGAAGGATTAGACTATTGTTTTATAATCCTTGACTACCACATCCACTTTTCACATACACAGTCGCATCACTGCTTAATGATTTTAGAAACTAAACTGTGCAGTTAAGCGACAAAAACACATTTTAGTTCATTGCATAGATGTCAGCACTCGCTTTCTGACGTATATGGATGCTTTCAACTATTGTTTATTCTTAAACAGTTGGAAACTTCGAGATTTTGAAGAATGTACAGCTGTGCAGGCTCCAGCTTTTGTTTGCCACGTCAGAAAGAAGAGAGATACTCTGATGAAGATAGGCTTGCTTCAGTTGTTTTTTAGTCAAGACAATCTGTCTATAATATCTACGAAACGTAAAGTACAGTCAACGACAAAATTTGATTGACACTAAAATATTTACAAACCTTTACTACATTGGAATACATGTACCGACGATTGGTAGGCAGTTTTATTATCCCCGGGGGACCAAGACAAAATATTTCATTTGTAAAGCTATTTTTGTCGTTGACTGTACCTTAGGTACCTTTTTTTGTGTGGAAATCCCTTCGGATACCCCCTGCCGGCCAGTGGGGGCGGTTATGTCGGGCTTGAACCGACTAAAACCGCACGATGTCTCGGGTCTTAACACGTCGGGGTGTAAGGTTGCCTATAAAGCATATCCCTCGTACCCCGACTGACCCTGGGCCATCTCCGGTTTCGAAATGGCCCCCTCGGGTTTGGGAATCACGGTGAAAAAATTGACAACGCGAAAGACCACAAACTAATAGCTCAATGCCACAAATAGACCAAAAAATAATGCAGTACTTTTTTTAGCTGTCATACAGATGACATTTCCAAAGGGCGCGCTATTCTTATACAGATAGGTGCCAAAATTCATTCTCATTTCCTTGCCTTCCGTACCGAATTTTTTATTCAAAATTCATTCCCGCTCCACCCAGGAACCATGACACAATTTTTATTCTAAACAGCTAGACAAATAAAGAAATAATCTTAAAAACAGGAAAAGCAAACGTTTTGAATTTAAAATTTGGAATCAAACCATAGAGAATTATTGCAGTTATTGTCTACAATTATTATTCAAATTGGCCATTTTGTCAATATAATTATATATCAAACAAATAAAGAAATTATCTTGAAAAAGGAAAAACAAACGATTTGAATTTAGAAATTCTGTATCGATCCATCGAGAGTTATTGCAGTCATTGTCTACTATTATTATTCAAAATGGCCACTTTGACAGAACGCCAATATCTTTATAGTAAATTGTTCAATCTATGACAATCATTAGCTATTTTATATTAAGACAAACTTCCATAAAAGAAACTGCGGACATTTTCTAATACATTAATCTATAAAAACAGAACCGTTTACCGGTGGTAAGATTGACACATCAATACGTGCTTCAAGGGGACGGCCAATAAAATTACTTAGAATACCATATACGTCTCAGCTAGTCTATCCTGTGTGCCACCAGACAATGCCTACATTAGCTCAATAAAATAATAATCTATTCCTAATAGAATAAAGGTTATTTTAGAAAAAAATCAAAGTGGTTAATCTAGAAGCTATATGGAGTCGAGAATCTAGAATTAGAGAAACTGCAAGTATATATTTTATTATTTCTCTCCTCGGAGGCGTAGTGGTAGTGCATTCGACTACTACGACAGGGGGCGCGGGTTCGATTCCCACTCAGTGCAAATATTTGTGTGCATAAATATATCTATTTGCATTGGTCTGGGTGTTTTTATGTATAATATGTATGTATTTACAAAAAAAAAGTATCTAAGTATGTTTATCCGATTTCTGGCACCCATAACACAAGCTAGTTAAACTATGCTTACTTTGGGTCTAGAAAGCGCTGTGTAGAAGAATGTCGTAGAACATTTAGAAGTTGAAAAATTGAAATTTAAAGAAAGTCTGTATAAGAACGGCTCTGTGTTCTGTAACTGCTTAACAAGAGATGATTACAAAAATTGTTTACTAAAAAAGTATTTAGGAATGATAATAATCTATACACGTATATATAAAGAATCGCCGAAATATGATGTACGTGCATATCATTCTTCCGAACGACTATACCAAATTGGATATTTTTTTTGTATTCGTCATTGTCAGGACAAGGTTTCTTTGGAAGGTTTTTTTTTTTTGAAAGTTCACGGATAAGGTGCTTGCACCGGGAAGAAGTCAGGGGCGCAGCTAGGAATAAACTAATATTCTGCGACATATTACATACATACCTACACACATAAAGCCATGCCTCTTTCCTATTTTGGTAGGTAGAGACAACAATGTATGTATGTATATTACACAGTGCCATAGACACCCAAAGCAAGCATTTATTTAATTATTTAAGTTATTTAAATTTATGGTTAATATAACCATAAATTTAAATCTGAACAAAATATAATAAATGGTTTGTAATAATCCACCTTCGGGCATATACAGACCATACCACTTAAAGTGGACAACCTGAAAATTCCTAGCAAAGAAATGAATAATTCGAGTGTTCTTTTGTAAAAAAAAAAACTACTGTATCAAAAATGCACAACCCAAATACATTATTTAACACTTCGTCACTGCTCCCGAAGTTACCCGAAAAATGCCAAGGCATCTCCGCTAATGGTATATTTCTGTTATACAGCCGGACATCATAAATGTATAAAAGATGTTATACCTCAACCCTGTTATAAAAAACTACCCCTTTGTCCATATTGAGAACGCATTAACACATTCAGGGGTATAGACGACGACGATGGGTTTGATGTAAGTTTTTGTCATAGGAAAAAACACAGATGATGTAAATATAATCGAAGTTCGTATATTTTGTAAATTAAATTCTAAAAGAATTGTCTATGGTATGAGCTGATATTATCAAGGTCAGACATTTAAAAAATCATCTGTCAATATTCATATTGATCTAATTTCAAATCAAACAGTTATATTTAAATATTTCGAGTATACGACTCTTACAGTACTGGATGCTGCCGCTGCACTAATTCCCGCTCAGTGTAAGCATTTATATGCATGAAGATTGCTTTGATCTTGGTGTTTTTATGTATATAATTACAAAAAATAAATGCATATCCGCATTCTGGAACCATGCCTATTACCAGCTATGCTTTGTTTGGGTCCAGATGGTGTCCTAGAAAATTTATTTATTTTATATTCTGCGAATGTAGCTTAAGGTTATTTAAAAATTGTAGATTAAAAATTTCGTAAAAACATTTCATTCAATTTGAAATTCGAGGTAAGTACAGTCTAATTTATTAATCCCCTAGATATTGATATCTAGACCTCTCATAAAATAATAAACAATTATTATTATTTTATTATTATATTACTTTGTCCTCTGGGGATTATAAAATTACTTACATAGAATTATTGGCATATGTATTCCGATATAAAAAAGGTTCGTAAATAGTTTAGTGTTAATCAACTTTTGTCGTTAACTGTATACATCAGATACAGTAGCCGTTTCACAATAAAAAGGTATTATTCGGTCATTAGCCACATTTTCATAGACAAAGCAGATTGAATACTTTTCCAAATTTAAAACACAGGTAAAAGAGATTCTACAACCTTGTCCCATGACGAATACCCCAATTGAAAAAGAAAACGGCCGCCATTTCTAAATGCGCGCGAAATTGTAAAGCAATGATGAAGTAGATTTAGAATTTACTTTTTATTTGTGAATGAGAAACAGCTTGAAATTATAACAAGAATGTTCTATTTAACAGACAGCATATATAAATTGCCGATTCAAGTAATAGATTCAGGATAACACTTTGACAGAATTGATTGCAATAGATTACAAAGTTACGAGCTGGCACTCTGGCCACTCACTTTGGCCTACTTTTATTCAGCTTATAATAGTTATAATATAAATAAGTATAAAAAGTAATTTATATCGGCTTTTGTTTCTTTTGAATATTAACAAAGTTGACTGCATGAATTATTTTTACATTTTATACGGCCGCATGCCGTATAAAAATGTAAAAATAATTATTGTATTTAAGTATTTAAAAAGAAGATTAATTGTGAGATTATAAATAATTGCTTGTTTCATTCACCTCCAGTCGAAACTGATAGGTATGATTGTCTTGTTTCTTTTCTGATAATAAAGTAGATAAGTATTGTTCTTAAATTGAATTTGACTTATATTACTAATATTATACTTACCTAATTGGAGTGTAAAATTATTTTTTTTTCGTGCAGAAATCCCTTCGGATACCCCCCCGCTGGCCAGCGGGGGCGGTTATGTCGGGCTTGAACCGACTAAAACCGCACGCCGTCTCAGGTCTATAGACGCCGGAGTGTAAGGTTGCCCATAGAGCATATCCCTCGCACCCCAACTGACCCTGGGCCATCTCCGGTTTCGAGATGGCCCCCTCGGGTTTGGGAACCACGGTGCCCCGTCTTGCCCCGGTTTGGGGGAGGGGCGCTAGTCGCCCCACCGTCCCGGCCTGCTTCTGCTAGGGTGACAGGTGGCCTTACCTGCCACCCCCAGGCCTGCGCTCATGGAGGACAGAGGTCGTTAAGCGACCTCCGGCGCCTGAGTCGCCTGCGACGCGCGGCGAGCATGTTGCCGGCTCGGCGGGCCGGGAGAGTTCTGAACCTCTCCCGGGCGCACTCCGCCATCTCCTTCGCGAGCATCACATGCTCGCAAAAGGAGGTGGCGGCGGCCCACGCGCTCGCGCTCCGCACCAGGGATACAAGTACCTATATTATAATTTGTAACTAAGATGAGTTTGACTTTGAGCTTTCGAAAATCTCCTTACCTAGCACCAAAACCAACAAATGACAGGTATAAATCTATATTGTTAATGGTCAAACTGACGACATTTATTTGTCTACTTTTAATATTAGATTATAACATTCCATCGTGTAGCATTTGTCTATGCGTCTCACTTTTAAACTTCTATGTTCTAATATCCTTTACTGACGTACACATAAGTATACATAAACGTAACTACATAAACGTACAACTAATGACTATACTAAGCCCTCCAGCGTATAACCCTGACCAAAATTATAAACAGGCACGCACACACACGCAAACGAGTCAAAACACCATCCGTCACACATCCAAATCAAAAATGGTCTAACTTGACGATTTTATAATAATACCGAAGGAGAGTCTACGGTATAACTACTAAAAAAAAACTTTATTCCTCTATCCGTCTGGCCCTACGCCCATCGTACTTTTATTACGGTCTACCTCACCGCCATTATTTGAAACCCTACGTTGCAGTAAAGCTCTAGAGTTTATTTTCCTTTAGCAAAGTTCCTGGTACACTAAGGCAGTAATCTCTGAGCTTCATCAATTATCTTCAGCCGGAGTTAATTACTTTTATAGAGCGGCCGTACATTTTTTTAGGATTCCGTAGTTACTATGTAACTATCCACATCGTCTATGGCAGTTGACGACTATTTTTAAATTGAACTAAAGTTTTAAGAGTGCTTGCTGCAGATTGTAATGCTGTCTTTACAGCTGAATTAGAATTGGTAGAAGATGATATAGATTTCGAAATACCTGAAGAAGATAATCTACAAAGACCTCTAGTAACTTATTTTGTTCTTCTCTATACTGCGTGTGCTGGAAGAAAACTTAGCTACAAAATATTTATTTGACTCATACATTAGACATGATGTTGGATGGATCGCAGAACGTACTGAAATTCTATTCCATACTAATAACCTGTATGCGTTTCAGCAGCTATGCCCTTGCAACCATAACGGCTGAAAAGCATCCGACACGAAGGGATCAGTGTAAATAATGAAAACGCACTAAATAAATCACGATACAATCCATTAGGTTTATTTTAATCAGTAAGCATTAAGTAATCACCCTATCTCTGCTCTTAATAAAGTGCTACGTAGCGATATCTTCGATGTATAAAACCGTAACTGCATTAGGCCAACTTTGCCGTGCTGTCAAGTTCAGTTAGAACACTATTGGTAGCTCCCTACGATCTATAAAATATACTAAACTATCGACATATAAAAAATAAAAATTGCGTAAGCTTGCTCTGGTACAGTCGCCATCGATTTTAGATTAACTCATTCGAAGCTTAGCTTTAAACCTCTACATAAAATAATAACTGAACAAAAATTTAAAAATTATAAATTTGGACACAAAAGAATTTCATCAATTATTTATTGATTTATTTGAATGTAAAAATCGTTTGTAAATTTGTTAATGTTCAGCAAATACTGAGGACGACTGTACTATCGAATTACATTATCTGTGCCGTAGTAAATATTCTTACAGAACCTTAAAAGAGTTCCAAAGACTCGAGTAAACTACTTATATCCCTTAGAAGTCGGTTTTGAAGTGTCTTACAAATTACTTCTCAGAAACTCAGTTAATCAATGCGACCTATCATAGGTATCGTTTTTGCTTCATGATATTTTCTTTTGTATTTTTATACTACTAGGGTAGTACACAAGCACACGGTTCATAGTATGGTAAGCGGTTATCATGAGCAATGCATGCTTGTATGTAATACGAGAGGAATTATGCGTGTATTGCTCTCTGCAGAGAAAAAAGAGGTGAGGACAATAGAAATAATGGAGGAAAAGTCAAAATGAGATTTGAGTGATTCGTCAGTCATCAGTCAGCAACAAAAAGTTGCTAAACACTCCCAAATAATCATATTAATATAATAAAACGTTGGTGAGGTTGGATGTATACTTGACAGCCTCTGTGGCGGTAGTGCATTCGACTGCTACGACAGGGGGTTCGATTCCCGCTCAGAGCAAATATTTGTATGCATGAATTACATTAGTCTGGGTTTATATGTATAATATGTAGGTATTTACTAAAAAAAAGTATATAAGTATGTTTATCCGCATTCTGGAACCCATAACATAAGCTAGTTAAACTATGCTTTATGCTTACTTTGGGTCTAGAGAGCGCTGCGTAGAATGTCGTAGAATATTTATTTATTTAAATGCGTGTGAATGTGTGTTACTCTTTCACGCAAAAATGACAGAACGTATCGGGTTGAAATTTGGCAAAGGGATTGAGCATATCTCGAATAGCACATATACTACTTTTATTTCCGATAAATAGGCTCCTGTGGGTCGCAAGAACGTGATCAGTTTTTTTTTTTGTAACTAAACTAGGCTTAAATAATAATTGCTGCCTTATGATAGCTCCCTAATGCAAGAATTATCATTAAGACCACGACTCAAATGGTCACATATTCAACCATTTAAGATTGTCAAAGTGCATGCGCCATGTTGTCGAGCAAATAAAATGAATGTATTTATTTACCTGAAGCAGTAAACGCGATCAAATTATTGGGTACGGCCATAATTATCAGTTCATTACGATCCCACTGGTGGGTGCGGCTTCTCAGAAGGCTCATGGTGATTCACAGACTCATTTCGAAGCCATACCAACGTATTGAGTTAGGTAGCAAAATCAAATAGTTTAATGAAAACTGATTTGGTTAGGTTAAAAAAGCAGCGATAGCCCAGTATCGTACGTAGCGAACTGCTGAGACGAGGTCTCAAGTTCGATCCCCAGTCGCCCCGGGCAAACACCTCTGACTTTTCGTAGTTATGTGTGCATTAATAAATGTTAATTATCGCTCACTTAATACTGTGCCCGGTAGATGGCAATAGGCTCGCCCCCTATTACATTGGGACCTTCACATAACTGGCGAATCGTGGGTGTGTAATACACCTCTACCCCTTCAGGGATACAGGCGTCAAGTTATGTTATGTTATGTTATGATTTGTTTAGCGAAGTAGATTACAAGGGCCATCCTATCTCTAATCGTGGCTCATGGGTGTCGCACAAGAGAAAGGATACATTTACATTCACACAAAAAGCATTTTGTAGAAACATTCACGATCATATGCACATTACATATGAACACCTTTTTCATAAATACATAAACACACATTACACATTTTCATTCTTCCTTTTTTACATTTGAGGGCTTTTTATTTTTATAAAAGGGCTTTTTTTATTACTTCCTGCATGAGTTCATGTCTAGTTTTAGTTGTCACTATAAAGACTAGGTCCGATGGGTGATCTTTAATACAGGTTCACGCATACTTCAGACACCAGTCCTCTCACAATTTTTGAATATTGTTTGTAGGAATTTGTGCAATGTAAACTATATTAATGTTAACTTGAGAAGTTAAATAAAGCTTATATCATATTTAAAAAAAACATCACACAGCAAATAAAATACACCCCGGGTGTTTGGGGCCCTAACAAGGAATTCGGGGTCAAACTAAACTCACTTATAAGCCGGTACACACCTTCTGAAAGACAGACAGGACTTTGGCGCAGGCTTTTCTCTCTGGGTTAGGGGTCAGACGGCACGCTTAACGACCTCCATCCTCCATGAGCGCAGGCCTGGGGGTGGCAGGTGAGGCCGTCTGTCACCCCAGCAAAAGCAGGCCGGGACGGTGGGGCGACTAGCGCCCCTCCCCCAAACCGGGGCAAGACGGGGACACCGTGGTTCCCAACCGAGGGGGCCATCTCGAAACCGGAGATGGCCCAGAGTCAGTCGGGGTGCGAGGGATATGCTCTATGGGTAACCTTACACTCCGGCGTCTGAAGGCCCCAGACGGCGTACGGTTTTAGTCGTTTCAAGCCCGACATAACCGCCCCCGCTGGCCGGCGGGGGGGGGGTATCCGAAGGGATTTACGCACGTAGAAAAAAGGGGGTCAGACGGCAGTAGCTCTAATAAAAGCGGCATAAGCCAAATAAAAAGGACAACCGGGTACAACGCTAACGCACCAGCAACGGTGATGAGTTAGATAAGACCATAGGAACAAAATGAAAATAAAACAGAAAAACGTTATAAAATAGTTCCCAGTAGTATTCAAACTGTTATCAAACTCAGAACACAAGTGTTCAAGTAGTTCTGTGTTCAAATCGTAATGTTACAAATATTAATTACATTTTTAACCCCTAGATGGTGTTGTTTGTAAGATGTCAATGGTTATAAAGTCAATGTTCAGATACCGTGTATACTATAAGATGTAAACAATTTGTACATTTTTGAATTAAACTTACTAATACCGAGATCATCTCTAATTCGAAATACAGTCCAAGGTATCCATTAGGTATTTTATTAACTATAGGTACTGCCTTTGACCTCGGACTTTATACAACAAGTATAGTTCCATAATTAAGCAACTAATGAGGCTTGGGCATCTGAAAAACAATTAATTTTAGTTTTACTAGTAAATATGACGTGTCATAACAGCTTACGGATGAAACGCGAGGACTGCCTCAATATTGCGCGTACACATGCGATCCATGCATATCATATCATCGCTAAACAGTGTTTCTCAAACTGTGACTTCCAGACAGTATTTTTTGGGACTATTCTTTCTACTAGGGCCCGGTGAAAGCAGTATGGAGAGACATTTGATAGTCATGCCGCCAGGTGGTCACTGCAAAACGTAGCCGCTCCAGTGAAAAGTTTTTCTGCAGACTACTGAACTGGTATGACAGGACTTAATTGCAATCCCTTCGCTCTTACTACCGAAGGCAATAAAAAATATCCATATTACATATATGGTCCTGTAAAACTTAATCAGTTAAATTATGATAACAATAGATTTTTTTTCAAACTGAATGGAGTACAATATCTACCTACTCCCCTTCGGTATGCGTAGCATTTATGTTGTGATTATATTCGGGATCGCTTAGTAATATGTACTATTCGATTTTAAGATATTTATTTATTAATATGCTACTGTATGTTCATTTTGCGTGTTCAGAATTAAATGTTTTTCTTTCTTTAATTTTCATTTTATTAGGCATACGTATAAAATACTGCTTTATTTTATGAACGTTTAAACAAAAACTGGTTAAAAAACAAACGTATTTGTGTTGAAAAAATGTTGAGGACCACTGATTCACATGAATATGGAAAACGCGGAAGGCAAGGTCAAAAAGTTGGCCACTGGTTATAAACACGCACTTTTAAGTTATTAGCGTTTCGGGTTCTAAGCAATGTACGCCATAGTGATCTACAGCTGTAGCAGCTATACATGCAATGCTTTGAAATATGATGTTTAAGATATTTAGACAGTGTAAAGCTTTACACACGGCTATTCTATAAATACTATGAAATTCAAAAACGTTATTTTATATCGTTTTTAAATTTAAAAGCATTCGATTTAGATGAAAAAAACCGGCCAAGTGCGAGTCGGACTCGAAATTTCATTAAAAGTATTATTTTGCATGGCGCATTCTCGAAAGAGCAGAGAAAAAGAAGGTTAATATTTTAGCGCTTTTTATACGCTTTTATTTAATTTAGAGATAAAGATACGAAATGCTTACTTTATTTTTTATACTTATATTTTAATTACTTACAGTTGCCTGCGGCTGCGGCGCGGCAAGGAACCTATGCCCTGGATAAAAACAGGCCAAGTGCGAGTCGGACTCGAGGGTTCCGTACAAACCTGTAGGTATTTAAGTGAAAGTTCACCCATCACGACAATCGAGTCATAGTTATGGTAGTAGTAACTTTAAAATTTTCAAAAATATTTTTTATTACATGCTGTAACTAAAAATTTACGGTTTTCGCAATTTTTCCTTTATCTGTACTATAAGACGTTACTTCGTACCAAATTTCAAGATTCTAAGTTCACGGAAAGTACCCTGTAGGTTTTGATTCCCGTGAGAGTTTTGAAAATTTACGTATTATTACGTAGTATCTTTTGATTGCTTTGGCTTAGAAGTTTGATTTTTTCACAGCTCGAAGGGACAGTAGACCTGAGTAGATATAAATTTCAGTTTGATACCTCCACGCGTTCCAGAGAAAAACGGTCTTGACAGACGAATGGACGGACGGACGGACGGACAACGAAGTGATCCTATAATAAGGGTTCCGTTCTTTACCTTTTGAGGTACGGAACCCTAAAAATCAGCACATGTGGTATTCTCGACTCTTATCTATGTGAAATTTCATTCTCAATCCAGCCGTTCTAAATTTTTCTCTGACACCGACTAATTGTTCGATTTATTGCAATGTTTTTCAGGTATTTTAAATTTTCATAAATAACAAAAATAACAAATTCATCTCGATCAACCAAGAACGCCACGAATTCGTTCAAAAAATAAGGCGAGGTAAAAGTGCCAAGCTTTTCTCAGCACGAATGAGCTGGTTTGAAAGCATCACCTTTTTGTTTAGTATCAACTAACCTGTTGTTCTAGTTTTTATGAGATCTCCGAACGTATATAGTTGCTTGTCCTGACTGATTCATCAACGCAGAGCCTAAACAGGGGCAACAAACTTAAACTGTTCGCAGTTGATGCCTTTTATGAGCTTCAACTCATCATCGTCATCACAGTTTATCTTGGCTTTCGCGTGAGCTACTTTCATTCCATCATCGCATCACTCGCCATAGATAAGGAATTCATCCTCACATGTTGCGACCGGAACCAGTGGGTACAATAAGGTATGCGAAGCACTTCATTCAGGCTGTGAAATCAACTCCCTACTGTGGTTTTCCCAAGCGAATACAATATTGGGTTCTTCACGAAGGGCATTAGAAGGTTTTTACAGGGTCGACAGCGCGAGTGTAGCGACCCTGGTGTCTCTACACACTACTTTCCATCAGGTGGGCCGTGAGCTTGACAGCCACCTCTCTCAAAAATCTGCGCCAGCGTCTCGTCCCTCCACCAACAGGTGTGCTCGTCGATCCCCGGCCGCTCGACCGATGATCTTACATATATTATTCATATGTCGGTTGACTAAGGAAAGTTTTTGGAAATTTAATCCCTAAGGGGGTACTTTCTAGTTTAAGTTGGAACGGGCTGCTAGTTTTACATAAATAAGTTTACGATATATCCTTCATTTCAAAATATTTCTTCAAAATACGTATCACAAATATTCGTCTATAAACTGTACACAATAGCAATGAAGTACCAACTTAAATTACACAGTCAATGATAATACATTTTTGGAATGAAACAGAAAAAAAAACTGTTACTGTCTGGCGCCAATGTCTTTTAAGTACCTGCCCGTGGATAGAGGCTCTCAAAGTTCAGTAATAGAACACGAAATGTTACACTAGACTAAAGCATGTTTATTTTCCATCTCTCTATATAAAAACTAAAATTTATTTTTCTTAACATTTTGTGTAAAATAACAAATTAAAAAAAAGTTAGTCACAGAATCTTCAAAGATTAGTAAAGGTAAATTGGGACTGTAAAAGATATTCCATATTTGGAATATTTTATAATGTTTCTTTAAATTTTATTGTATTAATAAATTATTTTCTACTTGATAATTTTAGGAAATATTAAAAAGTCTTTATGCTCACTCACTGATCAAAGAATTTATTTTTATAGTTTTAATTTATAACTTACTTTGAAAATTACTATATACTTATCATTATTATTTTTTACCCATACAAATAAGAATAACATTTATATTACGTTAAGTTCTCGACGCGGTCTTAATCCCTCAAAACCAAGACCACTGCAATTGCATAAAATAATATAAATATAAAAATAGCTGTACAGTCGCCGTCATATGTTGCTAAACACTAACTAACAAACGATCTTTATATTAAAACAAAGCAATAAATAAATTGATGTATAATTATTTTTATTCAAAAAATAAATTGAACATTTTTAATTTATTTTATTTTATGTAAAGTGTTTAACATAGCCGGTAATTTGAAATGTGTTAAGCAAATACCGATGGCGACTATGCCTACACAAACAATAAAAAGTTTGAGAACCACAGCATCTAACTGCCCTACCTGTACAATTCAGTTACCCAAATCGTGGTGCAATAATTGCCATTATTACTGGCAAGAGTGCCAGGTAGAGGACTATTGTTACCGCATACCGACTGCTCCTATTATTATTATGATTAGATTCGCTCCGGTCCTCAAGATGATTTCAAAGAAAGTTTGGACCGAGACGTGTCGTGTGAATTCAAACGATAATTTATATCAATTCGTATGTAGGTAGTATACAAACCCAGCGCCAGGTTTCTATCTGGCTAGGCTGAACTAGGCACCCATTTGGTGCATATGTGTACCACATTAATTGCACCAGTTATTTTATGTTAAGTATTTTCAGTTCTGATATGCCCCCCCCCCCCTCTCCCCCGACGGCCGATGGGCGTGGTTATGTTGGACTCGGACCGTATAAAACTGCACGCCGTCTACGGTCTATAAGGGCCTATAAAGCAATTCCCTCGCAACTCGGCTTTGAGATGACCCCCTCCGGCATCGGAATCACGGTGTCCCCAACTTACCCGGAAAAGGGGCTACCACTACATTTTTCTTATGAAATCTATGTAAGTATAAGGCTGCCTGTCACCCCAGCAGAAGCAGGCCGGGACGGTGGGGCGACTAACGCCCCTCCCCCAAACCGGGGCAAGACGGGGACACCGTGGTTCCCAAACCGCCCCCGCTGGCCGGCGGGGGGGTATCCGAAGGGATTTCCGCACGAAAAAAAAAAGTTACATATATAGATTTATAGCCTTTTCATGTCCAGGTCCAGATGCTTATCCTGGACATGAAAAGGCTGAAGTGACCATAGTACACCATAGAATCATAGATAGGATGATACCACTTATTTTTGAGATTTCATTTTAAAGATATTAGTATTAACCCCTCCAGCCCCCTAACCCCCCCAGCTAAGCTAAATTGCTTGTGTTAGGAGTGGATTCACGTCAGTAGTGTAATCGTCAGGATTCGAACCCGGGACCTCTCGATCGTGAGGGCGACTTCTTAACCACTAAGCTACCGACGCTTCCGACCACACCAAGACCTTCGGGCCCAAGCCAACCTCACCTGCAAACCGATACACCTGCTGATTGACAGACGAGACTCTGGTGCAAGATTTCTCCCGAGGTTTAGGAGATCAGACGGGCTGGATAATCAAACCAATAGAAGGAGGAATAAACAGACTCCGGGCTTCGAGGGAAAAGCCTCACCTCAAGAAGCACTTCATTCCGCGCACCCTCAGGCTGTGGAATGATCTCCCTGCTGAGGTTTTCCCAATTTACTACAATATGGGGTTCTTCAAGAAGGGCATTAGAAGGTTTTTACAGGATCGGCAGCATGAGTGTGACGCCTCTGGTTTTGCACACGTCCATAGGCGGCGGTAACCGCTTTCCATCAAGTGGGCCGTGAGCGAACCTAAGTGGCATAAAAAAAATGCAACAGGAACAACGCCAAGATGATGAGTACCATTGAATGTGCCGTGTACTTATTTGCTACTATAGTTCTTTAGGAAGTATAGCATCATATCACTACTTAAGGAGTTGTACTCCTTCAGTAGAGCCGGCTTATTTGTACTGGGAGAAGCATAATATCTCTACTTATTTTAACTTACCAAATTGAAAGCCTTCAGTGTCTTAAACAAAAATATTTGTACCAAGTGTTACTTGATGAAAATACCTGTGAAAAAGAAAATTATTCGTTAGTTAACAGATTTAATAAGGACATTGAGAAGAGAAATAAATTGTACAATGTATGTTGATTGAGAAAGTTTCAAAGAATTTAGCACGTCTCATTTCATTATCCCTTTCTTATTTTTTCTTATACCGTATGCTCTGAGGGAAAAACGTAGTTATCCACGATGCAGCACAGATAATTTGTGGTCTAATATTGCAAGACAAAATGACAAAAACTAATCGAAGAATGTGAGAAGAGATACCTATAATCAGAGTCGTTTCTCCAACTCAACCAACAAGTGACTCTCAGCTAAAATAGCATTCCTGTGGGCAGTAGCAACTGCCATTTAAGATACAGTTATAAAATGCTATACAAATCATTTTGATCCAGATGTAAAGGCCACAAGAGGAACATAGTCGGTATCCCTATGTAAAGGTCCGGTTGCAGGCGTCAAAAGAAGCGTGCGATTATTTGCACTTAAATAGAATAAAAAATAAATAAACTACACCCTAATTTAAGCAAGTAGAATCGCAGCCTAGTCTGCAATAACAGGTTGTAAAATATACCATAAAACTTTGTTTAACGCAGCTAACGGGTTAAAAATAACATTAAAGTACTATTAGAGGCCAGGTTAGGCATAAACCAGGCTGCAACATGACATAGTTGCTATTAGTAATGACAGGGTCGGGGTGCATATAAACATGTAGGTACACAGTGGTGGGTTTACTGCCAAAGTTTTACGAGTGGAGTCGAAGATGGACAGAAAATAACTATGTACCTATATCCAATTATACAATAAGCTCGAGCTGAACTATAATTATAGTTTAGTTTAGGCTGATGAGGAGAGCTTTACTGAGAAAGCAGAGCTGAGGGATCAATTCCCGCGTCAGTCAAAGGAAAATAGAGAAACCAAAATTAAGAAACTAATACTTTATTTGCTCGTGGACTCGAGCGTTCGCCGCAAGCGAAGCGAAAATACTGATTTGATACCTATTGGCTGTTTTTAAGTAGTTCGTGTACAAATTGATAGATAGACAGTTCATTTTATTACGAAGGAACAAAACCGGGTTGTTCCGGCAACCCTCGACCTAAAAGTTATCGTCGGCATTATTTTGGCAAAATCTAGTCGAATCAATTGATGATGTTTTTGATTGAATCCGGGCACAGACAGGCACACATTACTGTCCAATCTATAAGAAAAAGGAATGTTTGCCCTAAGTTTAATTAGGATTTATGACTCGTTAGTTCTGAAATATTTAATAGGATTCAGCAAGTATAAGTGTTGAAACTATTTTTATCTTCACTCAAAAATAAATGCATAAAATACTTTAAAATATGTAGTAGTATTGAATATACATTCCATTTATCTTGGAATCTGTTCCATTAAATTTTCCATTAATAATATAAAAAGCTACAGGTCTATAAAGTACATACATATAGGTTACTGGCTTCTCATCCCAGGCAAAGGTATGTCCGATAATTTGCCCACCATTGTGTGATAGGGTTGCCTCATGCAAATAGCAAGAATAAATCACACAAAAAATATCGAAGTTCGGCCGATTAAGAGTTAACCTAGAAAGCCGACACCAACTGAGTTGGGAAAAGGTTCGAGAGCTGGAAATATTAAATTTTTGACTTAAAAGTTCGACCTTTTTCCGTCTTTGGTCGGATCAGCTAGTTTTTTAATTAATACTTCGATAACATATTACTTATTACTAAGTAACTATTAATTCTTTAATAACTTTTTGACAGCTGTCAGAGCTGCCACCTCTGACAGCGGTCATCATAATCATAATCATACGTAAAGCATATTTACTTCGAAATCTATTCGATAGTTTTAAAGCTTTCATGTTCATTCACGTGCGATATAGTTAAATTTTCAGTATTAAATCAAGTTACTTATACACTGCTTTTACTTCCGTCTTTTCTTGACTTTATGTCATTTTGATTTAGTATTCGTAGTATTGTACATGACGTATAACTTGAGTATAACCATAGGCTTATAAGATATGAACCAGACTTGCAAAGGTTGGATAAACTATTAAAATGACACCAACTCAGTGGTATATGAAACGTGAATAAATAATAATAATAATGGTCTACATGATATTGTCGGAAGTTTACGCGAATGTTACACATTGAAATAAAACTATTTTTAACGGATTCTATCGCGGTTTATAATATTATTATATTATATATTAATATAAAAAATATGATAAAATAACATCAAATAAATCGCGGTAGAATGCGTGAAAAATAGTTTTTTATTTCAATGTGTGACATTCGCGTAAACTTCCGACAATATTTAATGGTGTGATTTTTAGAGGTGAACAAATGTAAACATGTATGGAATTAGTTACCGATTTATTTAGGGAAAGTTCGCAAACTAATTCATTCAAAATTTATTTCGCTTAATGCTACGAAATAATAAAAAAACAGTGTTTAAACATGATTATAACATCATTCAAAATTGCCGCAGTTCGCAACAATTCTGGTAAATATACCTAATGTACGTAGATAACAATAATAGGATTTTTATTGAACACCAGCCCTACAAAACTAAATCCGAATTCTACATCCATTTACTTTTGACAACCCTAAGTATAAAGACTAGTGATTAATGACCTCATAGCGTTTCGACGCATAAAAGAAATTATCAAAAATGCGTCTATTATTTTATACTTAGCCGTTACAATATATTTTTTATTCGTCTTAGAATTTTAGATATTAAATGCACATCATACAAGTTGGAATCGTAAAGATTTCTCATCTTAGTTCTTTTGTATTGTGGGTAACACTGAAGTTAAGCCAGGTAGAACATATATCATGTGGACAGCATACTCTGTTGTAGTAACGAGTTTCGTTCGTATTAATATATTTAATAAATCGAAGTTACTATTTCGTAGTACTTAGGTAGCAAACCAGTTGATTAAAGGGTTATGGAGCCCCACAAGACCGGGAACACCTGCTGATTGACAGACGAGGCTCTGGCGTCTGCTTTGCTCTTTAGGCTGGAGGGACAGAGGGCAGACGCTCCCATAAATTGATTGTAGGACCCTGGGCTTCAAGGTGCTTGGAGCTCATGAGAAGCATATGTTATTATAGAGATTACTAATGCAACTCATTTATCTCTCGCCCATTACTCTATTAATGAGTGATCATTATATCAAATTGTAGCAAAACAAAACTTAAACTTGATAAACTGTGCTTACGTAACGGACTGCTAAGACGAGGTCTCGAGTTCGATCCCCAGTCGCCCCGGGCACACACCTCTGACTTTTTGTAGTTATGTGTGCATTAATAAATGTTAATTATTGCTCGCTTAATAATGTGCTCGGTAGATGGCAATAGGCTCGCCCCCTATTACATTGGGACCTTAACATAACTGGCGAATCGTGGGTGTATGATACTCCTCTACGTACCCCTTCGGGGATACAGACGTGAAGTTATGTTATGTTATAGCACCCTAACCCATAAGGTCGTAATGAAATTAAACGTAACGAGCCTTCATTTCCGCGAGAATAGAACACCGTAATTGCTATCCTTTTCCAACGCTGAGCTTGTGGATCTACTTAACTCGACATCCTAGCAGCGTGTGCGCTCAACAATGTGTAGGTGCTACATAATGTACAACTCTAATGTATAAATCCTACAAACTATATTCCTTTGCATACATTTTACATTACTATATTACAATACCCTCAATTGCAGCGTATACCATGAAACGTTCATCCGAAATGCGGGCCGAAATCCCTAGCAATAATCGGTACCATGCAACGCACTTATTTTCTAGTATATATATAATAATCTATGGCACTTATCCTGCAATCGGGCCCGAAGACGGGATGTGATAGTTCGTTCCGCCTAAACCCTACCATGAAACGATCCGAATTCGCAAATTCGGAATTATGACAGCCCACCAAAATAAAATATAATTTAAAACACGATACTATACAACTTATTTCAAAAGGTTGAAAGATTATGATAATGCAATACAAAGTAATGTATTTTTTTATGTTGGTTAATAATAGCCCATTTTTTTAGAAATATATTGTAAATGAAAACCTTCTTGGTGTTTGAATCACTCCCGGACATACTTTATGGCCCCGAGTCCCGACTGAAAGAGCGAAATCTGAAGTAACTTCATAGTACTGTAGCGTCCGACCTCGTTCGAGCACTACAGATAGTTACCTGGCCATCATCTGTCAGAGATTAAAAATAAATTGTTTTAAAATAAAATGTAGAATAGGAAAAAAATTGGCTTGGCGGACAAGTTGGTGACAGCGGGTGACCGCGGGCTCCGGCCACGACCCGCCGTACGAAGAGAGTTTCAAGTAAAGTGATCGTAGGCTCAATCCTTGAGCAGAATCCGCGACCCTCTTCAGTTCGCTTAAAGTCTAATAAACTCGCGTAAAATTCCCTAAAACTCGATGTAGAAGTTTTATGTGAAAAATAAATGCCATTATAAATATAAATACTTGTGTTTATCATTTCATTATCACGAGGAATTGTGACGCCAGACCCCAGACGTCACAGTACCATAGACCAATAATATTGGTCTATGATAGTGCCTCAAGACACTTCTTTCATTAGAGTTTTTTATTTATTTTTATTGGTAATAGTCTCGCGTTTGACCACTATCTCACTAGCTAATGCTCGCGGCTCCGCCTGGACCGGCGGAGCCGCGAGCATTAGCTAGTATGACATAATACTGTTCTTCTTGATGCAAGCGCAAATCTACCTTTTAATGGACTAGTTCATATAATCTTAATGCCAACCAGTTTGGACCTTCAAAGACAATACAGACCTACACATTAAATTAACACTTATAGATAGTAATTACAGCTACTGTGCGCCACCAGCTCACATAGAGCCCCCAGGCGCTTTATTTTGCAACATCTGTGTACCAATAAGTGATCATATTAAACTGGTTTGTAATGGAGTTGTATGTCAGATTGACAAGCGAGGTTATCAGGACCCTCTGTGTAGTTGACGACCTATCGTAGAGCATTCGACTGGTAAGTCAGAGGTCGCGGGTTCGATTCTCGCTTATTGCAAATAAGTATATTTGCATTTGTCTGGGGGTTTCTATGTATAATATGTATTTATTTACAAAAAAAAGTATCTAAGTATATTATCCGCATTCTAGAACCCATATGACAAGCTCTGCTTAGTTTGGGTCTAGTTGGTGCTGTGTCCTATATGTCCTAGAATATTTATTTATATAACATAACATAATATAACCTCACGCCTGTATCCCCGAAGGGGTAGGCAGATAGGGGTAGTGGCACGATTCGCAAGTTATGTTTAGGTCCCAATTTAATAGGGGGCGAGCCTATTGCCATCTATATTATTATTATTTATCTTGATTTATGTCTGTTCCAAGGAAGATTTATTGTACGTATTGTATTCAAAAGGGTTGTATTTTGGGGGTGCCCAGGCCAACCTCACCTGCGAGCTGGTACACCTGCTGATTGACGGACGAGGCTCTTGCGGGGGTAGACGGCAGCCGCTCCCGTAAAATGAGCAATACCTAGCGATGAGGTGGGTATGTTGAAATCAAACCGACTAAAAACACACGGAGTCCTTCCCAAGCGCCCATTGTCAGCCCTCGAAAGGATAACCCCAGGGTAGCCGAGGAGGGTTAATTAATGTTCAAAAAAATATATATACCTACAGTTTAATAAAAAATTTAAAGCAATTTCTTATATGCTGAACGTGTCCTGGTAGCTCTGTTGGTCAGAGTGTTCCCCCTGTAAGGGCCTGGTCCCGTCCTGGATGTTCCCTTTTTCCAAGTTAAATCTCTAATAATTAATAATACAAATATTCTACCACATTCTACACAGCGCTTTCTAGACCCAAAGTAAGCATACTTTCACTAGCTTGTGTTATGGGTTCTAGAATGCGGATAAACATACTTATATACTTTTTTTGTAAACATATACATATTA
Organism: Cybosia mesomella; assembly: GCA_946251805.1. NCBI lineage: Eukaryota > Metazoa > Arthropoda > Insecta > Lepidoptera > Erebidae > Cybosia > Cybosia mesomella. The sequence goes on from OX276395.1 coordinate 4,422,853, forward strand.
TACATAGAAACACTCAGACCATTGCAAATAAGACATATTCATGCATACAAATATTTGCACTGAGTGGGAATCGAACCCGCGCGTCCTTTCATAGCAGTCGAATGCACTGCCACGCCACAGAGGCCGTCAATAATGGCCGAGTGGCCAGCAGCCCATACAGAGTCGATCTGAATCGTCCTAGGAGCACCGCGGTAATTGGCGTGGAGCATTCAACGGACTTTACATAGCGTTAGATCGTTGCTAACTTGGCTTATCTAAATCCGGCTCGGTCTTAGCTCTACGCCCACTGCTACTGTCAAGAGTAGGGTGACCATGCAAAACTGTAGAAATTCGCGAGACATAATGCGAAAATATAGAACATTAAACTTTCACCCAGTCATTGCAGTTTTAAAAAAACCACCCTGTATATACAATTTTTTTTTTTTATTAACCATTCATTCTATTATTAAGAATCCTTTTCAAAATTCAAGTTAAAGTCTGATAATAATCTATTGTCTATTAGTATGTAACTTCAAATATTTAAAACAAATAAAGTAACAACATTTTTTTCACATACAACCTCACCAAGTAGAAAAAACAAATGCTACACCGGATGTCAATATTTGAAGCGTTAACTTGTCACTTCCGGTGTCTAATAGTACCTCTGTGTTTAAAATTAGAACAAGAGTATCTTTGTGGTGATTAGTTGGGTAGATTTATCTGTTTTAGGGTTCCATTGCCAAATGGCAAAAAACGGAACCCTTATAGATTCGTCATGTCTGTCTGTCTGTCCTTCCGTATGTCAAAGCCACTTTTTTCCGAAAGTATAAGAAATATGCTGTTGAAACTTAGTAAGTAGATGTATTCTGTGAACTGCATTTAGATTTTCACACTTAAATAGATGAAATCAATAAATTTTGTGGGTTCCCCATACTTAGGAACAACCCAAATTTTTTTTTTTTTTCATCAAACCCAACGTTCAATAGACAGGTCTTCAAAAATGATATTGAGGATTCTAATATTATTTTTTTCTAAACTGTACAGTTTGCGCGAGAGACACTTCCAAAGTGGTAAAATGTGTGCCCCCCCCCCCCTGTAACTTCTAAAATAAGAGAATGCTAAAAATAAAAAAATATATGATGTAAACTTCCACCGAAAATTGGTTTGAACGAGATCTAGTAAGTAGTTTTTTTTAATACGTCATAAACCGTAAACCGCAATTTACCTTCCATTCAGTCAACTCTAATACAAAAATTTTACTTGCTGCTACGGAACACTTCATGGGCGAGTCCGACTCGCACTTCACCGGTTATTTTTTTGTATCAGATGAGAGATAGCAGGAGCTGTTTTTCTGCGGGTTTTACGTCAGTTTATACGTTTTTAAACTTGCTTCTTTCATCATCCTCTTAGCGTTGTTCCCGGTTGGTCAGCCCAGGATTCGCTTACTACTTCACATCCTCATGTTTTGACTTATACGACTTTTATGGGAGCGACTGTCATCTGACATCCAACTCTAAGAGAAAAGCGTGCTCCAGTCAGAGACTAAGAGCCTCGTCCGTCAGTCAGCAGGAGTACGGGCTTGCAGATGAGGTTTGGCTTGGCTTCGAAGGTATTGGTAAGGTCCAAAATACTTTCTCTCCTTCTTTATTCCGAAGCAATTTAGCAGTCCACTGACGGAACCAAACATCTTAAAAGAACGCATAACGCTTTTTCTCCTAATTCCAAAAAACTCCTATCGCAAGCCGATTTTAGAAGTTTGGTTCAAAAACAAAATATCCTATTATATGGTCACCCTAACTCCCTAAGCACTTGCACCTAAAGTTTTACAATCTGCCAATTTATTATCATTTCTTTTCACTGTAACTCATACCTTATTTCTAGTTGCACAAAGTTTGAATTCCTATGAAATAAAACTGCAACTATGATTATCTAAATTATGATGTCAATACCGTTGTCCGGAGCAATTTGGTATTGCCAAACGCTGCTCAGCTTTGAGATAAGAACTTAGTACATATCTTGTGGAGTAGTTGTTTGTAAACAGAACAACATTGTTGTTCTAATAGGTTCGACGTGCGTAGGTGAGGCCCTGACATCAAACATTGCATTAGTCTTTGTGTTGCTATGTATAAAATTTATGTATTTACAAAAAATATATATTTAAGTATGTTTATCCGTCTACTAGAAACTTTAATACAAGCTATGATTAGTTTGGGTATATATAGTCCTGTGTAGATAGTCTTAGAATATTTTTTTATTTGCTTCTGGCTTGTAACCCTTCAATGTGTTACTTAAATGTTGAAAACATCTAGAACCTGAATGATATTGTTGGAAGTTTACGCGAAAGTCACACATTGAGATAAAACTATTCTTAACGGATACTATCGCGGTTTATTTGATTTTATTTTATTATTTACATTGGATTGAGAGAATTGAATTGAGTCTCGCCGTGACCATGACTGCTGAAAAGCAACCGAAAACTCTTATTTTAGAAGTTACAGGAGGGGACACACATTTTTTCACTTTAGAAGTGTCTTCTTCTTGTTTAGAAATCTCAATATAATTTTGAAGACCTATCTATAGATACCAGTATGGGTTTGATAAAAAAAAATTGAGTAAGTATGGGGAGCCCTTTAAATATTTTTTTCTTTTTGTGTATGAAAATCTTAATGCGGTTCACAGAATACATCTACTTACCAAGTTTCAACAGCATAGTTCTTATAGTTTCGGAAAAAAATGGCTGTGACATGCGGACGGACAGACAGACAGACATGACGAATCTATAAAGGTTCCGTTTTTAGTCATTTGGCTACGGAACCCTAAAAAACATCAAATTAATCGTGATAGAATCCGTTAAAAGTACTTTTATTTCAATCTAAAACCTACCCCAGGCAGAGGAATATTAATTCATCATAATCCAATCGCCATTCCTGGTTGCATCCAAAGGTCGCACTTTGCGACCTGGAGTTCGCTCTCTTACTCTCTTTTACCAGGATTTGGTTTATTTGACTTTAACCCGACAGGAAAGCCTGCGCCTGATTGTACAATCAGGCGCAGGCTTTCCTGGTACCAGTTTGCAGGTAAGGTAGATTTGGGCATGGTATCAAGATCATGATGGCGCCCCATGTTATGAATACCCACAAATTCCATTAGATAGGTACTTGTGTTTTTCGGTCTTGTGTAACAGAGGCAAAGTCTACTTATTGCATTCAACCTGATATTTTTTCTATTTTATGGTTTATAAAAAAAACACGCGATAGAATCCCTCGAAATTAGTTTTATTTCGCGTTAACTATCGAAAATATCATCAATCTTGTCTACCATGTTAACAAAATAAAAAGGTCATTGCCCACTGCTATGCAATTTTAATCCATTACTTTTTGCCCTCATACGAGTACGTTCCTGTACATAAACTGAAGACGAGTCTAATCACGATACAGTCATCAATCGGGAAGCATAGTAATATATTTTAATTAACAGCAACGTGGGCGCGAGTGATTGAGAGCCTTCACTGTGACAAAAAAGACTCACAGTGCGGCTGAACCCTTAACGAGTACTTCAAACACTAATGTGTGTTTGTGAGTACGTTTATGTGTTTGTGTTAGTGTGGGATCTTTTACGCACGGTCGATGGTGGTCCGCAAACTAAATAATAGGGGTGAGGAACTGTCGATAGGTAAGTTATCGAAAGTTCTATCAGGATATCGATGTTAGAGCTATCTTTTAAATCAATTAGATGTTTTTTTTTCAACTAGGGACAGATTTCAAGTTACCTGAATAACGGTTTTAGTTAATTAAATAGAATAAATAATAAACAATAAAAAAATAGAAGTCTGCCCGTGACCGTGACCATGGCTACTGAAAAGCAACCGAAGCGTCGTATTCAGTGTAAATAATAAAATAATATCAAATAAATCGCAATAGAATTCGTTAAAAATAGTTTTATTTCAACGTGTGACATTCGCGTAAGCATCCGAAAATATCAAATAAAAAATTCTTCGCACAATACGGTAATATCTTTGTAAATTAAGATTTGATAGTTTTCTCATAAGGTATAATCATTTGGGGTTAAAGGGTTTTATATCAATTTATATAGAACCCTTGATGAAACTACTTTTACCTAGCATACAATCGACAATAAAACAAATTAAAACCTTCACAAAAAGACTAAAATACATTTATACAGTCACTCCTCTTACACAATGGGGTAGGGCGATACGTCATGTTTCTACTTGCTACGGTCCTGGCATACAACTTGAGCTTTTATACTTTCCTAGTTTATTCCATACATATACGCCGATTACCGCTTTCTCTTGACCTGGCCTACCTTAAAATATCGACGATCTGTTTGCGCTTCAAATCACAAAAAAACGTTGTTAATTTATCGATAGAAAGTTCAAAATAGAATGCCATCACTTATGAATAACTTATAAGTGCGTTGTAATTGATCTAACTGATATACTTCTACTTAAACTGATTTATTTTATGGAATATGTTTTACATCCTCGCGCTTCATATCCCCAAATGGTAGCTAATTTTAGGTCCTCAGGAAGACAACAATATTGAGTCTTAATGTATCGCATAGGGAGTTTAAAAATTTGTAAAATATCTTATTTTTTGGTGGCACACACTATAACGTGTATAGTTTTATTCGTCCGAGCCAATCCTGATTGCATTTCAATTGTATTTTACTCTCCTACTTCTTTTGTTAATAATTTGATATGATTGGCTGTTATGGGAGTAACTGCCGTCGCACCCTTAAACCCCGAAAGAAGTGACTGTGAAGCAGAGTGGTATCCGGGCTCTGAAGTGTAAGCTTTGGATGATGATAATCCTACTAGGATGGATGTTTGTTACTCTTTCACGCAAAAACGTCTGAACGGATCTGGCTGAAATTTTGTAGAGGGATAGACTATAGTCCGGAATAACATATAGGCTACTTTTCATCCCGGGAATAGGTTCCCATGGGTAATGGGAACGGGATCAGAATTCCACGCGGGTGGAGCCGCGGGCAACAGCCTGAATCTCATATAATATCACTGTCATAATCATCATCTCAGCGTGGCTCCAAGTTGCATTCAAGGCATCTTCCTTGGAGCATCCTTCAATCATCAGGTATACCGGCTTATAGGGAGGTTGGCTCGTTCCCAAAGCTCTTGGTGGAGAACCATACACTCCATATATCACTGCCTTATTCTTAATTCAAGTTTTCTGCAACAACATTAATGGCCAAATGACTTCAATTGACAATTACCCGTAAGTAAAATCAACATTCAAACAAGTAGCCTACAATAGTCATACTCACAATGGATACAAATCAGCTGATCAATAACACATGCGAGCTGCGTACGCGCATCGCAAACAAATGTACAAATACTCGTACACTACACAATGACCGCTGTGAGAATTCGGTTCAATGAAAGATATTTTATAGGTTTTTAAATATGGAAGCTGTTTGATTTTATTTCAATTCTAAAATATAGACAGAGCATATTTCATCAACCATATGGTTTTTGAGGTTTATTGATAGTAGAGGAAGCTCGTGAAGTGTTTAAGGATAGAAGCAGATGGTGGGCTATTTTCCCTGCCTACCCCCAACGGAAAAAGGCGTGTCATTCAATCTATACCAATATCGATAATTTGAAAATTTAAAACATAACTACACATTGGCGTAGAAAATCCGGTATTTAGATTTTTACGATGTTAATATACTTACCTACTCAGTGATACTTTTGAATTAAAGACAAATCTAAAGATATTTCATTGATCGAAATAGGTTTATCCATTTACTAGTTATGAGGAAACACAGGGACGGATATCGTACATACAGGTAAAAGACATAACATTCCCTTTTTGGCTTCACCGCATTCATTCATTCATCTGTTCAAAGGGACTAATTCCACCCGCACTCCCACTACTGTAACTTCTGTGCACCAGGATCAACAGTACACCACACACTAATACACAAAACACAGCGTAATTACAAGTCAAGTCGTCAAGTCCAACAAAAAGTTGGAAGCAGCATCGAAGTTCAGAAATAAATCAAAAGTAAATTGAAGAAGTTAGAAGTTTAATTAAAATACTTACAACAACATTCACAAACTAAATAATGTGCAAAGTCATTTCATAACAACCAATGTCAGAATGGGTACCTCAGTGTAACTGAACGTACTAGTTGGCACTCGCCGAGGCCGCTTCGCTTAACAAACATTGCAAAAAGACAAACGAAACGAAGCGGTGGACGGCAGAGGTATATTTATGATTTCACGGTATCTTGGCCCGTCATCGCTAGTTTGTCAAATTCCTACGAAGAAGTAGAGATGGCTGTTTATCAAGGAGGCCGAGAGAAATTCACTTTCTATTGCTGGCTATAACGCCTGTGGAAAAGTCTGAAATGTATGAGAGTGACATTAGTTGTCGTGTAACAAATATCACACAAAGTCACATTCTATTGGCTCTAACCCCAGTGGAAAAGTTTGAAATGTATGCGAGTGACATTACTTGTCATGTAACAATTGATCTGACACAAAGTCACATTCTATTGGCTCTAACCCCAGTGGAAAAGTTTGAAATGTATGGGAGTGACATTACTTGTCATGTAACAAATAATGTCACACAAAGTCACATTCTATTGGCTATAACCCCAGTGAAAAAGTTTGAAATGTATATGAGTGACATTACTTGTCATGTAACAAATAATGTCACTCAAAGTCACATTCTATTGGCTCTAACCGCAGTAGAAAAGTTTGAAATGTATGGGAGTGACATTACTTGTTATGAAACAAATAATGTCACACAAAGTCACATTCTATTGGCTATAACCCCAGTGGAAAAGTTTGAAATGTATATAAGTGACATTACTTGTCATGTAACAAATAATGTCACTCAAAGTCACATTCTATTGGCTCTAACCGCAGTGGAAAAGTTTAAAATGTATGGGAGTGACATTACTTGTTATGTAACAAATAATGTCACACAAAGTCACATTCTATTGTCTCTAACCGCAGTGGAAAAGTTTGAAATGTATGGGAGGGTCATTACTTGTCATGTAACAAATAATGTCACACAAAGTCACATTCTATTGGCTCTAACCCTAGTGGAAAAGTTTTTAATGTATGGGAGTGACATTACTTATCATGTAACAAATAATATCACACAAAGTCACATTCTATTGGCTCTAACCCCAGTGGAAAAGTTTGAATTGTATGCGAGTGACATTACTTGTCATGTAACAAATAATATCACACAAAGTCACATTCTATTGGCTATAACGCCTGTGGAAAAGTCCGAAATGTATGTGAGTGACATTATTTATCGTGTAACAAATAATGTCTCTTATGGTTATGTCGGACTTGAACCTACTAAAACCGCACGCCGTCTCGGGTCTTCAGATGCGGGTGTAAACACGGTCATCTCCGGTTTCGAGATGATCCCCAGTGTAGAAAATAAATCGAAAAACTAGCAATCGACTTGAACTAGTTCTATATTATCACAGTTTATACCTTGGAGCTTGTGATTCACTTTCCACCCCTTAATTGATTACGCTTATCTTGGCCTTTGCGGGAGCGACTACAATCTGATGCTCCAACCCCGATATTATAAGGCTGCGCCAGAGCCCGAGCATCATCATCATCATTCTAGCGTTGTTCCAAGTAGCATTCAAGGCTTTCACCTCGAAGCCCAGGGTTCGCTTCCCCCTTCTCCGCTTATTGGTTTCAATTATACAGCTTTTTGAGCGCGTACCGTATGAATCCCCAATCCCGAGTAGAAAGCCTGTGCCGGAGTCTTGTCCATAAATCAATATATAATATACAGGGTGTCCCGAAGCTATGCCACTTGGAGGGTAAGTAGCTTAAATAAAGTAGATATTAGATAGGAGATAATTTTACTGAAAGATCACTACATTTTAATTTTAATAACAGTTTAAACTGCATTAAAAGATTTTCGAAAATACGCTTGCTGCACTAGGCAATCGGACTGGCTACCAAGTCTGTTAGAGAGATTTGATTCTTAAAAAAAGTAATAGCCATAAAAGTACTGGAAGTTTTTCTTTTTAGCCGGTTCGATTACCGAATGCGGCGATAAGAGAGTTTTTGAAAATCTATGTCTGCAATTTAAATGATTCTTAAAATCAAAACGAACTCTTCTTTTAGTAAAACTGTCTTACCTCCATAGGTATCTACATAATGTCAGGAATATACATATACAGATCAAAATCAAGTTGAACCAACTCGATAATCGCTCATCGGTTAACTTTTAACTTTCCATTTCGCAAACAATGAATGCCGTATCCATTTTGTTTTCGTTCGTGGTTATATTAGCATAGTCAGCGTAGGCACGAGCGGAGCTACGCGGAGATATAGTACAGATGTGTAGCAGAGAGAATGTGCCGTGTGGTTTTTGATAAAAGTACTGGGTACATTTAAACATCATCGTCTTCGGGATGTTACAGGTTGAATACAGAGTCTGTTTACTCATTCTGCTCCCTTTTATTTGGCTTATAGCGAGCGACTGCCATCTGACCTGACAACTCAGAGGACTGAGAGGAAAACCTGCACCAGAGCCTCGTCAGTAACAAGTATATCGGCTTGTAGGTGAGGTGAGCTTGGCTTCGTAGGTCTTAATTAGTCGCCAACTTTATTTGTGTGGACTATTTCCTTTTTAACCTGGGAACAACCCGTATTAACTACCGAAGTCAAAGAACAGCAGGAACCTTCTTATAATATGGGAATAATAATTTGTTAACACTATTTTCCTTTACCCAACGAAGTTCTGTAGTTAGACTAGTTTTGGGACTTTTTAGGGCTCAAACTACCCGTATCGACTACCATAGATTCTCGAATGGCAACCGCGACCGACGGTTTAAAGGGGTCTCGAAGTAAATACTTAAAGTATTTAATAGTAAGTTCTTAAATTTTACAATAAAATTGTTGATAACGTACTTATCATTTAATCACTATAAATTAAAGAAATTCAATTGCGACATCATTTGCCATATAAGGATAGCGCCGGACAGGAAATCCTACTTACTAAGCGTCAGTTGCCATTTACGGAAATTTAATTACTATCAATAAAACTTCGTTAAAATTGCTTCCAACCACAACAGAAGTTCATAGTTCATTAATAAAGTGCTTATTTGGTCATTATCATCATTTTAACGTTGTTCCCGGCTGCGTCCGAGGCTTTAGTCTTGGAGGAAGGGGTATGTTTACTTCTTGTCATTTTGTTTTGTCTTATACGATTTTTATGAATGCTACTGCCGTGTATCACCTACCCAAACAAAAGGATGAATATTGAAATAAATATCGAATTTTATTGAATAATTTGACTAACAGAGGAAGCAGTTTCAAAGCTAGAATATAACATTCTAACGGAACGCTTTTGAGGTATCCCTTTTTTTTTTTTTTTAACGTGCAGAAATCCCTTCGGATACCCCCCGCCGGCCAGCGGGGGTGGTTATATCGTGTCTCGACTAAAACCGCACGGTGTCCTCCCCAAGTGTCCGTTGCCGGGCACCCCGGGTAAGCCCTCGAAAGGATAACCCCAGGGTTGCCGGCGGACTTTGGCCGCCACCGCGGCCTCGCCTGGTGGGGTCGGGTTTTATCCCGCTTCGGTGGGTTGGCAGGCGTGTGTAGGGCACACACGACACACCTCCGCCACGGCCTGCTTCTGTAAGGATGGCGAGTCGGCCAACTGCCGTCCTGAGGCCCCGATCATCCCTGCCTTAAGCTCGCATGTTCCTTGTTTACGAATTATTTAGTAGTACAAATATTAGGTCGTTACATATGAAACTGCCGATTTTCTTGAAGAAATTGGAGGTAGCCCAATTTTCAGTACTAACATCTTTTGCATATTTTTTAGGAATGACAAATCCAAATTTTATGATTTTTTGTGTATGAATGAGACAACATTAAGCTAACAAACAGCAACTTTTATTACATTTTTGAAAAGTGACAGCTGCTAAGTAATACGAAATTTATCATCAAAATGGATAGCATTTAGGAAGTACTGTTTTTGAAGATCGAATTCATTTATCAAGCGGCCAATAAAAACCAAATTTAATACAGAGTTGTTAAAACTTGAAATCAACTTTCAAACAAAATATAAATAATGGAAATAGCTATTAAATTACTGGAATAACGAACTCATGAATTTGTAGTTATTAGTTAGTTTAAATGAAATGAAAAGATAATTAGACACAAAAGTTTATTAGCACCGGTAACTTACAATAGCATACTCAAGTTGGTTAATAATAACTAACTCTCATTTTTCATTTTAACTGCAACATACAGGCACATACATTTACATATATCGATTACAATGTAACAGACAAAGATTAAAATGGTGTAAATAGTTCTGCAAAAAGAATATTTGCATTCTGTATCTACAATACAATTGTGACCACCCGGTGGGGTACTCGTTTTACTTAGGTACCTCTAGCTGTACCCATGCTGTGGGCATTAATAATGCGAATTGAACTAGGTACTACCCATGTCGGAGGTTGTTCAACTGGGTAATATCACCCGGGTGAATAAAGTGGAATTTAAAGTTTCTTTATTTCACTTCGGAACATTTTACCTGTGTTCATCAAGGTGAAATCGTGGAATATAATTATTTTAATAGCTTATACAAAAAAGACGTTTCGTAATAGAATGATCTCTCTCGTATGAGCTCACATTTTGTGTCTCTCTTTTATACATAGGTTTTATACATACCATACCAAAAAAAAAACAGCCCGCTGAGTTTCTTGCCGGAGTCTTCTCAGGACAGGGCCGCGTTTCGAACCGGTGGTCCATTTGCCAAACATTAGATTAATTTTTTTATGACGTTTTGTAAGTGCCGTATTAATGGTCTATACAGAATAAATGGTTTTTGACTTTGACTTTGACTTTGACATCCTCCTCCGAGGCTTTTCCGAACCCAGTTGAGGTTCACTTTCAGTGTAACGACGACCCGGACGAACTTCGCGACTGCTATCTGACTTTTACAACCAACTGTCGATATCGAAGAGAGAGATAGGTTTAGTACATACCAACACTTCTTAACACTACAGATTTAGATCGGAAAAAGAGAACATCTAGAACGGGACTTGAACCCGCGACCAGTGCCTTACAGGAGGAATGCTCTGACCAGCTGAGCTATCTAGACACGTCCCAGATATTCGAAATTCTCCGATATATTATATACGTCTTAAGGCGACGCTGGAGCAAACAATATTTAAATGTGTAAAAAACAATGTTTAAAAATGACTGTAAAGTTATTCATTGTTTCCATAGTTCGTAAGAATTACGGTAGATGGCTCCAGCGTCGTATATAATATATCGGAGAATTTCGAATATCTGGGACGTGTCTAGATAGCTCAGCTGGTCAGAGCATTCCCCCTTTAAGGGACTGGTCGCGGGTTCAAGTCCCGTTCTAGATGTTCTCTTTTTTCGATCTAAATCTTTTAAAAAAGTAAGCATACAAAATGCTTAAAAATTTAATAGAACTTCTTAACACTGTCAAATATGTTTATGTTAAAGTACGTCAACCAGATATTTAACTAGTTTATTCGTTTTTTGAATTATCGGATACTCAAATAAACTGTGCTGTCAAAATACGACAACGGATACAAAACCTAAAGTTTCTTAAAACGATACTACCCCTCATTTTAGGAAAAACATTTATAGCTAGCAACACTGAGTTAAGACGGAAGTAGTAACTATCTCAAGTTTATGTTTTAGTACAGTTAGTCAGTTGTATTCATTGATGTAATCAACCTTTAGGAGAACTTTTATGCGATTCTTGGTACTTAATTATTTTTTATAGCGTAATTGATTGTATATAATTATATAACACTACACTTTTCTTAACGAGGAATAAATAAATCTATTCTAGGATTTAGGTAGCATAACTAACTTGTACTATGGGTTCTAGAATGCGGATAAACATACTTACATTTTTACAAATACATAATTGTGAGGAAGAGGGGAGGACTCTCCGGTTGCTCCGGTACCTCCCAGGGGTAGGTTTTTCTTTGGATCTATATGCATTTCTCGAAGGTTTTTCTTGGACTGTATAATATCAGGTGAAGAACAGCCCTATCCTATACCCACGAGAACAGATGGGATATCTACCAAATAGACCAAAAAAAATTGCCCGCTGAGTTTCTTGCCGCAGTCTTTTCAGGACCGCATTTCGAACCTTTTGCTAGTATAGTTTTTTCAATTAAATTTTTTAAGCATTTTGTATGCTTACTTTTTTCTAAAGATTTAGATCGGAAAAAGAGAACATCTAGGACTAGATGGCTCCAACGTCGCCTTAAGACGTATTAATGTATCGGAGAATTTCGAATATCTGGGACGTGTCTAGATAGCTCAGTTGGTCAGAGCATTCCCCCTGTAAGGGACTGGTCGCGGGTTCAAGTCCCGTCCTAGATGTTCTCTTTTTCCGATCTAAATCTTTAGAAATTAGTATAGTTTTTCTACGTTTTGTAAGTTCCGTTTTAATGTCTATACAGTATAAATGATTTTAGATATTGACTTACTACCACACACACTCGACTTTACACCACAGTATTTATTCAATTATAAAGTATAATAAAGTCTCTATAACTAAAAAATCAGACATTTTGTTTTATAATGTTGGAAGTTTACGCGAATGTCACACCGTGACCATGGCTGGTGAAAAGCAACGGAAAAGTCGGGCTCAATGTAAATAATGAAATAAAATCAAAGAAATCGCGATAGAATAGTTTTAATCGAAAAAAAATCGACGTAACCTCCCCCGCTGGCCGGCGGTGGGGGGTACCTGAGGGGACGCACAGAAAAATAAATAGGTCCGCTCTCCTACTCTTGATCATGTGATGGTTGATTGATTTATAAATTACAGTTGAATTACAGGTGTAAGTCTAATTTCTATCTGCAGAAGGTATTGGCAATTTTTTGCGTGCAGAAATCCCCCCTGTCGGCCAGCGCGGATGGTTATGTCGGAACCGAACCGACTAAAACCGCACGCTGTCGCGGGTCTTCAGATGACGGCGTGTGAGGTGGCTTATAAGGCATAAGCCCGGCTGACACCAGCTGAGAGTGTGAATCGAAGAGAAGAGGCGTAAGGCATAAGCTGTAAGACATAATCAAAGCAAAATCGTAAGCAACGATGCAATTTTTGTTTGAGAACGCGCTCGCCTCAAGCTTGCCTTAAGCTCGCACCTTCTGTATAATTCAAGCGTGGGGGCGCCAAAATTCATTACCTATTTCTTTCTCTCTTCCTCTGTGCCCAAATCGCGATATTGTTGTTCTAAACAGATTGATTGAACGCATAGTTACTCATCTCCATGTTAGTGAAACCACGCCTTAAACGATTATTATTAAGTAATTGTTGACAATCTTTTTCGTCCTTAGTTCATACGTATACTATAAATATTACTTAACCGTTAATTTAATATGAACAACAAAAACATACATATACCTACTTATGCATTTTTGCCTCCGGGATAGGCAATGACAACAGCCCGCGATTTTGTTTTGTCCTTGCATATTTATTTCATTTATTTATTATACACTTTATTGTACACCAGGTAAACATAATATACATAAGTATCATAAAATTAGAGGAGGAAGCAGTACAATGGGCGGCCTTATCGCTTAAAGCGATTTCTACCAGGCAACCTTTGGATGGTAATGTGTTGGTAGGATTGAGCGGTAGTTGTTTGGCGTACTAATTGTAGCTAAATATAATAGGTACATAATACACATAAACATTAATACCTAAATTATAATATATATATATCTAAATATCTATCTAAATATCGACCTATATATACATTCAAACAAATAATGTATACCTACATATATTATAATATATACCTATACATAAAATATACTACACATAGTTACCTAAAAATATGTTAACGCATTTAAAAAAACTTGCAATAGAACAACATGTTCACAGCGACAAATAGTGTTCCCTTACCATTGACTTAAAATTGGCTAAAGTCTGAGCTTTTCTTATGTCCACTGGCAGCTTATTCCAGAGACGAATGGCTGTAACTGTGAAGGAGTTGTCGTAAAAAGCTGTTGTATGCAACGGCATCTTCAGTCTTAAGTTTTCTGATGACCTTAAACATCTCGTATGAGTATCGTGAAGGAACTCGAAACGTCCTTTAAGATAGGAAGGGGTTGAAGGGTTAAATAATATCTTATATAGCAAACAAAGGATGTGAGTATTCCGGCGAAGTCGGATAGGTAACCACTTAAGCTCTGTTCGAAACTGAGAAATATGATCATATTTGCGTAAACCAAATATGAATCTTATACAGACATTTTGGAGACGCTCAAGCTTATCCAACTGGTTTTCGGTTAAATCAAGATAGCTGACGTCTGCATAATCAAGAATGGGTAGTAGCAATGTGTTTGCAAGCGAAATTTTGGTTGCAATTGGAAGGAAGTTTTGCAACTTTCGTAGTGATCCCATCGACGCAAACATACGTCACCAGCCTCCTCTACTGTCATTAAACCTTTTCACACACCAGTTTTGTGTGCTTTGGCCTTCATTCATTAACTCATTCATCTTAGTTTCTGCGTCCCGTTCCAAATTCGAAATTGAACATTCATTCCCGCCTCACCCAGGAACCGTGACACAACATTTATTGAAAACAATTTATCTACAGTTGAAATAGTCTAAGTGCATTTTGACAGCTGTCGTTTAGTGTTGGGTGTCTACAAATCGATTGTGAGGATAATCGATTGCAGTAGATTTGCCTCCGTCAAACCCCTCCGGCGCCGAAAAATACATTTCATGAAATTTCGACAATTTTATACAATATGTATGTAGTAGGAAATATTTGAAAATAATATAATTTATTTATTTGCCTGAAATTCAAATGACAATTGTACAAAACGTACAATTATACAAGTTGCTTAGGAACACAACAGTGACTTTTCGAGATAATTTATATAAAAATAATCTATCTAATACGTGAGCTCGAAACTATGACTGACGAAATGTAAGTGCATAATTCAGAAGACCTCTGCCTACCACCTTGGATATATATATATATCTGTGATATCTGTATGTTAACGCTAAACAACCCGGGCTATAAAGTTTCAAAATTGAAAATCGTAAAAGTAAAGTGGTACCTATTTTTTTTTTTCGTGCGGAAATCCCTTCGGATACCCCACGCCTGCCAGCGACTAGGTATGTGCTAGTCAAACTGCTTTCGTTGGCGACTGTACTTGCAAAATTTAATGCAAAATTTACCAATCTAACAACTAATATACTATATAAATTATGTAACATAATATAATCATTAATCGGTATGTTCGAACAATTGTTGAATTTGTACTATATACCGAAATTTATTACTTTGTCCTTGTCACAAACTCGAATCGTAAGCGCATTTGATTTTAAACTTTGTACCTTTATGATAAAGTTATTGTTTCTTTGGGATTCATTGATTATCTTTACGGTTATGTTGGATATTGTATGCTAAACAGTTGAGGGTAGAAAGACATTAATGATCTTTGCAATTTATGACATTATTGTTTTCATACATTGTTTTAAGGAAAAATAAAATATTAATTAACACAATTTTAAATCGCAATTTACATTCTAGTTAGTAGTTTTCATTACATGTTATGTAGGGCATATCCAATGGACTTCAGTAAGATAGGAAGAGCCAAAAAGGCTGGACGTTGTAATAGACAATGACTCCTATGTATAGTTAAGTACTTTTTTTTTCGTGCGGAAATCTCTTCGGATACCCCCCCGCCGGCCAGCGGGGGTGGTTATGTAAAGCTTGAACCGACTAAAACCGCACGCCGTCTCGGGTCTTAAGATGCGACGCTAATAGTTTTTATGGGAAAATAAATTAGTTTCGCGAAAGACCAATAATGCGCAACTTTATGTAGCTGTTATACAGATAACATTACAAAAAGGCGCGCTTTTATCTACATATACAGATAGGTGTCAAAATTCATTTACTCGTTTATTTTTTCTGTGACCCGTTCGAAATTCAAAATTCAAAATTCATTCCCGCCTCGCCCAGGAACTGTGACACAATTTTCGTTCTTAACTAAACTGTCTAGTAGTATAATCTAGCACCCCTCCCCCAAACCGGGGCAAGACGGGGACACCGTGGTTCCCAAACCCGAGGGGGCCATCTCGAAACCGGAGATGGCCCAGGGTCAGTCGGGGTGCGCGGGATATGCTCTATGGGCAACGTTACACCCGGGCGTCTGAAGACCCGAGACCACGTGCGGTTTTAGTCGGTTCAAGCCCGACATAACCGCCCCCGCTGGCCGGCGGGGGGGTATCCGAAGGGATTTCCGCACGAAAAAAAAAGAAAAAAAAAGGGTACACATAGAATTCACATAAAATGTAGTACATTCATGAAAAAGAGCCCGGTTGATGGTAATATCGTTACCCCCTATTACGTGAGACAGAAAAAGTGACAGTGTGTGGTTTTTATTTGTAAATACCTACATACACAGAAACTAGACCAGTACAAATAAAAGCAGTGCATACACATACAAATATACACACTTAGAGAGAATCGAACCCGCGACTTCTAACGTAGCAATCGAAGGTCCTCTCGCCATGCAAATGACACCTTCACGCCCGTGCAGTCAGTTTTAATCTATACATATAAATAAAATTGGAGTGTCTGTTTGTAATATTGAAATAACCGTTTTTTACTACATATATATGAATATACGGTACATACACCAAAATAACATTATTTACAATTTTTGTCTGTCTGTCTGTCTGTCTGTCTGTCTGTCTGTCTATCTGTCTGTTTGTTCCGGCTAATCTCTGAAATGGATGGACCGATTTTGACGGGAATTTCACTGGCAGATAGGTAATATAACAAGGAGTAACATAGGCTACTTTAATTAATAATTAGGATTCTGCGCAAAAAAAACTAAAACCATAGAAATCTTAATCTACGCGGACGAAGTCGCGGGCACAGCTATTGTAAATATAGGTCGCCATTATAATCAACTACGTTTAACTACAGAATAATTTACTTACATTTGTTATAACGCAAGGCCGTCGTGGGAAATGTCAGGAATTTGACTTTATAATACAAACGAGCTATGTCAAATAAAGTAGGTATTTATTTAGTAAATGACTGTTATGTCTTGTTATGTAGGTAGTAATAGGCTGGCTGTACCGTACGGAACAAAAAAATTGGTATCACGAAAGATCCTCGACCATCAAACACGCGCAACTTTTTGTAACTCTCATAAAAATTCAAAAAAGTACGCTTTTTCCAATACAGAAAATTCAATAACTCATTTAAGTGTTTGATTTCTGCGTCGAATTCCAAATTCGAAATTTAAAATTCATTCCCGCCTCACCCAGGAACCGTAACACAATTTTTATTTTTTAACTGTTTTAAATCATTTGTTTACTTACACTGATGATCCCGACGTTTTGTTTGCTATTCATCAACGAAGATCACGAAGCTATGAAGAATAAAAAAATAACTTTGTCTTCAACAAAATAACTATCTAAGGAAATATACAATGACTCCTTGTATACAAGACAAACAGTTCAGAACTAAAAGTGAGTCACATTCGAGGGTGAGGCAGGAAGTGGGGAGTAGTACGGGAAGCCTCACCATAGATTCATAATTTTGGTGCCCTTACACTACTTCAGAGATGTCAGCTGATGATCTCATATAAAATCGTATAAAATAAATTTAATATACTCTATGGATATGATAGCAACATAAATTGGCGCCAAAATTGTGTACAGTAAGCATCCAAAAATCTATACCAATTTTTTTGTTCCGTACAGCCAGTCTACTGTAAATAGAAGTCATTGGAAATATAACACTTTTTTTTTTACTAAACGAAATTACTATTATTCTTATTGCTTACATTAGGAGTGGGTTCATATCGGTAGTGGAACCACTAACGTACCTACGGTTCTAAAAAATTAAAAACGAAAATACCTGCAGCAGTTACTTTTTATAGTCCTGTTTATCTAATATGGAGCAATAATTCATTAAACTTTCACTACTTGTATAAAAAGACGAACCATCTAGGAGGCTGCGTCGTGTTGGCTAACGGCTGAATAATCGAGATGTCAGATAAGAATGGTCTTACTATCAGTGACCTATATTACGAGCCAGCGAACGTCAAACTTTACGATAAACATTTGATTAAGTTGAAGTGTTATCTCTTGTAATAAAATTGTTTAATTATGCAAGTCATAATATGACACTTACGATAGTTAGAATTTATATATGTTCAGATAGGTAGAGCCGTTAAAGAGCGGGGTTTTAAAAATTCAGGCCACTCTTTTTGAATCTTTTTTTTAAGGAACTAATCCCAACCTCATTCCCATTGCCGTAACACCTGTACAACAGTAGTGACCCGTGAACACACTGAGTAATAACACTTAAGAAGTCCTAGCGACAGTTAAACTATCTTGGAACCTGCATCGAAATTGATCAGAAATAAATCAGGAGTCAGAAATAAAACATACATCACAGAATTTCGATATCGCAAGTGAGTTGTGAAGGTCAGGATGGCAGTCGTGACGAACCAACCCCAACTGAGTCGGGAAAAGGCGCGATGGATGATATCTTACAACAACAAGTCTTGGAATTTGGTTGCAGACAAGGGTTGCAGATTCACATTCTATTAAATGTGATGAAAAAATATACCTAGCCAAAACGTGAGGTGATATATCTCTGCATATACATGTATGAGAACAAGTGAATCGTGTGTTAAAAAAAATAATGAAAGAAATAAACGCTTGTTCCACTCGCATGTCCAGGCGGCCATGATAACCACTTACGTGACAAGTAGGTACTATCAAAACCAAAATCTTTAGCTGCGATTGAACAACGGATATTTTTATTACCGTCCTCACAACACAATTATCTAATAAATCAATCTTTAACTTTGAGAACCGTTGTCCAGCATTCACAACTGAACCCAGGGGTCAATGTGATAGAGATCAACCCACGGGAGGTACGTTATCGATCCTCATAATTAATTTTAACCCGTAATATCGCTACTGGAGGAATCTACAATTGGCATTCAACGCAAATTACTCAAATTCTCATGTTTTGCGTGAATAATGTTTTATGTATATCGAGATTTTGCTTTTGTGTGGTACTGTCTTGTCTGCTAATAGAAGTGGTTATATTAAGGCCCTGATATAGTCTGGGACAAACAACACAGTGTTGTCTTATTAGGGTTCCGTAGCCAAATGGCAAAAAACGGAACCCTTATAGATTCGTCATGTCTGTCTGTATGTCTATCCGTCCGTATGCCACAGCCACTTTTTCCGAAACTATAAGAACTATGCTGTTGAAACTTGGTAAGTAGATGTATTCTGTGAACTGCATTAAGATTTTTACACAAAATATAAGAAAAAACAATACATTTTGGGGGTTCCCCATACTTAGAACTGAAACTCAAATTTTTTTTTGCCAAGGTTCAAATATGTCGGTGAGTTAGACCCAAATGAAGTATAGGTTGTAATTAGAATTTCATAATGCGGGTAAACACGCTTAGACATTTTGGTTACTGTGAAGACGCAGGCGCAGCTAGTAGTTTCACATATCTTATTAAAAAACTTAAAACATCCGCGTTCACACTTCACTGTCATCTAATAAATGACAAACTTCAGTATATAGGAACGCATCCAATACTTTAATCTACGTTATCCACTATCTACCAATAAAAAACAATATCACGGGGCCTGGCCAACATGGGCCTTAATTACAGATCGGAGAATAAACCTTTAAAGGAATAAGCACTCTATCTTAATGCAGCTAGAGTTAGAAATTAATTGAGATATGTTCTCGTCTGTAATAAGCTTTCTAAAAAAATATATTCGACGGGTGTAATAAGGAATGTGGATCGCTCGTGAGAGGGTACTAAATCGAAATGTGTAGCTAATGTTTGGTGTTATGAAAAATGTTGGGCTTTTGAAAGTGAACTAGCCCATTCTTTTGAAGCCACATTCATTATTTAATTTCAATGTACTCCAAATACACAGGACGCATTTTTATGTTCCTTTGGTGCTGAACGCGGAGTGCGAAGTCGGACACAGTCGGGCTCAAAGAGCTCACGTCGTTGGTTGATAACTTCACGCCTGTATCCCGGAGATATGGGCAGAGGTGTATTATATACGCATTGGTTGATCTGTCCTTTTATTGGTTTTTTGGTTGGCTAGTCAGTGCAAATATATTATAATATATATAATATAATAAATATTCTACGACATTCTACACAGCGCTGAACCTTTTGACGTTTATTCAAGATTTTCAACGCACCCAGATCCCAGGAACCGTGACACAATTTTTGCTCTTAACAGCTTGTGTAGTTGCGTAGTTGCACAGAAGTCAATGTTGGGCCATCTCCGGTGTCGAGATGGCCCTCCGGGTTTGGGAACCACATTGTCCCCGTCTTGCCTCGGTTTGGGAGAGGGGCGCTAGTTGCCCCGGCGCCGTCCCGGCCTGCTTCTGTTGGGGTGACAGACGGCCTCACCTGCCACCCCCAGGCCTGCGCTCATGGAGGACGGAGGTCGTTAAGCGACCTCCGGCGCCTGAGTCGCCTGCGACGCGCGGCGAGCATATTGCGGGTTCGGTGGGCCGGGAGGGTTCTAAACCTCTCCCGGGCGCGCTCCGCCATCTCCTTCGCGAGCATTACATGCTCGCAGAAGGAGGTGGCGGCGGCCCACGCGCTCGCGCTCCGCACCATTGCCGCAATCATACTGCCGGAGAGGCTCGTACCTATGCCAAAATATTGATTAAATAAATTAACCTAATATTTTATAAAAAACCACAGGATGATTATCCTAACAACAGGAAATTAAAACAAACTTCAATCACTGACAATTTAATAGTCTCATTAAAATTAAAAGAGAGTCACAACATATATCGGGCCATAAACTATGCTTCGGGCTATACCACCGGCTGATAATTGACCTCAATGCCTATTTTACCTCAAAACATTAACTTTGACGGACGTAGAACAAGCAATTAACAGTCTTAGACAAATTGAAGATCTTTATCTATGTTAACCCGAATTCGCGAAAGAATTTATGTACAGTTAGACATGCTGTTAAATTTTGACTTATACGTCTCATTTCTTTATGAAATCTTCTTAATTAACATTTTAGAAAACCTTTAAATGTATCTTAACCTTTTATTCTTAAAAATATTTGCCCTTGAGGCGAATAATTTACATGTTCATGTCAATGACTTTAATGTACACTAGACAAGCAGTTCAGAACAAAAAGTGTGTCACACTTCGGGGGTGAGGCGGAAACGGGGGAGGAGTACGGTACGCCTCACCATAGATTCATAATTTTTGCGCTCTTACTCTACTTAACAGATGTCAGGTGATAACCTCATCAAAATATATATATTCTCAAATCAATCAATCCTCAAAAAATATATATTCTGTGGCTCTGACAGCAACCAAAAGTGGCGCCAAAGTTGTGTCATGTAGCATCCAAAAATCTATACCAGAAGTCATTGGTTCATGTCATATCTCAAAAAGATTCAAGAAATTCAATTTCGGTGGGCGAAATCCCGCAGCTTTTATTTGAACTGCAACTCAGTGATATAATTATTATTACGGTAAACATAAAAAATTAACGCGAAATACTCAATAAGACGTAAAATTCATAATTTAAAACGTCAATTGATAATATCCATACTAATAATTCAGCGAAAGTAGCCGCACTTTAAAAAAATACTGTGCTAAAATATGTTCACCACTAATTAAAACAAACCACAAACAGAAATGAGCTTTAAAGCATTCAAAATAAAGTCGGTTAATTATATGCGCATAATGCAAAGATACGTTAATACTAAAGTTTTGCATACTAATGACGCTTCTTGATTTTGAACATCAAGGAAACGAGAATTTTACCGTAATGTCGTAAAACATTGACGCTACCATTCGACTCGATAACAGAACATTTAGAATTAATAGGCCTCAGTTTTAAACACTGATAAAAAAGTAATTGGCTATAACTAACCCACTACTGCTTTTAGCGGGATTATGTCTATGGTTGAGTATGCAACCATAGATGAATAATGAAGATACCATGCTTGAAATGAACAACATTAATATGGCAGAAAACGAATGAAAGTCGCAGTAAGGGGTTAATTCAAGATCTTCGGGGCTCAAGACAATTTCACCTGCACGCAGTTACACCTGATTGACGGATACAGCACTGGCGCAGGCTTTTCGGGGGTTCAGCCAGTATTTTTAAGTATGAATTAAGTCAATCGTTTTGCAAAAATAATATTCGTACAAGATTTTATATTCAGGCAACATTTTGAATATTCAATATAGAGGCAACTTTATGTGTTCATCTTTTGGCGGGAACTTAATACGGACGCCTACTTAATGTAAAAAAGAGAAACAATTTAACAGCCGTTCAAAAAATTAAAAAGACATATTTGATTGCCTATTCTCATAAATAACGCCTTTGTCACCACAAAAATATAAAAATGTATTTTATTTTAATTTATATTGTGACTTAAATTTTTATTACATATACATACCATTTTTAACAACAATATTTTCATTTACATTACAAAATACTAAATTAGAATTAATCATTTTGACAGTACGATAAATCATGTGCGAGGAATATTGATAATAAAAATTCTGTCATAGACACCAAAAGAATTAAACTTGAAACGCCAAAGCAAAAACTAGTCTGTATATTGTCTGTGGTCTGGTTGTTGAGGCCCCTGTTGCGAAACTTGCGATCCTGCAAAGTCGCCCTCCAGATATTTTTTTGTCCAATCTTACCCATTTACAGGCAAGCATAATGTTTATTTATAAGCTTATAAGTAGAATTCAATGTCTATTAGCCATGAGACAAGCTTTTTTTTTAAATAGAAACGTGTTTAATATCTAACCATGAGAGTAAGTGATTCGCAAATAAATACGTGATGTTTTACAGATGTTGAAGAACAGTCTAAATTTGATGATAATGAACATTGAAAACTCGATGAAACAAATTTTCATGTACCTATTGGCACCTATTTAGGTACCATGTATATTTGTTTCTTAAAAAAAAGATCTTATGAAAGAAATGTAATTTTTACTATCAATAGCATACGAATAAAAATATTTTGTTTGTTTTACTCAATAAATAAATATTTCATACATTACTACTTTATTCATAAAAAAATTACGCTAAAATTCCTTTACTATATTTTTTGTTAAGTGTCATATAAAGTAGCTCGTGAAGTGTGTAAGGTCAGAACAGACGAGGGGCTGTCGTCTCTGCCTACCCAAGAGGGACAAAAGCGTGAGAATATTATATATATGGCAAACAGGCAAAAGACAAAATTTATACTGCATTCTACAGTTAAAATAAGCACTTCCATTTTTATAAATTAAGGGGTCATTTTATAAATAAACATGCCTTATCCTAGGCGTCTTATTACCGTATATAGTTATGTGCATTTAAATTAGTTCATGGACTAAAAGGGACTAGCACTAGCTCATGACTAAAACTCCTTAAACGGAGTCCTTCAGGACAGGAGCTAATACGAACGCGTTTGAACGAACAAGTTTGTTGGTAACAGCTAATAAAGGTACTGAACAGATTTAGATAAGTATTTTAACACTAGCCATTGCGCGTGCAAAGGAACCTCCCGGGGATAAAAAGTGGCCCATTTGCTATTCCAGGCTACTATAGTATTTCTCTGTACCAAACAGCCATATTCGTTGAGTCGTTTTTGCATGAAAGTATACCAAAACATTTTCTGGCAGTGCAGAAGAATGATTGGTAAAAAATGGGGGCCATCACCGAAAATCATCCTGTGGCTTTACGAAACAGTAATCCGCCCCATGATAGCGTATGGCGCTATCGTCTGGTGGCCAAGGACCGAAAACAGCACAATAGCGGCTAAACTACAACGGACCCAAAGACTAGCCTGCATGGCAACCACTGGATGCATGAAATCTACCCCCACCGCGGCAATGGAAGCCATGCTCGGACTCCCACCCTTGGATCTGTTCATCCGCCAAGAAGCAACAGCTGCGGCTATACGCCTGAGGGCACTCAACCTATGGAGCGAGAGAAACACACGACACACCTCACTGCTCACAGATCTCATAAAGGAGATACCCGTGATAGGAGCAATGAATGATCGTGTACCCAAACAACACGTTTTCGACAAAAAATACAAGATCCAACTTCATGAGGACCACCGCTGTGACGCTTTATGCCCAACGGAATTACGCATCTTCACAGATGGATCAAAAACTGGTACAGGCACCGGGGC
The DNA here is from genome assembly GCA_946251805.1 of Cybosia mesomella. Classification (NCBI taxonomy): domain Eukaryota; kingdom Metazoa; phylum Arthropoda; class Insecta; order Lepidoptera; family Erebidae; genus Cybosia; species Cybosia mesomella. The sequence continues at coordinate 4,447,096 of OX276395.1, forward strand.
CGGCGTTTTCTCGGAGGACCTTAATGTATCCATTTCAACACCGCTGGGGACCCATAACACAGTATTTCAAGCTGAATGCATGGGGATTACCCTGGCAGCTTCAGCGGTAATGGCCAGGAGAGTGGAAGGACACTCAATACGCATACTCTCCGACAGCATGGCCGTGCTGCAAGCTTTAAACAGCCACACTATAAACTCGGGACTAATTTTGGAGTGCCATCGTAAACTAAACCAAATAGGCCATTCCAACAACATAACGTTGCAATGGATTAAGGGCCACAGCGGCTCGCGCGGCAATGATGCAGCAGATGAGCTTGCCAGGAGAGGATCTGACATGGTGGTAATGGGACCTGAGCCCATAATACCGATCCCCTTTGCATACCTTCGGACTATAGTAAACAAACGAACGAGAGATCAACACAACAGCTATTGGACAAATCTGGAAGTTTGCAGACAGGCGAGGGAAGCACTCCCCGTGCTTGAAAATAGACTGACCAGGCGTCTTCGACAACTGACCAAACGGCAACTGCGCACGGCCACAGCTGCCATCACGGGGCACGGCTCCTTCAATAAACACCTTTTTATTTTAGGAATCACCGACAGCTCTCTCTGCAGAGCCTGCACGAGAGAGGAAGAAACAGCGGCACACGTGCTCCTACACTGCCCTGCAACCGCCACATACAGGGTTAAGTATTACGGAAATACAGGTACGCTCCGGGAGATTGCCAGCAGCGTGAATAGCCTGCTGGCGTTCTTCAATGAGTTGGGGTGGATCGAGTGAAATGCCCACCCTCACGCAAAAACCGCGCCTTGTCGTGGAGTTGCGGATACCAGCTCGCGAAACCATACCATACCAAAACATTTAAATACACACACACACACACATCCGTCAATCCTCACAAACTCTGATATTGATATTTAAATAGGATTAGTTCACAATTTCTAAAACATGCAGTTGTTTAACTATCATCGCATGTTATAAAAAAAGTTTCCACAACTCTTAAACATGTCGCTGGAATCTAACACCTGTTCCAGTAGCCAGTGGCAATAAATAAAACTGATTCATAGATAAAAGAACTACGAACTCAAAGTTCAGCTAATATCATAGACATCCGAAAAAATATTCACTAAAACACAACCCGTTTTGTCAAAAATAAAGAAAAGTTAAACGTAAACCTGTCCGTAAATAAGAATAAAGCCAAGCACGAAATCTTCATCATTTATCCAAACAGACGCGCACCTAACACCGAAATCAAAAAAATAAACAAACAGTTTTACAGTCCCGCCAATTTTTAAGAATATTTTTTTAAGCTAGCAACCTTATTCCTAATTCTTATTGACAGCCACAGCGGCCAATGTCGTTCGTAATTCCAAATGATCTTATTTGGGTCAGTTAAAGGGGCAACGATCCCTATCTTAATCCTTTTATTTTTAAAACATCGACTTATTCATTTGCATATTATCAATCCTATAATCTAAGAAGGTAGGGCAACAATCCAGTGAAATATTCGCCGATGAAATGCTAAAGTATATCGACCCATAGATGTTATCTCTTACTAAAAATGTTTGCACAATGCTAAACGTTTTGATAGGACGTTAGTTATGTAACAAATATTTATTTGTGATGTGAAAAAACTGTATTACCTATTTCTAAAATATTCACAAAACACGAGATTATTAGCAATATTAGGAATAATAGTTTATAGAAAAATATACCTTGAGCTTGAGATTTTCATCAATGTAAATCCATCGAACTAAACTGAGTTTTGACATTTTAACCAATGAAATTAATTAATTGAAATGTGTTAATGCAGTTTTAATTTTAATAAACGGCTTACAATCATCAGTGGAATCTAGTCAAGTTCACAAAGCACCTGTACACTCAAACGAATATTAAGTTAATAATATACAATTATTGATAAAGTCTTTACTATATTTATCATCTGATGTAGCATTTTTGTGTTAATGGCCTGACTTTACCTTCTTTTACAAAATCATTATTGAATTTAATATAAAATATGCGTAGAGTTGCAAAAAATAAACAACTGGCAACTATCTTTTCTTTAACAGGGTCCTAATTATTTTTCGTGTTGTTTCAGGATTAGTATTTAAAACGATTTATTTAAAAAACCAACTACAGAACATTATTTTAATTTTTTCTCAAGTCTTTAATTATAACTTTTAATCAAATCTTAGTCGCTCTTCGATTTCAATAAATCATTAATTCAAATTTTTGTTTGTAGAACGCCTACCGTTAGTGTTGCACTAAAAATAATACCCGACAATTTCCAAAGACAAAATCGTTCGCATCCAATATGGTGTACTCGACTTTTTGAACTTTTTTTAACGATTCGTTTTGTATCGATATCTTTTGTGATTGTTGGTTGCGTTGAATCGATGCAAAATTTATGATTTAATTGCCTGTTGCCAGTTTTAGCGGGTTCAAGGAACTCGGAATGTTTCGTAATCATAATGGTTGCGTTGCATGGTAGCAGAGGTTTCGAATATCGCATTGAGCTTGGTAATCTTCCCGCTGTTTAATGAATATAATTATCTCTGATTCGGATGAGAGACAGGTAAATTTGTATTAAATGGGATAATAGTTTTAGTTCTTTTTTTGTTATAGTTAGGATTTATATTTCTATTTCCTCTAATTTAATGTTGAAATATTCCGATGCGGGTTCTTAGACAGTTTAACTTTCCCTGGGATGCCCAAGTGTCATTACACGGTGTTTTTAGGTCACTACTGTTGATTGTTTTTTTTTTATGAACGAAAGGCTCACGTTTGACCTCTATCTCACCTGGTCGTAAGTGACGATGTGGTCTACGATTTTGTGTACAGGTACCTTACTACGGCACTCTTATAGCAATTCAAAAGCAATACAGTTCAGCTCAGGGAGAGAGAAGGAGCTATACACGGTGTATAGGTAAGGCCCCAGGACTTACAGCAGTAGGAATTTAAGTAGAATTAGTTCCGTAAATAATATTCCCCACGAGTTTATAGGTAGGAATGTAGGTATGTACATCAAGATATAAAACTTGAAATTGGAACAGAAAAAAAACACCTTCCAAAATTTGCAGAACTTTATGCATGTGTTTGTGTTGCAAGAAATGAAATGTGACCACTTTAAATGTCAAATATTTACGAAACGCGATAGATACGAAAATGGAACTATAAATAAGTTCTGTGTTAGAATATGAAAATAAATCATATTTCCGACGAAAACTAAAAACACAAAATTATTTCCAATCTTTCAACCTAAGCAATAACATTAACATAATAAACAAATCTATCACTATTTTTATGATTTACGTGGATTTAATGTAGGAAGAAAACTGCACGGGTTTATGTTGAAACGATTATATTTCCTAGAACACATCTTAAATGACATACATAAAGCTTGCATCGTAAATACATGTAGAGAGGTTTGAGGGACTTAGGCTGTGGTCTAAGTGATTAGCGAGCAGCGGAGCAAGTGACGTTTAACCAAACGTTACCTTAGCTGTCAGTATAACAAAATACTGATCAGCAATTAGGTATAAAGGCTTTCAGAGGAGACAGGATGAGCGATGCTGTTAGTGGTGAGATGGCCCAGGGTCAGCCGGGGTGCGAGGGATATGCTCTATGGGTAACCTTACACCCCGGCGTCTGAAGACCCGAGACGGCGTGCGGTTTTAGTCGGTGCAAGCCCGACATAACCGCCCCCGCTAGCCGGCGGGGGGGTATCCGAAGGGATTTCCGCACGATAAAAAAAAAAAATAAAAAAAAAAAATGTATAAAGTCAATAAAAAAACTCCAGAGGAATTTTGCATGTCTTTTTATATATCTAAAATGGCTAATGGCTACTAGATACTGGCGCTTCGTTCCTTTGTTGGTAATTCTATAAATAAGTATGTTTGACACGGTATTACTAAAATTGCGGTTATTCTGCTGCAAAAGTCCTTCATCATGGTTTGTAAATTAAGTTCTATTGATTTTATGTTCTATTGTAAAAGAAATACAGATGTCTTCATCTTAGCATATTGATGTAATCCCTAATAATTGAAGTTTGGAATTCTAAAGAAAAGCAGCGATAGCCCAGTGGTGTGCGTAACGGACTGCCGAGACGAGGTCTCGAGTTCGATCCCGTTTATTATCGCTCGCTTAGTAATACCGGGCGGTAGATGGCAATAGGCATCCTCATCAGCTGGCCGGTACATCTGATAATTAACAGACAAGACTATTGTGCAGGTTTTCCTCTCGGGTTGAGGTACATGACGTCGCTTCCGTAATAGCTAAAATAAAGCGGACCCCGGCCTCCAAACTGTAAGCTTTGGATGTAACTAGGAATCACGCTGTGATGCTGATGAATAGATTCGTCAGTTAAACTATTTTCATATTTAACCCGTCAATTGCAATATCCGCTCTAAATTAGCAATCGGACCACATCCGTAAGATGAGGAAATTCTAAAATATATTGAATCAGGATATAGCAATATAAGAGGCATTTATTGTCAATTTATAGTCCTATTCATTTCAGGAATAGATATTTTATGGTTTTCTTTTTGTTTGGTAATTCTTCATGAATATTCCTTTGGTTCGTGGAAACTTCATTTAATGTACGTAAATGTAGGTAGTTATTTTAGAATAGGTAACTACTGAATCTTTTATAGATACATACAGTGATGAGGTAGGTAGAGACCACATGTTTCCACTTGCTACGATCCTGACATTTGCCTTTCGCTTCTTCTACTTTCATAGTTGTTTTCATACATGCTTGGCTTGCGGTTATTGTTGATTTTCGGCCTTTCCATAAAACGACCTCAACCTAATTGAAATACGTTCGACTGGGCCGAGTCTTACCGGGTTGCCCATTCATCCACGATTAATAAATCTGTTTCGTCAATAGATTTAGATCAGAAAAAAAGATCATCTAGGAAGGAATTTGAACCCGCGACCAGTACCTTATGGAATGCTCTGACCAAAATATATATAAATATTATACGTCTTAAGGTGACGCCATCTACTGTAATTCTTACGAACTACGGAAGCAATGAATGACTTTACAATCATATTTAAACATTGTGTTTTGATTATTCCGCCACATTAATTCAATGAATTTCAGCAATTAGTATGCTTACTTTTTCTATAGATTCAGATCGGGAAAGAGAACTAAGTATAGAAAAAGTAGGCAAACTAATGGTTAAAAAAAAATCAATGAACTGTTTCGTCAATCTTAATTCAACTCTCTACGTGTCTGAACCATCTAAGCATCTCTTTCTTTATTTTGGTCACTAGGTACATCTTTTACCATACCAGAACGTTTTTGTATCACACTGTTCCTCATTTCGTACAGTTTTAATTCTTCTTCATCATTAAAATACCAATCCCAACTAAACATTAACACAGAAATATATTATACTAGCTTTTGCCCGCGGCTCCGCCCGCGTAGATGTCGGTTATCGCAACAAAACATAGCCTATATCCTTTTCCAAGGTCTAATCTACCCCTGTACCAAATTTCAGCAAAATCGGTTCAGTGGTTTAGGCGTGAAAGGGTAACAGACAGACAGAAAGAGTTACTTTCACATTTATAATATTAGTAAGGATTTCTCAAAATATAATATGATATATACTAATAAATTACAGTCCTTAATGGTCTAAATCTCAAATATTGCATTTTCATTCTGAAATTATCTCCAGAGGTACGTCGTTAAAATAAAAATTGCAGTTAAAATTCCTCCTAATCCCTTAGTCATCTTTGATACCCACGAGCAGCCGAATGTCGTTTTGGATGTTACACGTGTCCAATCTTATAAAAAGTAAAGTTTTTCTCACTCAAGATTGTTTTGCTTTTAACAGAGTATATAACAACCTATTTCACACATATTTTGTACCGATAACTAGATTTATATTTTGGGACAGTGAAATATAGTTTATTTATTATATATATATATATATATATATATATATATTTTAGCTTATATATGTATATATATAAGCTATACATATATAAGTATTTTATTTAAAAATCGATTTCTTACAAATTTTAAGTTTACAAAATACTAAATATCAAATAGTTTAAATTTTATTAATAGTTAAGTATACAAAAGATTTCTATACAATATAATGAGCGAAGTAAAATTACTATCACGTCACAGACCTAGTAATTTCATTTTTATTTTGCCACCTAAAATAATGTTTATTCACACAAAACTACACAAACTAACCAAGTCTAAGCGAATGCAGAACTAAATCTCAGAAAACTTAGAAATAACTTTTGAAGAAAACCTTTCGCATTGCGAAATTTATCGCTTTTGTGTCCAGTCGTAACTTAGTTGATATTCAGTATCTCGTCGATAATGTTTCGCTAAGTTTTATCACCGTGGAATAGAACCCGGGACTTGTTAGTTATGTTGCACAGCTATCGGCTCCGACAATGTAGTGTGCACTCACGAACAGATAATGTCGAATTCAACTTTTCGCATGTTTATTGGTTGAACACTGATTAAATGCGGTTTAATTCTGAATAGAGAGAGTACTTTCCTATACTTAGTTGAAATACATTTTTAAACTTAACTTTTTTATTTTATTATTTTCGGTTCGTCAATTGCACCTCACTGGATGGTAGGAAGCTAGGGTAAAGTCCAGAAGAGACGGGCCATCATTCACGATGCTGATGATTCTAAAATGGTGGTTTGATACTTTTTCACGCCACGGTTAAAGATCCCAGGATTGAAAAAAAAAAGATGTGACAAAGTAGAGGTAGAAAAGCGGTATAAAATACGTCTATTCTTATGTTACTGTTATTATTCCTTCTTTGGTTAGAATAGTATTCATCTATTAAGAAATATAATTATTAATATCACTAATAAATTATTAGATAGATTCTGTTCTCAGTAAGTACTGCCGGCACCTTAAAATCACATCACGTCATCAAATAACACCAAAGGTACCATTAGAAAAAGAAACATAGTTCTTAAATTAAAATTCCTTAACCCAGGGCTACCATTCTCATTACGCGCACCGGTCATAGGCAGTCTCCATCCATCATTACCAACACAGCCCTATAATTTCCCTCTCCTCGCCCACCTCCCACACGCCTGCTTGCGCATCGCTTTTATTAAAACTTAAAAGAAGACGTCCAAAAATGATGTTTAACAAAATACCCCTTATATTTTAAACAGCTGTTTTATTTCAGTTCAAAAATCGAGAATTAATGCTGATGAAATATTTTCGTACCGAATTTTGATTCCCTGTGACAAAACTTTTTTTTGTACTCTGTGATTGCTATAACTAAAGTAAAAACCTAGTATATATATAATAATCTATGGTAAAAACTACAGAAGATTATACAAAAAACATGCGCGTCACATTATAATATCGATTACAAACTCAGAAAATATCAGCTGTACCTTTGTCAGGTAGTAAACTTCAAAGGAATTTGAGAAAAAAAATCTTCTACTCAATTTACCGCGCGCTCTGCACCGAGCTTCAATAATGCACGAACGTCGTGTACATATTTACTTGAAGCCCGAAGTCACATCAATGCAAAAACGACTCCAATACCCAATAGTGTTATCGTGCTACGAATTCATTATAACTTACAAGTAGGCATAAAACTTAAAATATACTCCTCGGCATATTATTCTTTGGCCTGCATAAATGCCTGTATGATTTCGTACCGTGTGCAATGAATAAATTATAAGCGAAGGTAAAAACAATGTTAAAGGAATAAGATAAAATGAGCTGTTTATCCTGCTTAAGTAGGAATTATTGCAATGATTATCGGCAGTCAAAAGTGATGGGCGCAAAACCTATTATTTGTGGCCATTTTGAATTTCGATGTTATTATTATAACTTCGAGTTAATAAACTGCATATATAAATATTTGTTCCTTATGAAAATATAATCCAGATTAATTAACATGCCACAGAAGAGATAATAGATTTACAGATAATAAAAATACATAATATAAACCATGAACAAGAACAAATATATTAGTCAATTTAGACGCATCTTATATTTTTTTCTTAGAAATCCCATCGTATACTCCTCCTCCCCGGCCAGTGGGGGAGGTTAAAACTGCATGCCATCTCGTTGAGCGACCTCCGGCGTCTAAGTCGCCTGTGCCGCGCGGCGCGCATATTGTGGGCTCGGCTACTATAAATTTTCTTTTATTTCTGTGTCTAATTCCAAATTTGAAACTTCAAAAACTCATTTCCGCCCCACCCAGGAACAATGTTTGTACTAAACAACTTGACCAGTATACTTATAAGTCAATGTTTCTAGGCCTACTGTCCATGGACGCGTAGCTTCATAGACACGTATTCGTCAGTGTACGGTTCGTGTACGCCTGCTTGCAGCTTACATACAAAACTCGATCTACGCCTGGACGATTGACATGTGGTACGGCAGGTGTTATGAAGCCTGCATGCATTGTTTTGTATGTAAGCTGCAAGCAGGCGTACTACAAGCGTACATTGACGAATACGCGTCGTACAACATGTTATATACCGAGGCCTACATCGAGTGAACGCGCCTGAATACACTTCGTAGACAGCGTTCAGTACGCTGAGCTGCAAGCAAGCGTACATCAAGCCTAGGCCTAAGGGATATACTCCGCCTGGGCCTCATATGAATGGCTGAAATTCTTGTCGCTCGTATGGTTCTCGCTGAAATGCTTTAATGGTGGTCCAGTTTAACGGCCACGATAGATCCTTTTTATGTCCCTCTTAAACGTATTATAAAAGTACGGAAACACGAGTGTTGTTAAGGCATGCCAAGTATTTACGATGCGGCTGAGAGAAGAGGTATTGATCTGTTTAGAACATTGCAATACACACCGAATACTCATCACAGCAACAAGCTGAGTAGCGACCAGTTTTGGCGGCTGCAGTGCATATCATATTTAACATTGTATCACAACACAAGAAATAAATATACCATCTTTCAATTGGCACTGTATTATATGTTCGTTGTTGTTGTCACAAATTATATCATAGAATTATATCACATCATTGTTGAGTCATAGATTAAGTATGATATCATAATTCTATATCATAGATTAGTAATGGCTGCAGAGGGAATGATGGTCAGTGTTGCCAATTACAAAATGGAATCAATATAATATAAAGATGGTCTATAAAATGCAAAATATATTTGTAACACTGAATATATTAGATTATAACTTACTTAATTTAAAATGTTGTCATGGAATAACTGTTTTGTGTGCTGCAGTAAGCCAAAATAAACGCATTTTTCTTTCTTTTCTTTCTTTCTTTTTTCTTTAAATTATTCAAATTATTGACACTAGAAATCCATACTAAGTCCATAATATAAGTGCGAAAGTAACTCTGTTTATCTATCTGTTTGTTAGTTGCCTTTATGCACCCAGATTGCAGAACCAATTTTTTTAAGATTGCGTAGAGATAGGTTTATTCTTATAACTATGCAATTTTAAATGCAATTCTCCGTAAAACCAAGATAACCTCAAACTAGAGAAAGAATGGGAGATCGGACCTCAGGCTCCAAAGTGCTATCTTTGAATACAACCGAGACTAACGCTGTAATTATGAGTTGTTGATCTAATGCTATCTATCAGGTACGTTTACAAGTTTTTGTTTGTTGCCTATTTTTTTCTAATAAAAGAACTCAATACATCTTTGGTCGCCTTGGAAACTAAACCCAAAAGTCTATCCACAGTAGCTGCACTGTAAATGTACTCTATGGTCGAAGCTAACCAAAACAGTACTTTAACGTCACAAATTATGGCCCATTGAAACAGGTTCGCTTAACATTTTACTGAAGAAAGACAGATCGACACCATATTTTATTACAAAATGATCTTCAAAACATCATGAGCCGTTCATTGCCGGTCAGCACAACATTTCTAAGAAGCATGACGCTTATAAACGTCACAGCATACAGTTCATACAGTTCATAATACCACACGACGTGTATAAACGTCGAGAAGCGATAACCATCAGAGTTTACACAAAGGTTCTTAACATGATATAATTTGAATTCACAGCGTGTGTCGTATTAATACACTTATTATTTAGTTATAAAAGACCCTTTACATGTATTGTTTAAATGAATTGCCTGACGGTATTGGTCCATGTATACGATTAACAACCCGGTTTAGTACAATCATTTCGAAGTTCTGTCGATTTATTCAAATATTTAGATCCTTTGTGGACGTGACTTCACGTTCCAATGTGGTTATTTTTTACACATGAACTTCAGCCAAGTCTAGTAATTTTTTCGTTAGAGTAAACAAATGTAAAAACTTTCAGTTGCATAATGATACTAGCTGACGCCCGCGACTTCTTCCGAGTGGCATGCAATACTGATAACCATATATTTAAAGTTGTATAGATCCAGCATGGTTTACCAGTTCGTAAGCGGTTACCGTAGCTTATGAACGCTTAGGTACTAAACCTCCCCGAGGGGGCCATCTCGAAACCGGAGATGGCCCAGGGTCAGTCGGGGTGCGAGGGATATGCTCTATGGGCAACCTTACACCCCGGCGTCTGTAGACCCAAGACGGCGTGCGGTTTTAGTCGGTTCAAGCCAGACATAACCGCCCCCGCTGGCCGGCGGGGGGTATCCGAAGGGATTTCCGCACGAAAAAAAAAAAAGGTACTAAACCTTTTTAGTAGTAAACCTTATAGTAAGAGAATAAGGAGAGAAAAGGCATCTGGCCTTCTGGCCTCTCACTATCTGCTACATCAGTGATAAGGTGACTCAAACCAATAATTTACATTCTTGAACTAACAAGTATGTTCTTATATTTTTCATTTCACATATGCTAATACCTATCTGCTCGTAGTTACCCACAGAGAATATACTTAATTTAAAAAACGGACATATCAGTACCAACATTTAAAAAGGAAAACCCACAGCAACTCTTTAACATAGTAAAGATTTCCGATATGCAAATCGAATGATTCCACCTCAATTAACGAGCAGCAATGAGGGGATTATGCGGTATCACAAACTCGCCTTATCGATATTTTTAATCGAAACAATATCGATATTTTTATTCGATGTAATCATCAATAAGTAAAGTATATAAAGTGTTGAAACCAGTAGAATGCTGTAGTTTGCTCGAAGTTCAGTGATTTCAAAGTAATGAACCTGAGCACATAGGAGTCTTAATTGTAGATAACTTCGTTTCTTTATATTTTGTTTTTATCTGTAGCTTGTCAAGATGACTACCTCCTACCTCATGAAAAGTTCAAAAGGCCCGTCTCTTGCTCGTGTTTTACACTATACACACTACACAAAAAGGTGAAAACACGGTTTCGCTCTTTACTCTATGACTTTCGCTACGCATTTTGGGGATGAAATGTTGGTATTAACAATGATTTTGCTTTCCGCGGCCGATGGAAATCATCTACACATTTTCCCACGCGCGGGTAAAGGGGGTGAAGTATTGTCATGTCATTTGATTTGACAGTAACTGACAGCGTCGGCTCCGAGATTAGGACTAAAAGTCAATAAAAGGACTGTTCAACCTATGAAGCGAGCTCTTTGAGCCCTTGATTAGTTTAGTATATCTATGATTAGTTAATTAGCGCAACTCACCCCGCGCTTACCACCAAAGAGACCTAGTAAATTATAACTGCGCATCCCGAGGACATGTAGTATAATAGAAAGCAAAGTAATTTAGCTCTTTGACTGCAAAAGTTTTCGAAACATTTCATATCATGTACAAACCTACATATCAAACTGCAGGAGACCGAATGTGTATACACCGTAAACCGAGATCGAGACCGTAAGACCGTAATATGATTTGTGGAGACCTTCTTGTGTAGTGTGTAGAGTAAAACTCGCGCAAAAGACGCGCCTTAAGACTACCATCATAACATAAAAGAACCGTGATTATAGGAAGCAGGAAACAGGTGTGTGGGTAAACAAGTTAACTCTTTCATGAAAAATGTTTATGCGAAGAAACGAGAAGGAAAACTCTTCTTTCCATATTTGAATTTGTTTGAAGCTCCGCCGGCATACATGTTCCGCTTGTACCTATATAAATCGGTTCAAATATAACTAAAATAAGATCAAACAGTTTGGATTATTCGATGAAATTAGATCAAAATAAAATGATAACTGCAATGTCGATGTTGATCTAAATATATTATAGGTATAGGTGTGAGTACTAGGTGATGCCCGCGGCTCCGCCCGCGAGAAGGACAGTAATCGTAAAGGAAAAAACTAAAACCTTATAGGATCACATCGTTGTCCGTCTGTCTGTCTGTCATGACCTTTTCTGGTGATATCTCCGGTTCTACTTAACCAATTCCAATCAAATATACGGCAGTTTTAAAGTCTGACCAAGATCTTTCTAATTAAAAAACCGCATTTAAATTCGTTCAGTAGTTTTTGCGTCCATCGCACAACGAACAGACACAAGCAGACAAGAATACTAAAGAAAATATTCTTGAGTTCAGAATCGTTAATTCAACATAAATCAAGGTTTTTTTAAATTTCTCTTTTGTACAGAAAAACTCAACTAATTTTGAATTTTATAATAGTATAGATAAACCCTTTTTTTTTACGTGCGGAAATCCCTTCGGATACCCCCCGCCAGCGGGGGTAGTTATGACGTGTATCGACAAAAACCACACGTGTCCTCCCCAAGTGTCCGTTGTCGTTGGTAAAATATTAAGCGCAAGGAATTACATCAGATTTATCTAATTTATGACAGTACGTGTTTGAATAACTCGATACCTACAGTAAACTACTCTATGGATAGTGGAACACACAAATTAACCCTATATCTTATCATATCATAGGTACTTATTTTATAGTCAAAAGCGGAGTCACTTCAGTGACACAACGCTGTGAAGATGTCCAACCTTGAACAGGCTCAAGGTTCCTTAATTTAGTATATATGAAATAAAATAGCTCAGATACGTGTTAAGGTTTGATGGATGACATCGACAAGACTAATATAAGTAGGTACACATAAACATGAACGTTTTAAATTAATGGACGTAGTAAATGTGTCAATGTAACGGATGTAGCTCGAGGCATCTGTCTGGACAAACCTAATTCGCAACGCGATTGGACCACTTGTAGTTAGTGTACACTTTACGTAGGTCCGCCGGCAACCCTGGGGTTATCCTTTCGAGCGCTTACCCGGGGTACCCGGCAACGGACACTTGGGGAGGACACCGTGCGGTTTTAGTCGATACACGACATAACCACCCCCGCTGGTCGGCTATCACGCGTTATTGCCCAATAACGAACGACATTAGCCATGGTCAATTGTTTGTGATTAGGTATAAGATAGCACTGGGGTGTGTGTTGGGTAACCTCCTCGAGTGTCGCTCCGATTCCGATCCCGCTGCAGTCCGGGGGGAACGGAATCGGAGCGGCCGGTACACCCTGGGCGGCGGTCAATGGTCGGCCAATACCCAACGTGGCGGGAACATCGCTCTCCGTACTCCTCTGCTTTCAGAGGAGACAGGATGAGCGATGCTGTTAGTGGTGAGATGGCCCAGGGTCAGCCGGGGTGCGAGGGATTTGCTCTATGGGTAACCTTACACCCCGGCGTCTGAAGACCCGAGACGGCGTGCGGTTTTAGTCGGTGCAAGCCCGACATAACCGCCCCCGCTGCCCGGCGGGGGGGTATCCGAAGGGATTTCCGCACGATAAAAAAAAAAAAAGTTATAAGATAGCACTAAAGACACACCTTTACATAAAAATATTTTTTCTACGTCTATTCTGTGCTAGTAGGTATACCATCCCAGCAAAGCTAATGAAACTTTGTACAGTTCCGTTCACCTTGATAATATCACCTAGGTGAAATAGTTTAGAAATTATTAATATCACCTTATTCACTCGGGTGATATCATTCAGGTGAACAAGATGGAATAAACTGATATTAACACTTGCGTAATTTAAAATACGTATTTAAGTGGATACGGCGTTTTCTGAACTTGCAACTTCTGACCCAGCTTTCTTCAAAGTAATAACACGTTTACCGGTATATTCGTGAGGATATTGCAATAAACACTCCATTTTATTTTCCAATGTATTTATGATGAAATACGTTTTTAATTAACTCGCTGTTCAACTTTCTCGCAATAATTATGCACAAACAAGACATGCTTACATTCACGTTCAACAGCTACTGTAATAAAATTTGAATCATGAGGTTTTATGGTTCAGGAAGTAAGTTTATGAGATGAAAATATTATAAGATGTTTATCCACTTAGTTTTATATATGCCATGTGTATGCATGCAACTGTTGCGTACCGTTTTTCCCATCCTCTAGGAGTAGTCTCGTTAAAATAAGTATTTTACCACATTTTTCTTAGTTTCACTTCGTGTCTGTGTTTCTGTGTTTCTTTCCCTCTGAAGCCAAAAATTGACACTTAATTTTCGACCACTTCTGATCACCCTAAAGCTCTGAAATTTTTTATGTAGGCTAATGCCACCTTACATTTTCATATTTAATCATCAGAAATAGTCAGTAGTTAATAAAAAAATAAAAAACTTTTTAAAAACCACGTTTTCCTTCCGAACTAACAAGAAGAACACTAAAAAACGTGGAGCGGGCGCTTTATTTCTTTAATGTATCGTTTTCCTTATAAATTCAATAATTTAAAAATTTCAAAGCGACCGCCCCACGTTTTTTAGTGTTATTCTTGTTAGTTCGGAAGGAAAACGTGGTTTTTAAAAAGTTTTTTAAATTTACTTTTTTATTCACAATTTCTAGAAAAAAGCGGCGATAGCCCAGTGGCGTACGTAACGGACTGCTGAGACGAGGACTCGAGTTCGATCCCCAGTCGCCCCGGGTACACACCTCTGACTTTTCGTACTTATGTGTGCATTAATAAATGTTAATTATCGCTCGCTTAATAATGTGCCCGGTAGATGGCAATAGGCTCGCCCCCTATTACATTGGGACATTAACATTACTGGCGAATCGTGGGTGTGTAAGACACCTCTGCCAACCCTTCGGGGATACAGGCGTGAAGTTATTATGAAGTTATAATTTCTAAATACTATTTTTTATATTTTTATTATTTAACTTGTTAATTTCTTTTCTATACTTATTTGAACTGAAAGCTATGGAAATGTGATTAAAAAATTTGGTGTTCAGGTATATTTTAACGATATTATATAAACAGACATATATAAGTATTTTTAGCAGTGATAATATATATTAGATATGTTTTTTCTACGCCATGTGTATTTTTGTAACGAAAGATAAATTATATAATTTTACGTCAAAGTCAAAAAAACCGCGGTAGCCTAGTGGTATGGGTAAAGGACTGCTGAGACGAGGTCTCGGGTTCGATCCCAGGTATTACCATGGCACACACCTATGACTTGTCGATGCTTTTCGAAGTTATGTGTGTATTTATCGCAGGTTTATAAGTGCCCGGTTAATGGCAATAGGCTCGCCACCTATTACATTGGGACCTAAAACATAAACTGGCGAAACGTGAATACAGGCGTGAGTTTATGTTATGTTATGTTACGTCAAATTATATGAGCAAAAAAATGTAAACTAATATTTTATGATATATAAATACAAAAATTAAAACTATTGCAGACATTTTTTTGTCTATCAGATAAGAGTCTATAATTTATGATTCCTTGAACATAGGTAATGTTTTGCCAACACAGGCTCATTGTAATTTGGTTATAAATAGTTATGATTAATTCTACCCATTTATTACGGTACATACCAGTACCACACACTTATGACTCACAGTTCTATAAGCATAAAAAATTTGCTTGATTCAAAGATACATTTTTTACAAAAAAACTTTAGTCCAAAAATAGCATCTGATGTTGATTATTAAAAAAAATTGGCTAAAAATTAATTCAGTGAGGTTGACAACACTAAAATGTATCTATACTCATCTGTTTTTCTATCGAAGGTGAGATAAAGACGGGGATAATATATTCTGGTTCTATCAACTCAAACTGGTGTTGTACACGTCCATAGGCCGCGGTAACCGCTTCCCATCAGGTGGGCCGTGTGCTTGTCTGCCACCTTAGTGGTATAAAGAAAAGAGAATTAGAAGAAATAAAGAAAATGAAAGACTGTTCCCGCATCTCCGCTCGCGAGAAATACCAATCCACGGCACATGGAAACTGCGTAAACCTAAGTACTATTCCAGACTAAAATATATCTCTGTGCCAAATTTCACCAAGATCCGTTCAGTATGCGGCGATAGCCTAGTGGTGTACGTAACGGACTGCCGAGACGAGGTCTCGAGTTCGATCCCCAGTCGCCCCGGGCACACACCTCTGACTTTTCGTAGTTATGTGTGTATAAAAAATGTTGATTATCGCTCGCTTAGAATGTGCCCGGTAGATGGCAATAGGCTCGCCCCCTATTACATTGGGACCTAAACATAACTGGCGAATCGTGGGTGTGTAATACACTTCTGCCTACCCCTTCGGGGATACAGGCGTGAAGTTATGTTATGTCGTTCAGTAGTTTTGTGTGAAAGAGTAGCAATCAAGTTCACAAATACTCACTTAAAAAAAATTGCGACTGTTAATTTGTAGACTGGTCTCAGTGTCTACGTTTCGGCACCAGAAACCATAAATAGCTGCCAGCACTGTTATGGTGGTAGAAAATAATTTACAAAATTGGTAAACTGATCGCGACCTAGGCGCATGGGTACATCGGGGTGCGAGGGATATGCTCTATGGGCAACCTTACACCCCGGCGTATTAAGGCCCGAGACGGCGTGCGGTTTTAGTCGGTTCAAGCCCGACATAACCACCCCCGCTGGCCGGCGGGGGGGTATCCGAAGGGATTTCCGCACGAAAAAATAAAATAAAAAAAAGGTGCATGGGTACAACAATTTTCCAACAGCAACGTCTGAATCCAGTTTTGAACGGAACCCTTCGAGCGCGGGTCTGTCTCGTACTTGACCGGTATTTTTAATAGCTTCGGCAGTAAAATCGCCAATTATTAATGGTGAGGCGCCAGTGTCAAGTTTTTTTTTAAAACTTTCTAAACATAAATAATTAAAAATGTCTATTGGCACTGTTTTGGCCATTTTTATGTAGATCAATACTAATAGATAATATAATTATGTTGAAGTATTTATTGCCTGCCCGCGGTGCACTCTGCTGATTAACGGAGAAGGCTCTGGCAATCCGCCAACACGCACTGGACCAGCGCGGCGGGTTATGGTCCAAACCCCCCCAAAATTACGAAAATCAATGGGGGAGGCCTATGTTCAGCAGTGGACTTCCTACGGCTGATGATGATTTATCTATATAATTAAAATGAATCGCCGAAAAGTTTGAACTCGCATAATTTCCGAATTACTGCACTAGATTGGATAATTCTTTTTTTTTGTGTTTGTTAATGTCAGGACAAGGTTTGTATGATTGAAAAAGTTAGGAAAGTCCACGGGTAACCTTTTATAATTGCGGCGGGCGCAGTCAGGGTGCGTAGCTAGTTTATAATAAAAAATGTATATGTACATTGTATGTTATATTATATAAATTTGTTGTGCCACATGACTGCAATAAAGAATTTGACTATGACTTTGACTTTTACGTGTTCTAGAACCCATAGCACGAACCAAAGTTATAAATGTATGTGCCCGGTTGGCTGCAAATAGGCTTGCCTCCTATTACGTGAAAACGAAAGACATAATTGGACAATTTTATTGCTGTCAATGGGTACAATACACATCTATCTTTTTTTTTTCGTGCGGAAATCCCTTCGGTTACCCCCCCCCCCCCGCAGGCCAGCGGGGGCGGTTATTTCGGGCTTGAACCGACTAAAACCGCACCCCGTCTCGGGTCTACAGACGCCGGGGTGTAAGGTTGCCCATAGAGCATATCCCTCGCACCCCGACTGACCCTGGGCCATCTCCGGTTTCGAGATGGCCCCCTCGGGTAATACACATCTACCTACCCCTTCAAAGATACAACGTAGTATGAATGTAAGAATATCTCAGCATCCGACGGTCATACGCATGCACACGTGATAATAAACATAAACTAAGCTATATTTATGTTTATTCTACTTCCTACTAGGTATATGATTCAATTTAAACTACAACTTTAAACAACAGCCGCGGTAGCCTAGTGGTATGGGACTGTTGAGACGAGGTCTCGGGTTCGATCCCAGGTTTTACCATGGCACACACCAATGACTTTTCGATGCTTTTCGAAGTTATGTGTGTATTTATCGCAGGTTTATAAGTGCCCGGTTGATGGCAATAGGCTCGCCACCTATTACATTGGGACCTAAACATAAACTGGCGAAATGTGGGTCCTAGCACCTCTGCCTACCCCTTCGGGGATATAGGCGTGAGTTTATGAGATGAGATGATGAGATGAATAAACTACATAGATTATTTTGTAAATCTAACTAAAATAAAATAAATAATTAAAATAAACTTAAACCCAAAATGCATCGTGGAATTCCTCCGCATCGCATGCCTCCTGTGGTAACGTGCCCAGAAGACTGGCAGCATAGCCACGTTGTATGGCAATACTTATTCTCTGTGCTAAAAAGAAGCCAGCCTTCTGGTCACGAGAAGCGTCGATCCTACTAATATTATAAATGTAGAAGTTTGTGAAGACATTTGCTTCAATGGATCTTTGTTTCTCAATGCTGGCTGAACTGATCTGGCAGAAATTTGGTACAAGGATAGACTATAATCTGGAATAACACGTAGGCCAGGCTTTTTGAGCTGAGTGATACGAAGTCGAGCGAAAGCTCCTCATATCAGACTTCAGGATTTTCTTTGTCACAGGTCTCCTCATAAACTACTAATCCAATCAGAATCAAATTTGATTAAAGAGGAAGGTTTATGGATATATTTTGAAAAAAATAATGCTACCATAGAGGCATAATCATCGTTAAAAAAATTCCAGATGGAATTACATAATAACCGCTCGAGACACTGTGACCAAACTTTACACGCTCAGAAAGCATGTCCAGAGTTGTGACTTTCAAAAAGAATTTTCAAAATCGGACTTGCCGCGTAGAAATGATCACTGTTCAAAATTTTCAAAATGTGATTCCGCAATAGCGGTCCAATCTATTGGAAAAGAATCACGATGTCTCACTCAGCTCAACATTGCAAGCAGCGATTCGCCTTGCAGTCCTAGTTATCCCTGGAATTGAAATAGGTCCCCGTGGGTTGCGGGAACGGGATTGCACGCGGGTTAAGCCGCGTGTAACAGCTAGTATTTATATAATGAGAGTATTAAACTAAGGATCGTTTCATAATAAATAATACAATATTATAAAAAGATAACTCATTATAAGTAGAAACAAAAAATCGCTCATCGTATCCACCAACCGCGCTACCTTATAGCCCCCGAGCATCGAGTAATCAGACGCCCCCCGCAGATCGATGTCGCGTAATATTTTTTTAATAATCGATACTTCATTTGTGCACATCGATAAAAACGACCGATGACAGAAAGACAATGCGAACATTGCGTTTTATTACTTTTGGAAAAAAGTTGATATTGTAATAAAACTATGTAAAACGGATTCTATCGCGATTTATTTGATGTTATTTTATTGTTTACACTGAACCCGACGTTTCGGTTGCTTTTCAGCAGCCATGGTCTCGGGGAGACTGAATTGTCTTACAGTTTGGAGTGTATGTCCATGGCTGCTAAAAAGTAACCGAAACGTCGTCGGGTTCAGTGTAAACCATACTAATATTATAAAGCTGAAGCGTTTGTTTGCTTGGTTGGACGCACTAATCTCAGAAACCACTGTTCCGAATTGAAAGAATATTTTTGTGTTGGATAGACTATTTATCGAGGAAGTTTATAGGCTATATATCATCACCCTACTACCCAGGGGAGCGGAGTAGTAATTATATGTGTCAATAAATCGGGCAAATTTAAATACATAAATAGGTGCCATGGGGAGTGGGGTGTGTGTTGGGTAACCTCCTCGAGTGTCGCTCCGATTCCGATCCCGCTGCAGTCCGGGGGGAACGGAATCGGAGCGGCCGGTACACCCTGGGCGGCGGTCAATGGCTTCCCCTTCACCCCTTAATAGGGTTGGCATTGATCGTCGGCCAATACCCAACGTGGCGGGAACACATCGCTCTCCGTACTCCTCTGCTTTCAGAGGAGACAGGATGAGCGATGCTGTTAGTGGTGAGATGGCCCTGGGTCAGCCGGGGTGCGAGGGATATGCTCTATGGGTAACCTTACACCCCGGCGTCTGAAGACCCGAGACGGCGTGCGGTTTTAGTCGGTGGAAGCCCGACATAACCGCCCCCGCTGGCAGGCGGGGGGGTATCCGAAGGGAATTCCGCACGATAAAAAAAAAAAAAAAAAAAAAGGTGCCATGGGGAGTCGAAGTATGTCACAGTAATAAAATAACATTAAAAGAATCGCTATAAAATCTTTTTAAAATAGTTTTATTTCAATGAGTGATATTCGCGTTAACTTCCGACAGTATAAAAAAAACCGGCCAAGTGCGAGTCGGACTCGCCCATGAAGGGTTCCTTAGCAGCAAGTAACATAATAATGTTTTTTTTTTAATTTTTGTAATTGAGTTAATTGAATCAAAGGTAAATTGCGGTTTATATACGATTTATGACGTATTAAAAAAACTACTTGCTAGATCTCGTTGAAACCAATTTTCGGTGGAAGTTTACATGGTAATGTACATCATATATTTTTTTTAGTTTTATCATTCTCTTATTTTAGAAGTTACAGGGGGACACACATTTTACCACTTTGGAAGTGTCTCTCTTGCAAACTATTCAGTTTAGAAAAAAAGATATTAGAAACCTCAATATCATTTTTGCAGACCTATCCATAGATACGACAGACGTATGGGTTGGATGACAAAGAAAGAAAGAAAGAAAGAAAGAAAATATTTTTATTCAACCCAGCTTACTTAAACAAAAATATACACAGCTTAGCAACCAGAATAAATTACAACAATTGTGCATACATAACAATGTTATATGCATCTATATGGCTAGGTAGAATAAAGGCCGCCTCTCAGCTTAAATGCTGTCCGCGTTGTAGTGCAAGCGGACAGCGCTGGTTTTCAGAGACGGCCGGCAAACATATTTTTTACTTTCAGTTCCAAGTATATGCGGTTCACAGAATACATCTACTTACCAAGTTTCAACAGCATAGTTCTTATAGTTTCGGAAAAAAGTGGCTGTGACATACGGACGGACAGACAGACAGACATGACGAATCTATAAGGGTTCCGTTTTTTGCCATTTGGTAACTGAACCCTAAAAAATGTTGATATTTAAAATTGGAAATCATTCAGTCTTTTTTTTAACGTACACGATTCTCCAAACTAGTTCGAGTATTAAAATATCTACTTAGTTATTATGGATAAAGTATACTCTGTATACTTTATACTAATATTATAAAGCTGAAGTGTTTGTTTATGTGTTTGTTTGTTTGGTTGAACGCGCTAATCTCAGGAACTACTGATTCGAATTGAAAAAATATTTTTATGTTGAAGGCTATTTATCGAGGAAGTTTATAGGCATCACGCTACTAGCCAGGGGAGCGGAGCAGTAATCATATATGACAACAAATCGGGCAAATTACATTTACATTTTCATTTTGGTGTATGGGTTAAATAGGTGCCACGTGGAATTCGATTCCCCGTTCGTATGTAACGAGCGAATCCGCAGGGGAGAGCTAGTTAGTAGATATAACCAGTATAATGTGACCAGTGAAAAAACTTTATCATATCCCATCTCTATATTGTAGAATAAAAGATACAAATTAATACTGGGATACTTTAATTCATACTAATTATTATTACAATACGAAAGTGTCTGTCTGTATGTGTATTACCTTTTCACGCCTAGACCGCTGAACTGATTCTATTTGAAATTTGGCATAGAGATAGCATAAAGTCTGAAGAAGAAGCAATTGAGTCAGTATAGCCATTTTACGCAAAAAAAACCCGCTGGCAAGCAAGCTATACCTTTATATTATTTATAACAAAAATATAGGCGATAACAAATAAGTCTATGAGAAATTGAACGCAATACAAAAAAAAAAGAAAAAGTATGCTCCACATGCGACCTCGCCGGTCCGCGGCTGCATAGACACCAGTAGAACAACTTTTTTCAAAATGGCCGCTGACTTTCCCGCCCTGCTGATGCTGACAACATTGGACACGGCCCGCCACGTGCGAACTCGTGTAAATGATGCGTTAGGACTCGGGATTTATAGGGATGTTCCATCATTTTATTGTTCAATTCATGCCACTGGGCAATATGAGTTTATTCTCTCGACAACGCAACGTATGGGCCAGATAACATCATGCATGGAACTGTTATTCTTATGTTATGTATAAATTGATTCCAATTTATTTTTGCTGTCGTTACTTTTGTTGTAAACTAAGACTTATATATCATCAGTTCGGGAATGGGAGGGCGGCAGGTAGGTACGAAGTGATAAAAATAGATAAATAGAAAAACAAGTGAAAAAGTTGATTATCTACCTACTAACAATGTTCGGAACAAAGAAATTGGTATAGATCTATGACCACTACTGGACACTACACAACAATGCGCCACCTTTTTGTTGCTGTCATAGCCATAAAATATATTAAATTTGTTTTATATGAGATCATCAGCTGTCATCTGTAAAGTAGTGTCATGTAATGTAATGGCGCCAAAATTCAAATCGACGTATTTTATAAAATACTTACTCAATTTAATTGTTTAAAACCGAGTGATAAAAGTGTGTTGGAGGCTGATTTCGGTAAGGTGCACTATTCCTATACAGATAGGTCTTAAATTCATTTACTCGTTTATGTGATCTCTTTGTCCCGTTCCAAATTTGAAATTCATTCCCGCCTCACCCAGGAGACGTAACACAATTTTTATTATAAGCAGTTCGTCTATACTAGCGGCACGCTATGATTTTGACACGTTAAAATAGTGATGTGAAATGTCAATTTAAAATAGAAAAAATCAAATCAAATGCGAGTCACATCTATAGTTTTTGTATACTTAATTCCTTTTTTAAATTTCAAATTTCGAAAAACATAAAATGCCATGTTGTGTCGTAAATTAGTACACTGCACCTCACTATTGACAACAAAGAACATAAATTTACTCCTTCAAACTTAGTATTTATTTTTACGAAACTTCATGAGCGGACAAACGTCAATACGGCCATCATAGCGTGCCGCTAATTTAGTATACATAGAAATCATTGGTCTTTATACTTAACTAGGTCTGCAAGGCGAATCGCTGCTTGCAATGTTGAGCTGAGTGAGACATCGTGATTTGAACAGTGATCATTCCTCCGTGGGAAGTCCGATTTTGAAAATTCTTTTTGAAAGTCACAACTCTGGACATGCTTTCTGAGCGTGTAAAGTTTGGTCACAGTGTCTCGAGCGGTTATTATGTAATTCCATCTGGAATTTTTTTAACGGTGATCATTCCTCTGTGGTAGCATTAATTTTTTCAAAATATATCCATAAACCTTCCTTTGA
This sequence comes from Cybosia mesomella, assembly GCA_946251805.1. Classification (NCBI taxonomy): domain Eukaryota; kingdom Metazoa; phylum Arthropoda; class Insecta; order Lepidoptera; family Erebidae; genus Cybosia; species Cybosia mesomella. The sequence continues at coordinate 4,470,552 of OX276395.1, forward strand.
TTGACCTCTTTAATCATGTCAAATTTGGTTCTTATTGGATTAGTAGTTTAGGAGGAGACCTGTGACAAAGAAAATCCTGAAGTCTGGTATGAGGAGCTTTCGCTCAACTTCTTCTCACTCAGCTCAATAAAGTACTTAGTAGATTAAATGTTACTATTTAATGGTTAGACATCAGATATAACTTGATTTCCACTTCTAATAGCATGTTTTTGTTAAACGACTTGTCATCACAGCCGCTCTAAACAAATTACTGCGGTTAATTCTTGAAGCGATTCATTTGATGAAACTTTCGCGGATGTGTTGCTGTCCAAGGTAATTCTACATTTGCTACCCTACTTGTGAATAACATTATAAGTGATCCACCGCAGGCTATCTACATAGTAAATGCAAAAATGATTATCTTTTCAAGATACATTACCGTGTTTTGTGGCAACGTGATTAGGCCATTTTTGCATCGATCCAACTAATGAATAACATTAGTCATTAGTTATATTGTGTCTAGTAGAAATACTAAACATTGAGAGACATATTCAATTAAATTTTAAGCATTTTGTATGCTTACTTTTTTCTAAAGATTTAGATCGAGAACGTTTTAATGTATCGGAGAATTTCGAATATCTGGGACGTGTCTAGGTGACTCAGTTGGTCAGAGCATTCCCCCTGTAAGGGACTGGTCGCGGGTTCAAGTCCCGTCCTAGATGTTCTCTTTTTCCGATCTAAATCTTTAGAAAATTGAGAGACATAGAAAAAATTGTGTTATAGTACCTTTTTTTTTTTTTTTTTTTATCGTGCGGAAATCCCTTCGGATACCCCCCCGCCGGCCAGCGGGGGCGGTTATGTCGGGCTTGCACCGACTAAAACCGCACGCCGTCTCGGGTCTTCAGACGCCGGGGTGTAAGGTTACCCATAGAGCATATCCCTCGCACCCCGGCTGACCCTGGGCCATCTCACCACTAACAGCATCGCTCATCCTGTCTCCTCTGAAAGCAGAGGAGTACGGAGAGCGATGTGTTTCCGCCACGTTGGGTATTGGCCGACGATCAAGGCCAACCCTATGAAGGGGTGAAGGTGAAGCCATTGACCGCCGCCCAGGGTGTACCGGCCGCTCCGATTCCGTTCCCCCCGGACTGCAGCGGGATCGGAATCGGAGCGACACTCGAGGAGGTTACCCAACACACACCCCCGTGTTATAGTACCTGGGTGAGGCAGGAATTAATTTTGAATTTAGAACGAGACGCAGTAAGTATAAATGAGTTAATGAATTTGGACACCAATCAGTATAGGCGTCCATTTTTATAATGTCTTCGGTATGACTGCTAACAGCTACAAAAAGTTGCTCGTGGTTGCCGGTCTTACGGATACCTAATCATTAGTTCCATATAGCCAGTCTAGTAGTGTACATTTAATAGTCATTGAATCTAACATTGAGGTTTAGTCTCGTTTTAATTCCGTGATCGATTTAAAATATCACTAAAGCTGGATTTCACCAGGGAATCCGTTTTAACTAAACCGAGTTTTAACGTATTCAATTGAATGTATTCAGTAACATAGCACATGTTACTGAATGAATTTAAATCGCATTATTAAAACACGGTTTAAATTGAATTAAACGCGTGTTTATTCCTCAGGAAAATCCAGTCTTAGGAACCATGCCCCGCCTTCACTATCGCCACCGCTGACGTCGAGACCGCAGCCTAAGTGAGATAGATAGATAGAATCATAGACGCACCGCATACCGGTCTAATAGGCGACAGTGACCTCGAAAGACAGAGATAGACTCAAGAGGCAAAAATTAATAACTGCACACGCATGGTAGAAAGAGATAAAGAAATCTCATTAGTTCTCCGTCTAACCTTACGCATGGCTTTTCACCTTTAGTTTATATGACTATAGAGTTTCCTGATCAAAAGTTTCTTGAGTATGTGATATACTTAAAAACTTTCATACATATATAATTCACGCCTTTTACCCTATGGGGTAAGCAGAGACAACAGTTCGCCATCTTCTTCCGTATTTATATACGCTTTAAGAGCTTACTCTACTGATTTTTTTTCTAACCTTTGCAAATATTTATGAGAGTAAAAACAATCCGCTACTGGATTCAACTTTTCATGCAAGTCCGCCGCCGATTTCGAGTTTAAAAACACATAACATAAACTCACGCCTATGTCCCCGAAGGGGTAGGCAGAGGTGCTAGCGCACCCACATTTCGCCAGTTTATGTTTAGGTCCCAATGTAATAGGTGGCGAGCCTATTGCCATTAACCGGGCACTTTTAAACCTGCGATAAATACACACATAACTTCGAAAAGCATCGAAAAGTCATTCTTGTGTGCCATGGTTAAACCTGGGATCGAACCCGAGACCTCGTCTCAGCAGTCCATTACCCATACCACTAGGCTACCGCGGCTTTTTTTTTTGGTTTCGAGTTTAAAGTTTCCTACAAAAATATCTAATATATAATCCATATAAAAATCCATTGAAGTTAGCAGAAAAGTAGACTCGTAAAGTGACAATATTTTAACCGATACACTAATCTAGCATCACACGCGGTTTCACCCATGTAAAAGTGGCCTATGTTACTCAGGGATAATGTAGCATTCTAACGGTGAAATGTTTTTTTAGTTACCAAGTAGTTTCCGAGTTTACCGATGACAAAAAAATTAATCATTCCTCTTTGTATTACTTGTATAGAAGTAAAGATTAAATGAATGCAAGGTAAAAATTATACAGATTTACGCAATATTAATTATCTAAATAAATAATAGTAGTTTATGAAACTGTCATATAAGAAGGGGTATTAAAACACGAGAGTCTGTATATCGCATGAGGCGAAGCCGAATGCGATAATAGGTTGACTCGTGTGTTTTAATACCTAAGTTATATGCAGTTTCATACACTGCTTTATCTTCACTCATAGGAAAAATTGAAATTAAAGAAAGTAGGTAGGTTACAAGGGTGCGATTTTTTTCACAGTTCGAACTGCGCATGCGTGCGCCTTTTTTTCATATTCGGCCTAAAACCTTAGACTAGTTTAATGAATAAAAAAAGATAGCGATACTATAATTTTATGATACAGTTGGCGGTAGGTACTGTAATAAGTTGGGGTGTGTGTTGGGTAACCTCCTCGAGTGTCGCTCCGATTCCGATCCCGCTGCAGTCCGGGGGGAACGGAATCGGAGGGGCCGGTACACTCTGGGCGGCGGTCAATGGCTTCCCCTTCACCCCTTCATAGGGTTGGCATTGATCGTCGGCCAATACCCAACGTGGCGGGAACACATCGCTCTCCGTACTCCTCTGCTTTCAGAGGAGCCAGGATGAGCGATGCTGTTAGTGGTGAGATGGCCCAGGGTCAGCCGGGGTGCGAGGGATATGCTCTATGGGTAACCTTACACCCCGGCGTCTGAAGACCCGAGACGGCGTGCGGTTTTAGTCGGTGCAAGCCCGACATAACCGCCCCCGCTGGCCGGCGGGGGGGTATCCGAAGGGATTTCCGCACGATAAAAAAAAAAAAAAAAAGGTACTATAATAAGTTTTATTTTTAATTTTATGTATATGCGTTTATAAAGTGCGTATGTATAGAATCGTCTTTGAATTAGTAATTCGAATTTTCCGATTTGAGTGTAGATAAAACATAATATTTACATAAAAAACGTAAGCTATTTCAATAGAAATGTAAAAAAGAGTCGTTAAAAAGGATAGGTATGTTTTATAGCAAAAAAAGGCCACAAATAAAAACGCTCTTCCTGTTTTCGTCAATAATTTAAATTAATGAACTACTTGCGAACGTAGGTAACAGGTTTCTATCTCAATTAAAATAGGTATAACCAATCTCACAGCCCTAGGTATACGGTAAATAAAAAATATCGAGTAGTAGGTAGGCAATGTGGGAATGTTATGTGCTATAGAATATATTTTATCTGTGGCAACTATAGAATATGTTTTATCTGCGGTAACCATAGAGTATTTTTATCTGTGGTAATTCAAACATTTTGCTACGGTATGTTTACCCATGTTTTAAACTCGCGGCAAGAAATAAAATGCCTATGTATATTTCAGGAACTTAAAGCAAGAAGAATGACAAGATATATTACGTTAATGTTTATTCATAAAGTATTTTTATTACTGTTTTAACATCATCGGCTTCTGTGCGCGGGACGCGCTGTGTCAACGTGCGTCATTTTTTTTTTCGGTATAATTTAAGCTATCGACAATGAAATTGGTTTTGAGTTGCCTAAATAATAGGGATTGTCCAATGGCCGGGACGGTGGGGCGACTAGCGCCCCTCCCCCAAACCGGGGCAAGACGGGGACACCGTGGTTCCCAAACCCGGGGGCCATGTCGAAACTGGAGATGGCCCAGGGTCAGTCGGGGTGCGAGGGATATGCTCTATGGGCAACCTTACACCCCGGCGTCTGTAGACCCGAGACGGCGTGCGGTTTTAGTCGGTTCAAGCCCGACATAACCGCCCCCGCTGGCTGGCGGGGGGGTATCCGACGCTACTGTACACAACTTTGGCGCCACTTTTTGTTGCTGTCATAGCCAAATTTAATTAAATTAAATATTAAATTTATTTTATACGATTTTATATGAACTCGTCCCGTAGCTAAGTTTGTCCGCGATGGACTCCTAAAATACTAAACCGATTTTAAATTTGATTTGCACACCGACCGTATGCAATTCGATCCAACTTGAAAGATAGGATAGCTTACATCTCAATTTATAGTCGCAAAATTTAATTACAAATGTGTCAACAAATCGGGAAAATTTCCGTATATCTTTATTATTATATAAAAATTACGTGTCACGTTGTTTGTCCCCGATGGACTCATAAAATACTAAACCGATTTTAAATTTGATTTGCACACCGACCGTATGCAATTCGATCCAACTTGAAAGATAGGATAGCTTACATCTCAATTTATAGTCGCAAAATTTAATTACAAATGTGTCAACAAATCGGGAAAATTTCCGTATATTGTTCGTTGCGCAACTAACGCATGTATGGGTTAAATAGGTGCCGATTAGGTGGGCGATTGAAGCATGTCACGGGCGAAGCCGCGGGGGACAGCTAGTTATTATATATTTTCAAGTTTCTATCAAATAGGTTTGTATTTATTATACCAGGTTAGTCCTGATAGCTGTATCATGAAACTATTAAATTGATCAATGGCGACAGATTTATTTATTAAATAATTACAAATTGTTGATAAATATATTTTTTACTGACGATAATTATAATTTCCTTTTTTCCTATTATGAAACTCTTAGCAGCCGGCTCACTCTTAATGTTGGCGTTAAGCGTGAGCGTCTGCTCAACGCTCTGGAGATTTACATGCGTGATTATATAAGAAATGATATATTAAAACATAAGTTGTACAAATTTTCGTTTTGCAAGCGAGAAATAGAAAAAGTGTGTTTTATTATTTTTTAATTAAATAATACTAGTAAAGGATCATAAGCCACATGAAGTCTGCCTGATGAAAAAAAAGATGAAAAACGGGTACCAACGCACACATAAATAGTTTTGCTTGAACATCGATGAGATGTATCACACTTTCGTGTTTCCTATTCTCTCCTCCAGGCGAGCAGTTCCAAATTCGAACGGGAAAATTTTGCTATGCCCTACCGCCTCTTAATTTCGTCTTAGTCATAGTCATTTAAAAACTTTTTGATTGAACGAACTATAACGGTTGGTACAAAATGTAACTGTTATTCATTTTATTAAGTGACTAGATAAAGGTGTTAGTATCATCACCAACGAGCTAATCTAAACTAAAATTATTACTTAAATACTATAATGGCAGATGTAGTGACAGGTTACTATCCTATGCCTTTAAAAGAAGCTCTATTATGTACTTATCGAACACACAATAAAATTACATTGTCACATACAAATTCCTATTCTAAAATTATTACAATAAGGCTTCAATTTAAAAACATTATCATCAGTCGTGATCGCTGGAATAGCAAGATTTTGAATTTTAAATCGAGAACTTGATTTTTTTTATAAACAGGAATGCACTGGTAAACGACAGCGTTCAGCCAGTTCAGCCGACTATAATATACCTTAGTAATCGCACATTTATTTAAATAATGCTACAGTATAGTTTTATTGAAAATGGCAGATTCGTTTCGTGACTATATTTTTGTAGATATATTTTTTTTTATGATTTTTAATTCAAGTACTTGCCAAGCAGGCCGCTTCGAGTTTCGAGTTCTTTTTATTAATATACTCAGCCTTTTTTAAGTATTAATAATATTTTATATAAATACATAGTTGCTCTTAAAGAATTGACATCAGAAGATACAAATTACTGAATAAATTAATAAGTCACTCCTCGCAATATCGATCAAGTACGTTCAAGTCTTCATCATTTATATTTAAAAAAAGCAGAGAATTCCCTCACCACTCACATAACACAAGCTAGTTAAACTATGCTTACTTTGGGTCGAGAATGCGCTGTGTAAAAATGTCGTAGAATATTTATTTATTTATTCTGAATATTCATTGAAGCAGTTTTGCACTTAATTGCTACCTTTTTTTTTTTTTTTTTTTTTTTTTTTTTTTTTTTTCGTGCGGAAATCCCTTCGGATACCCCCCCGCGTGCCAGCGGGGGTGGTTATGTCGGGCTTGAACCGACTAAAACCGCACGCCGTCTCGGGTCTACAAACGCCGGGGTGTAAGGTTGCCCATAGAGCATATCCCTCGCACCCCGACTGACCCTGGGCCATCTCCGGTTTCGAGATGGCCCCCTCGGGTTTGGGAACCACGGAGTCCCCGTCTTGCCCCGGTTTGGGGGAGGGGCGCTAGTCGCCCCACCGTCCCGGCCTGCTTCTGCTGGGGTGACAGGTGGACACTTAATTGCTACCTAGTAACTTTCATATAATGTCAGCTATGTATCATTAAAAAAATGTAGTATTTGACATAACGGGAAAATCAAGAAATTGTCATTTTGTTTCTACATTAATCGTATTATATCTCGATTTATTTAGCTGGCCAGAGTATTCTCGACGTAGCGGTATAAATCCGCCGTTTATTTTATAAAAATTGACTAGTAAATTTCAAGAACACTTATGCAGGACTGAAATAAATAATCCATGACATTCTACACAGCCCAAGCGTTATCCACACCCAAAGTAAGTATAGCTTAACTAGTTTGTGTTATCGGTTCTTGAATACGGATAAACATACTTCGATAATATATTTTGTAAATACATACATATTATACTTAGAAACATCCAGGTCAATACAAATATACATATTCATACATAGGTACAAATATTTACATATAATCGAACCCTCGACCTCTGGCTTTGCAGTCAAATACTCTACCAGTACGCCACAGATGTTGTCAAATGAAATGGATGTATATTATATGCAATGATCTTATCTTATATTAAAAAGTTATATACATCGCTGGCAAAACTTGGATAAGTTAACCTACCTTTTTTTTTTTTTTTTATCGTGCGGAAATCCCTTCGGATACCCCCCCGCCTGCCAGCGGGGGCGGTTATGTCGGGCTTGCACCGACTAAAACCGCACGCCGTCTCGGGTCTTCAGACGCCGGGGTGTAAGGTTACCCATAGAGCATATCCCTCGCACCCCGGCTGACCCTGGGCCATCTCACCACTAACAGCATCGCTCATCCTGTCTCCTCTGAAAGCAGAGGAGTACGGAGAGCGATGTGTTCCCGCCACGTTGGGTATTGGCCGACGATCAATGCCAACCCTATGAAGGGGTGAAGGGGAAGCCATTGACCGCCGCCCAGGGTGTACCGGCCGTTACGATTCCGTTCCCCCCGGACTGCAGCGGGATCGGAATCGGAGCTACACTCGAGGAGGTTACCCAACACACACCCCAAGTTAACCTACCTACGAGAAAATATGCAGTAAATAGTGAGTGCGAACGAGAACAAAGTATGACTTCTGTCACACAACGCAGTACACTTTTGACATCGTGATTTAACAAGAATAACATATCTATCACATGTTATTATAAGATCATTGTTATATACCTACACATATTTACTTCGTCAAACTCTATAAAAGAGTGTGTTTGGTTTAATCTGCATTACGTTTTAGCTTTGAAAGAATGTTACGATATATGCCCATCCAACCAGATAATATACTTTATCGTACACCTATACAGAAAGTAGCCTAGGACTTTTTAAAAATAAGGCAGAATTTACGTTATTACTCCCGTAGAAATATGCGGGACACAAAAGTGTATGAAAATCCATTGTTAAAGCGTGCTAAGCGGGAGACTAAACTTCTGTAGAAATATGCGGGAGACAAAACTGTATGAAAATCCATTGTTAACGTGCTAAGCGGGAGATAAGTTCTTTTTACCATGAAGGTGTAGTAGGTATAAAGTACAAAGTATCACTCGGCAAAAAGTACGATTTCCAAATCGTGTGTATACTACACCCTCTTTAGTAATCGTTCCCTTTCTTTCCTCGATGAACAATTTAATATTTAATAGTATTATTACATACTTGAATATTTTATATTCATAATCTTCTGAGTTGTACGAGCAATGATAATAAAAATTACTTGTATTAAAGGGCAGAAATAATTATATTGTAATTAATTGACAAGTCTGCAAATTACTTCGCGGTTATTATAACTTTTTAAGTTATAAGAATGTAGTCTTTTGATAAAAAAAAAATATTCTAGGACATTCTAGATGCTTGTAGTGTAAGCATCTAGAATGTCCTAGAATATTGACTATCTAGACCCAAAGTTAGCAACGCTTAACTAACGCTGCTATTATGGGTTCTAAAGTGTGAATAAACATACTTAGAGAAACTGGTTGTTAGTTGTATAATAATAATAAATATTCTGGACAAACAACACAGCGCAATCTAGACCCAAACTAGGCATAACTTGTAATATGAGTTCTAGACTGCAGATAAACATACTAAAATACTTTTATTTGTAAATATATACAAATTATACATAGAAATACCAATTACGTTTGCATATTTCGATAGACAAATCCTAAATATAAAAAAACTATTATTTATTTAAATTATAGTAACAAAATAAAGGTTAATATCGCAATACGTATCGTCGTAATAATGCATTTTTTACACGTAATAAATTTTAAAGGCTTAATATGGAATCGAGATTCTAAAATTAAACAGAATTCATATCCTTTAGTGTATTCAACTTCTGAATAGGTGTGCCTGCTATAAAAGTTCAATTATTTTATTATTGCCTGTAAATGGACCTCATTATAATTTATTTTATTTTAAGACCTGTTCTCGTAAGTATTAAAAGTAACGGGGATCCGACAGACTATACATACCTACCATAGACATATCATTCTCGTTGAAAAGTTCTAGCTGGTTTGTCTATGAGGTGACAGGTGTAGCCGCCTGTCACCCTAGCAGAAGCAGGCCGGGGCGGCGTCGCGATGCGCGACCCCCTTTTTCCGGAAGCTGACGGGGACACCGTGGTTCCCACACTCGAGGAGACAATCTCGAAACCGGAGATGGCCCTAGGTGAGCCGGTTCGCGAGGGAAATTAATGCCGTATGAGCCATCTTTACCCGGGGATGCAAGGGGTTAGGGGCACTCAACCCACTACAAAAACACAAATGGGTAAAGTAAATAAGTATTAATTAAAAAAATAGGATATAAAAGTTTATGTTTTATTTTTGTTGGCGATCGCCGCTAGCCTGCGCCCAAGGAGGAGAGTCAAAATAGAGGCCGGCCGGGAATTACTAGGGACTTTTGAGTGTGATCCGTGGGGGCTGCCCTATCTTATGCTAAGAGAGAAGTGACCAACCCCTACTATCCCGGAGTCCTCAGCCGTTGCAACTTCAAGGAGGTAGCACAGCAAGAGGTAGTGGTGTTACGGCTCAAAGTCACCAACACTGCTTAAGTCGCTGGACATAACGGCGAGTGGATCTCAAGGTGGCCCGCAATAAGTCAGAGGCTCTATTTTATCTATTCTATTTCTATGGCCCCGGAGTCGGAATGCCATACTGCCACTATGCTAGTGGACTGGCTGTATGGAAAAAATAATCTGGTATCGCGAAAGACCACTTCTTTTTTTTTATAAGAATTACTAATCATCCCCCTAACCCCTCTAGCTAAGCTAAAAGGGTTGTGTTAGGAGTGGAATCACGTCGATAGTGTACTGGTCAGTCTTCAAAACCGGGACCTCTCGATCGTAAGGCCGGTCCTTAACGACTGCTACCACTTATTCTAGATAAATGAGTTAATAAATTTTGAAACCTATCTGTATTGTTATAGCGCGCCTTTTTGTAATGTCATCTGTACGACAACTACAAAAAGTTGTGAATGGTTGATGATCAGTTGATGGCCTTTGCGATACCAATGGTTCTCCGTCACCATGGCTACTGAAAACCAACTAACTACACAAAATAAAACGAAAAAAATCCGTAAAAAAAAAAATTCAATAAATAATATTGTTTTTGAAACAATAAGTAAAGAGTTTCAAAAAAAGAATTCAATTAATTAAAAAAAGAACACATAGTGGAACGCTACGAGAACTTAATTCTCGTTTACATTCTTCTTGAGATAATTTACAGCACATTTAAATGGTGTATTCATTAAAATCAACGGGAGACATCGAGAACGGTTTAATGCGTCATTATCGTATAATCAGTTTTATTATGTGCCTATGTTAAGATTGCGTTCCAGTGTGAGTTATGCGACGTGTCTACTTGCATTGTTAAGGTTACGAAGTGCTATGGCGCTTAAATTTATGCATCATTTTTAGAAACATTAAGAGGTTATTCAAGATATCTAAGTTTTATATCCACCTTTTAGAACCCATAACACAAACTTGTTGAGCTTTTAGTACTTACTTTGGGTCTAGATAGCGTTGTGAAAAATGACCTAAAATATTTAATTTAATATACCTATTTTATTCTTCTACTCACTTATTCAAGAAATAGGTTAAATATACTTTGAGCTCATATTGTGAAATGATAAGACCAACAATAACTTATAGATACAGTTACTTTACTCTTCGAGACATGAGACGACGACATAACCACTGCTACTAACAAGAGGAGACTGAAAAAATTGCGGACAAACATACAGGCCAAACCGAGAACCTACTGTTTTAAAATCGGTCCAGTCTTAGTATACTAATTGCATAATAAATGTAAAATAAGTTTATATAAACTTTAAATTTTTTTAATGTATTGAATTAAACACAAAATTGTGTTATAATGTTGTAATCAATGTGGTAATGGTTTTAGAGCCGCCATTTTATTTCAGCTTACAAATGTGTTAACCTCTAAAGCTCACTAAAGCCCCATTTTCACGAGACGGTTTCTCGCCGGGATTACGCCCGGTAAACCGTATCTGGTCGTCAGTCATGTATAGCACACACCCAGGAGCTATTTCCAAGACGTAACGACGGCGTTAGCATCGGTCCATTACGGTACACCGAGAAACTAGACCATATAAAAACCATCTTGTGAATATACGGCCCAACACGCTCCGCTTGACGCTCCTCACTTAAACTAAAACCATTTTGTTGCCTGCGTTCATGTAATTGCATTAAAAAAGGTTTTAATTGTTGCACTTCACTGCAACAAACTCTCAAATAGTTCAGTCTATACGCATATTCATTTAAATTTTCATTATCTGCGAAACGGCCACACGCAAAGAATGTTACTGGCCGTCATTAAACTTACTGACATTTTTGAAATAAATGTCCTGAAGTTTTTATTTCAAAAGTCTGGTCTGGTATATTACTGGTGGTAGAAATTTGATGACACAAATTTGTCACAAAATTCGGCCGGGTGGGTACCACCGTGCATGATTGCGAAAAACCCTCCATAGTAATCCAATTTCGGTTTGATTGCGTTCAGGGGTCAGCAAGTACATAGCCGGGCAGGTGGATTGTGGTCGCAGCACTAGTGGGACCGGTGGGTGTCACGCGGTGCTGCGACGACAATCCTCTTCTGATGAGGCCGTCAAGCTGAGTGCCACCATTGTTAACATGGTACGTGTATGTAATGGTGACCCTCTGACCTGAGACTTTACCTTCAGCTTACCATCAGGCGAGGTGAAGTCAAATTGACGTGTAATAAATATATAAAAAAAAAACAAAATCGAATTGTATTCATCGAATCTAATAAAAATTAAGATAAGATGACATAAACTTGGTCATTTTAAGTTATGATAATATAAATTACCTATGAGTAACTTTAGAATAAAAAACACATTAATCTGATTATGATAAAGGTTTCTTTTCTGTAACTGGCAAATAAAACATATGAACAAATTAGCTTTATGCGTATCTTTATATATATATATATATATTTCTTGTGTGCGTGTGTATGTCACTGAACTCCTCCTAGACGGCTGGACCAATTTTGATGAATTTTTTTGTATGAGTTCAAGGGGATTCGAGGATGGTTTAGATTCACAATTTGGTCCACAAAAAATTAGGGGCGGAACCCTAAAACCCTAAAAGAACTAAAACCATAAAAATCGAAATCCACGCGGACGAAGTCGCGGGCGCAGCTAGTATTATATATATTGAATAAGTATATATTTTCAAAAAACGAAAGTATCTAATATATATTTTAGAACTTATATCACAAGATGTGTTTAGCTTATGTGTTTAGCTTAGATCTGAATAGCTCTGCGTAATATGTTAAAAAATATGACAATTTTTTTTATAAATCATTTTTATTGTGACTAATAATTTTATTTTATCGATGTTTTGAACTCTAGTTCGTCTACAGATCTCCACATTTCTGATGTTAGGACCGGTCAAAATAGAAGTCAATGGGGGAGGCCTATGTTCAGCAGTGAACTTCCTACGGCTGATATGATGATGATGATGATGATGTTTTGAAGACATTTATTGGTGCTTGTAATCGTGTAAACAAATGTTGGTAAATCCTAAGATATAAATAAAAATATCACTATCACTAATTTCCACGTGAAAGTGGAAAAACAGCACCATTAAAAGATTTCAAGCTAAATTAGAAATAAAACTTATTTAGAACCAATATTGTCTCGTGTGAAAATCTAAAAAAGGGTGCGAGTTCGATCCCCAGTCGCTCCGGGCACACAGGCTTTTCGTAGTTATGTGTGTACTAAAAATGTTAATTATCGCTCGCTTAGTAATGTGCCCGGTAGATGGCAATATTCTCGCCCCCTATTAAATTGAGACCTAAACATAACTGGTGAATCGGGGGTGTGTAATACACCTCTGCCTACACCTTCGGGTATACAGGCGTGAAGTTATGAAGTTATGTAAACTTTATGCAATGCGTTTCTTAATGGTCTAGATTGAGTGTCTCCTTATAATGTTCGCGTGCTAACCGAGATACACTATCCATCCATAGCAGCGAAAGAGATAATTATGACTGCAATTACATAATAACGTCATTGTTTACTCTAAGTATTAGATGTTTAATTGATAAGTTCCTTAACCATGAAGTCAAATCAGTTTATTTTAATTAACGTCAACACAGTAATTTCTATGGAAACTTTTATGAAAGAACAATGTATGACGTCATGCCGTGCAATTGACAAATAAATTACAATTAGTGGATGGTTAAAATGATAAAACAAGAAAGATATAAATGTTTCAGCTTTTTCACTATTCTTTATTTAAATTAGCGGCGATAGCCCAGTGGCGTACGTAACGGACTGCTGAGACAAGGTCTCGAGATCGATCCCCAGTTGCCCGGGCACACACCTCTAACTTTTCGTAGTTATGTGTGCATTAATAAATGATAATTATCGCTCGCTTAATAATGTGCCCGGTAGATGGCAATAGGCTCGTCCCCTATTACATTGGGACCTCGACATAACTGGCGAATCGGGGGTGTGTAATACACCTCTGCCTACCCCTTCGGGGATACAGGCGTGAAGTTATGTATATATGCTTTATTTAAATAATTTATTTTAACTACAGGAACTACTCAATTTTTACACTAAATTATGCTTTTTGTAATTTGAATCGGCTTATAAATGCAATAACGAATGCTCTTAAGATTTTGTTTTATAGTGCAAATCATACATAAACATATTCTAAATATTCTACGACATTCTACACAGCGCTTTCTAGACCCAAAGTAAGCATAGTTTAACTAGCTTGTGTTATGGGTTCCAGAATGCGGATAAACATACTTATATACTTTTTTTGTTGTAAATACATACATTTTATACATAGAAATAAATACCCAGACCAATGCAAATAGACATATTCATGCATACAAATATTTGCACTGAGCGGGAATCGAACCCGCGCCCCCTGTCGTAGCAGTCGAATGCACTACCGCTACGCCACAAAGGCCGTCATATTATAGCATATTACAGCATAGCAGTACCATTATAAACACGAAACCTTTTATGCTGATGCCATTAAATGCTGCAATTATAATTAAATGGTTTCATATACCAATTTCAATTATATTACTACATTACAATAACTATTTACAATTGTAATCGCGGCCACAATTCACCAAGTAAATGAAAAAAATATCTACACAAACATGTTGTACATACATTAAATCATTAAAAAAAAGTGTCAAATGTTCTTGCCAGTTTTGAAATAAACAAGTTGAATTCCTGAGACGAGCTCAGCCGAATACAAGGGATTTTCGATTTTGCGATTATTATTTTTTTGCGATTTTTTCTTTATCTTGCAATGGTTCACCCCAGCACGAATCTATTACCGAAAACAGCAACTCGATAGCTCATCTCCTTCATACCCAAAACCGTGACAGAAAATTGGCAACGACGACGTCGACGACAACTCGATAGCAATAGGGCTTTTCTAAAGAAAATCCCTAAAAAATACTATGTTCATTTTGTAGAACTACCTACGTTAAATCTTCAAAATAAATTAAAGCTGTCAAAAATGCACGCCGGTTTTGAAATAAAGGTATTCCTCATTCGGCCAAATAATGCCATTGACTTCAAACTAGTCTGGAAATCTTTCTTTTAGAAGTTTAGTGTAAAAAATTAATTCTGTTACATAATTAGCAGTCTCGCGTGACTGAGAACTATAAGAGAACTTGTCGTCGACTGTTTAGCAACTAATTAAGTTTTGCCCGGCCGATTTATAGAGAGCCACATAGTTATATTTTAGACTGAATATAGATAGTCAAATAACTATTAAATATTTAGTTATAGATAATGTTACATTTACTACTTTTCTGTCAAAAATATTATTTTCATCCCAATTAATTAAACTAAATGCCTATTTAAAATGTTAATTATAATTAATGTCAAACGGAACAAAATATAGAGTACCTACAAAACGTATCCATACCTACAGATAAAAACCGAAATCTCATTAATTACAGATTATGATATCGACAGATAGGTGCCATACATAAGAAAGTATTAAGCGTAAAAAATATAACACACATCGCATAATAATCATATTAAAACAGATTATTGATGATATTAATGGTGCTCGTCCTAAAGCTCGCATTGATGCTCTATCTCTATGGCGACAGCAACGGAACGGATATCAGAATCCAATATGGCCGCGGGTGTTATCACATCACTTTATTGGTGCTAAGCTTAGATGATAGCTCAGTCCCGTAATAAATTTAATATGTTTAATAATGTTACTAGCTAAAACTGACATAAAATTAATATTAATCATTATGTTAGGAAATGCAATTGAAAGTAATAATTCTGTTCTTAGAATTTACTCGATTTGTCAATATTTTACGTGAATATCACCCATTGAAATAATACTGCCTCTACCATGGCGAGTGTTCCGATCAGCTCTTCCAATTAGTTCCACCTTCTCCTTTTCTTATACAGGACTATACATGCAAGGCCGAGGTATCACCCTCACAGGGTGCCAACAATTCCATCAAGATTTAGAATTCTTTACCAGCACACGTGTTTCCTTCTTCCTACAGTCCCGGGTCCTATATGCGGGGCTTGAGAAAGCATCTGATGAGGCCGTCAAGCTGAGAGCCATCCTTGTAATATTATCGGTGTCTGTAATGGTGACCCTCATTCCCGAGAGTTACCATCAGGTGAGGTAAAGTCATATTGACGTAACTATTATAAAATAAAATAAAACTACACAACAAAACGTCAAAACACAACCATGATATTATATTAGCCCGCCTATATTATCCGTCATCATTCGACGACCAATCTCGGCTGCATTCAAACTTTGAACGTCCATTCTCATATTCCTCCATTATTGATATACTCAGTTTTTTTATGGGAGTCGTTCCCATCCGTCTGACCTCCCAAACCCGAGAGGAAAGTCTTTGTCAATAGGTGTACCGGCTAGCAAATGATGCTGTCTTGAGCCCCTAAGATCATTTGGTGGGGCCCCATACACCATAACGAGATATTACGTCGTATTTACACGATAACGAGATATGAAGTCGTATTTACACCATAACGAGATATGACGTCGTATTTCTTTATTTCATACAATTTTCCATAAAGCCTCTGAAGCTTTGAAGTTTAATAAAAAGAGACTGATTTCACTTGACAGTTAACTACCCTATTCTGTTTTTGAATTATCTCAAATTGTGCAAAAGAAAAAATTAACTAATTTTGCCCGCTATTATGCTTTATTGCAATTTATGCAGTAAAAAAACTAAAAGTAACTTTTTTAATAAATCAAAGACAGCAAGTCAATGTTCATTTTTCTGTCTTTAGCGGCACTCAACCTCTATTAAAAGCGAAACACACAGAACTTTGTTCACATAACTAAATAACAATCGGTGAGTCGTGAGATCGTGACAGTGTTGCAGGTGATGAAAAATCTTACAAATCAATTGTGAATACTTTGAATTTGCCGTCGTAAACACTACCATTTAATATTATATTGAATTGTTATAGCCAGCAAGAATTACAGCTATTTCTAATTCAATATTGTAGTAAGTTTACTTTTATATATTATCTTATTTTGCGAATATTACTTTTTTTTTCAAGACATTAACAAATTTTAACGCTAACAATTAGATAGTGTTTGGGAACTTTGAGATAACTTTACACTTCAAGACGCCTGCTGAAAAGCAACCGAAACGTCGGTATTAGTGTAACTAAAGAAAAATGATTCGACTTAAAAACTAAAAAAAAAATTCATCTACAATTTCTTTAATACTTGTAACAGCTTAAGTCTTTTCTGTGTTTAATGACCATAAAGTAGAAATTCTATTTTGGTATAGTATAGGCAAAGATAAACGTCAGAATGCCTGTTGAAATTCATTCCTTAGACCCGGGAGCGGGCAGCTTCGAACTTCCACTGTTTAATTTTCAATTTAGATCGCAATTCGCGATCCGGCGCGGCGCACGCCCAAACTCACATCAGTCGACGAGATAGATTTATGTATAACCACTTATAAGTATACGTGGAATATATTAAAAGAAATTAACTCGTGTAAGTTACGAGCAAGCCTTTTTCAAGATAAGAGTTAATGAAAATTGAGTTTTTTTTACTCAACAAATTCGTCAAGTGCGGGTGTGGTCAGCTAAGATAAACGGAATTGATCTGTCCGTTGTAACTAATTGGAACCGAGTTTGCAGAGTACGTACACTGGTTTATTGTTCCAGTTTTTATACACAGTATTCATATTTTATAACGATAAAGCATTAAGAAAATCATCGAAGTTAAGTTGAAATGCGATATCTATAAACGATCACATAATAATGCAATTCTAGTATCGTTTAAGTTAGTAAGTGGGCTTTTAACACATAAAGTGTAATATAAAACCATAGACACCACATTAACAAAGAAAAAAATGCTTACTTATATAGAAACTGTTTTTAAATTCCCGAATAACACTAACTATGAATTTTAGAATAATTCAATATGGCGGCAGTATATTTTTAAATGTGATTTTTTTTCTTCAGTCATTATATAGAGATATTATTTGACTCTCCATGGTTGAACTTGTCACTAAAGTGTATAAAAAGTTGCATTCCTTGTAATTTTGCATTATATATATCGTTAACGCATGTATATTTTATCTTACATAATATTACGTAGATGAAATTATATCGATATTTAAAAGTTAAACTTGCAAATCAAAACTAAACCCGTTATCAGCCCCATAAGACTTCATCAAAATTCACCATAATTTTCTAAAACTAGTTTCCAAATAGGTTGTAATTCGTATCCATATGTCCGACTTTACAGATATGGGTAGTAAGTGGCAAATCACATGGAATCATCATCTGGCATTTGGCATTTCAATGATGTATAATGCGAGTACCGTAGTGTAGCTCCTGGCAATTTGTTATGCAAAATTGTACTTTCACTTATCTATGAATTCATTTTTTATCTATGATTGACTTTTGGCGCTAGTTTAGTGATATTGAATGCACTGACAGTTAATGTACTTTCGATTAACGTATGATTTTTTATTTTATTGTGGGTTATAAATCGTATGATGAAAGTGCTATTTTTTTGTTAATTTTTAATGCCTCTTAACATTTGACTTTGACTGCGTTAAGGGTAAGATGAATGTAGAATATTCCGGTTTTTTTTTAATTTGGAATTAGGATTATTTTTAATGGAAAGACTGTCAAGAAAATAGAATCAAGAAAGGATAAAAAAGAATGTCGTCTCGAAAAAAAATCGTAAGTATGCCATTTTACTCTATATGATTGACTAATAATCGTGAATAGAATTAATGCCGAAAGGTATATTTTCTATTATATTATATATTATAATATAATAATGAGTTTATTTAATAAATTAGTTAAAAATAAGTTTTATTTATTTTGGACTATTCAAAACAAACATTTAAATCCTGGCTCCATTGATAAAACAATATAAATATTTAACTAATTTCCTGACCAGCGTTACACAGTGTAAATGTAAGATCATTATAAAACGAGCATTCGTGCACACACGCTCTCTGTGAATGTTACAATACACCCCGCTATACCGATTAGTAGGCAGCTTTATATCAAAAACGTACCATTTTTACTTAATATTAAATTCAATATAATTAAATAACTCACCTTTAAAATACAGCTACCAACAGCTTCACTCTCCGACACGGTGACGTTGTAGAAGGACTGGTCGAAGATCGGCTCGTTGTCGTTCACATCTAACACTGTCACTACTAAAGGCACTGTTGACGACATCGGAGGGTTGCCCCTATCCTGGGCCACCACCGTCAATTGGGGCATCGGATTCGTCTCACAATCAACCCTAGACTTCGTCGTCACTAACCCTGACCGCTCGTCAATTACAAACCAATCTGACTGAGGAGTTGGAAGCAGAGAATAACGTATTTCAGAGTTTTCTCCTTCGTCAGCATCGGTTGCAGATACTTGTACTACAGGTGTACCAGGCGCAGCGGCCTCGGGAACACTCGCTTTGTACTCGGGCTCAGGAAAAACAGGCGCATTATCATTTACGTCAGTTACTCGAAGACTAATGATCCTAGACGCGTGAAGAGGCGGCGAGCCTTTATCTGTAGCTACCACGTTCAAAGTATAAGACGAACGAGCTTCACGATCCAATGGTAACGCGACAACCACCAAATAAATTATGTTGTCGTGAGTTCGCAAGTCGAAATGGCCGTCTCCGCCGCTCAATGTAACGTTTACATTCGCGTATTCGGTTTTCGAATCCGGATCATGGACCGATATTCGAGCCACGAACTCGTCTAACTGCGCCGATTCTGATATTTTTGGCGTTGCATCATCACTTAGGAATATGACATCAATTGTGGGCTGGTTATCATTTACATCAGTAACCCTAATTGATACGAATGCAGTTGTTTCTAAAGGCTGAGCTCCTTTATCTCTTGCTACAACTACTAACTCATGTAAATCTTTAGTTTCGAAATCTAACGCTTTATTTACAATAATTTCACCAGTTTCTGGATCTATTTTGAACATATTTTCTTTATCACTCTGTCTTCTATTTATAGAATATTCTATTACACCGTTTTCACCAGTATCTGAGTCGGTTGCAAACACTTTTAGAACTGGAGTACCGACCGTGGCATTTTCCGGAATAGTAGCAGAGTAAACACTTTCAGCGAACACTGGAGGATTATCATTCACGTCTAAAATTGTAATATTCACAGTCATAGTACCTCTAAGTGGTGGAGTACCACCGTCTAACGCTTCTATAACTAGCTGATAATGGTCAGTCGTCTCCCTGTCGAGGAAGCCATTAATTTGTAGGTCCAAATAAAGAACCCCATCTCTTTCCCTATGGGAAGACAATCTGAACGCATTATCAGTATTCCCAGATACAATATTATATCTTTGCGTATTGAACGCTCCTAGATCCTGATCTTTGGCAGGGTTTAACTTCCTTTTCACGTCTCTGGGAGTATTCTCAGAGAACTCAACGTTCATTACAGGTGTGGGGAAGGTGGGGGCGTTATCATTCTCGTCAAGTACGCGAACTACGACGCGGATATTGTCTCCGCTAGCGGGAATGGCGACCAGTGCGTAGTGGTCTCTGTTTTCTCGATCTAGAGGTAATCTTGTTCTGATTTCTCCCGTGTGAGGGTCTATTCTAAGGTCGTCATTGACAGCACTGCCAGGGACGGGGACGATCGTGTAGGGTGGTGCGGCATCAGGGAGCTCGTCGCCGAGATGTCCGACGAGGGTAGCAGCGCGGGCGTTCTCTCTGACGGTGAACTCTCGCACGTGCTCCGCTGCCGCGGTCGCGACCAAGAGGCAGGTGATCACGCGCAACATCGCGCGTTCTTCTCACTCACCGCACACACATTGTCACTTACACCTGGAAGACATATATTTAGTTCATATAAATCCATTCTCAATGAATCTTAACTACAATAATATTACTTACTCGGTGGTTTTACAATTAAGGTAAAGTGAAGAATATTGACATACAAACTATGATTATAGGAGTTCTTATTCCCACGCGTCTAAGACAAAGGAAACGAGTCATTCAGAAGTAAAAATATCTAGTATTTCTGCTTAGTAGTTAACACTCTGACTATAATAAATAAATATTCTACGACATTCCACACAACGGTTTCTAGAGTCAAAGTAAGTATAAGTTAACTAGCTTGTGTTATGGGTTCTAGAACGCGATTAAACATACTTATATTCAGTTTTTTTTTCCAAATTACATACATATCTATATGTATAAAAATGAATCGCAAAATGTGTTGGTAAGCGCATAACTTAACAACGCCTGGACCAATTGGACCAATTCTTTTTTTAAATGTTCGTTGAAGTCCAAGGATGGTTTTTACGGAGAGAAAAGTTTAAAAAATTGCATTAAAAAATTACAGGCATGTTTGGGATAAATAGGTGCCATGGGGCGCAGTATGCCACGGGCGAAGCCGCGGGGGATAGCTAGTAAAACATAAAAACACCCAGACCAATGCAAATAGACATATTCATGCATACAAATATTTGCACTGAGCGGGAATCAAACCCGCACTCCCTGTCGTAGCAGTCGAAAGTACTAACGCTACGCTACAGAGGCCGGTCCGTCTGTCATCGATCGATTCTATATGCTGCCACAATTGCCCAGATCCGTATTATTCCATTTATAAATATATTCTTATACTGTTCAACCAATTTCAATTTAACATTCCGCCCGTGATGGTAATTTTTTTTGTTGAATTCATACATACATATAGTCACGCCTTTTTCCCATAGGGATAAGCAGAGACAACATCTTTCTTTATGAATTCAATCTGTGATTAACCAAGTTATTTATAAAAGATGATTTTTTGGCGAGAACCTCAGACACAACCGCGACTCAGCAGTAAGATAATAATGATTATGAAAGATAATTAATTATCTATGTGTAACAATAACTACATTCCAACCAAATTTAACCTCTTGAAAACTAAAGTATAGGACAGTTTAAACCCAACAAAATTCTAAATAATATAACACCATCAGTTTACTTTACCGACAGAACAAATAGTTGTGCTTTAATAATATTATTACTTAGACGAGTGTTGTCTTTGTTGAAAGCTTCCCTTAATTTCAAAGGTCCAGGTAGTAGTTACAGGTAGAGAGACAGCCGAAGGGTAACCTTGTGGTTTGTGGCCGAATAAGGCTCAATTTAAATTGCTGTGGAATGGAATAGAAGCAAATGAAATTGTACATAGCATAATGAACTTTATGTCAATTGTATAACATACAACCTAACATGTATCAGGAAAATTGTTCTTGAAAATCACCTAACTGCTGTCGATGCCATTTGCGGAATTAGATTAGATCATAGCGCAATGGACATAAAGTTTGACAAAATTCTTTCATAATTCCATTTCGCGGCAGTGTATGTAAATTGAGCCCAAGTTCACGATTTCTAAATGCGGTTCGAGAATTTTTAAATCAGTATTTTTGTTTATAACAAACAGATATGGTCCTTTACTTGTTAATCAACGTTTTTATTACATTTTAAGTGTAAATCAACATAATATTTTTCAATTAAGAATTCATTTTAAAATATCTGATGTCAATAATTTGCAATCAATGATTAATTTGCATCTGCTCCAATATTAAATACAAAATATAACTCAACGTTTTAAGGTATAGGTATATTATTCAAATATTGTGCTAAATTTGCATAATAAACGAATTATTGTATTAATGTATCCTAGTGTGACATTTCATAATAATCCAGAAACTTACATGATGACGAATATATTCGTATAGTTTACCTAGCATTACGCTAAAATGTCAGCTGTCTAACCATGTGTGTTAAAAACTAGTAACACAATAGAAAGAATAAAGTTAGTCGATTCTAAGAAAAATCAGCCAGAAATCAAAAAATTGCGAGGGGAAGACAGACCTAAAACACTTAATAAATAAAATCAAAGAACTTCCAAGAAAGTTTAAATATGAATAGAATGTTATTCCTATATTATAATAATATAAAATAATCGATAAAACATAGAAATAACTAGACCCAAACTAAGCATAGCTAAGGATTAGTTTGTTTCATTAATTCTAGATGAACATACTCATATTATACCTACATAGAAACATCAAGATCAATGCAAATATTTCCACAGAGCGGAAATCGAACTTACGATCTCTGATGTAGCACGTGCATGAACGTCATGAATTATTAATTTTATTCTAACCAATTAAATATCAAATACAATGCCAATGACTTCTAGGTATACTAGACTGGTTGCACGTAACACAAAAATGTATATGGTGAAAGACAACTAATGGACCACCAACTATATGCAACTTATTGCAGCTGTAGTACAGATGACATTACATAAAGGTGTGCCTACAGAAAGATGTCAAAATGATTTATCTAGTTTCCGCGTCGCTTTTGAAATTCAAAATTCATTCCCGCCTCACCCAGGAACTGTAAAACTTATTTTTCCCTAGCAACTTATTTAGAAGTCAATGTGCTATGCCTATACGCAAATGTGATTCAGTAGTGAAAATTAAACAGAATTTTAAAATTCGTAAATGTGTTAAAGACCTAATGATTATGTTTTTGCGATACACGATCAATTTAATTTGCACTTTATAGACAACTAAAAAACCAAAGTTGATTTTATCATTATTTATTTATGACTTTAACTTGTTCAATTAATGGCCTACTCACATTATAAAAAGAAAGTTTCTGTGTGAGTTAGTGAGTCGACGACATCGTGTGTATAGTCGACGTCTCATTAATTAAAAGGTTTTATATGTAAAGAAAGCATAATATTATAATATTAGGAATTTAGGACATCATTTAAATTGGTTATTTTATTCCGTTCTGGGTCAAAATGTTCACTTCTCAAAATGTCGAAATCGCAAAATGTCCCATTCTCAAAATGTCCAATTCTCACCATGTCCAATTCTCAATACCCAAAGTGTCCAAAGTGTACGTGATTAAGTAACAAACAAACAGATGAACAAATAGTTAAACTTTTGCGTTTTATTCTTGGTTCAGTCATTCAGTTATTATTATACTGTCATTATCTTACGCCCATAACAGGCTCAGCTAATAATTCCTTACTTATCCTTACTTAACTAACCAGATAAATATTTAAAACAAGTTATTAAGAAAAATAAACTTAGTAAATTTCTTTGGTATTTAAATTACTTCACTTTATAAATGTCTCTTTACAATAAAACTGTCAACGGACTTCTTATAATCAATGGCTACACCTATACGCACTTCGAAAATAAATTATAAAGATGTATTTAAATAGATTGGAAGATTAGATGTATAACATAGATTAGAATGTAGATCCAAATGAAATATTAAGAACGAATGAGTACTGAGTGAATGATACACTACGTATCCAAGGCACGTGTAAATGTGCAGGCAAGTCGGGGTCGACCTTTCAGAATATACACTTATCAAATTGATGATGTATATAAAAAGGACAGGTCAAAAATACTCGAAACCAGCGGGCTGGCATGAAAGGTTTAATGGCAGTAGAGGAAGCTCGTGAAGTATGTCAGGACAGAGTACGGACTATTGTCTCTGTCTACCCCAGCGGGAAAAAGGCGATCTTTTGTAATAACTGTATGTTATTTCAAGATCTCCATTCAAATTTCTCGATTAGTTTCAACCTGATAAAGTAACTAAAATACTAAATCTCACACACACACACTCACACACAAACTTTCATATTAGTATTAAAAGGATTAATGAGAACTATATTTGTAGCCCTATTTATAATTCACCCTATTTTATTATATTTATCGCAAGTAAGCAGTTTTCTATCACTAGCCGATACGAGCGCTACATTAATCTGTTCGAAACGGATTTACTACTCAACAATTCAGCATACACGCACTTATGCGCACGTCTTAAGGCGGCACACCACAGTACGTGAGTCTGTCGACGAACGCGGCTCAGCCCACATCAACACACTGTGAACAAAGTGTCGTATGTTGAACCGCTCTTGATGTAAATATGATTATATTTAAATGAGAAAGAAATTTCATATGGCACTGAGTTTATCTCTACAAACATGTCGCCACTCCTATGAAACTGCTAGCAACTAATGTAAGAGAGATAATTTTAATCTTTACTTCAAAATATTTATCGATTTTGAAGCTACATTGTTGCCATGAAAAAGCGCTTATGCTTTATGTGACGTCTTCTAATGAAGTTTGTAAGTCTGACATGATGACGAATATATTCTGTATATATATATATATTATAGTTTGCCTAACATTACGCTAAAATGTCAGCTGTCTAACCATGTATGTTAAAAACTAGTAACACAATAGAAAGATTAAAGTTAGTCGATTCTAAGAAAAATCAGTCACAAATCAAAAATTGGCGAGGGCGAAGACAGACCTAATAAACACTTAATAAAAAAATTCAAATAAAAAACTCAACTATTTCTATATATCTCAATGTGCAGTGAAGATAAGTCTGTAGCGTTGCGTCGGATCCACAGACTTCGAAACAGGCTGTAGAAAGCAATTGATGCGCGGCTCATGGCTATCCGTGTGAAACCGCCTTTATACTGGTTCACAAGTACATAACCCGAGCGTCCCAAGCTCGCTTAGCCAGCCGACGACGGGTCGTAAAAACTAAGTTTTAATGACGTCGAAGCTTCAAAATGTAGATGAACCGTACTTTGCACATATCTTGCATTACACATTAAAGTGTTTTAGTTGTTTTATTGGTGTAAATGCTTTTGTGGTATGTTAATAGTGAAAGATTGTGTCTATATCTTCATGAGATTATAAATGGGAAAGTGAGTTTTTAGATCTGATTGATGTTCGATTTGAATAAAGAATGTATTTAGGTAAGAAATTATTAATATGTGTATGTTAAGAAAATATTTATAATAATATAGAGAGTGTTGAAGTACTTCATGTATACACAAAGGTTAAAGTCATTTAGCCACCCATTGGTTTATAAACTATGGGTACTTACATCGTTCGGGGTGCGAGGGATATGCTCTATGGGCAACCTTACACCCCGGCTTAAGTCTTAAGACCCGAGACGGCGTGCGGTTTTAGTCGGTTCAAGGCCGACATAACCGCCCCCGGCTGGCCGGCGGGGGGGTATCCGAAGGGGTTTCCGCACGAAAAAAAAATAAAAATATGTACTTAGGTACATCGTAACTATGTATTATGTATTCTAAAATAAAAATTTAACCATTATTTCATAATACATACATACAAAAAATATAAATGTTTTATAGAGTAATATGTCTTTGAGAAACTTGTCTTTTTTTGTTAGATATTTATTTTAAACAATTCGTAATCCATTTATTTTTGTTAGTTTCCCTCAACAAAATCTAACTTTGACCACAGATTACATAATATTATTCTAATACTTTGACATTAAAAAATACACAAAGAGGTATTAGTATGTAAAAAGACTTTATCTTTCAATATTAAGTTAAAAATATTTTTATATGTTATTAAAATTACAGAAACCTCAAAATAAAACGAAAGCAAGTGATTTCTAAACGAATTAGAGACAGGAATGCTGCGTACGCGCCGGCCGCGCGGCGGCAGACATCAAAAATTCCGAATTTCGTGCCCCAGCACGGACTATGCGAGAATGAGTTATACCTCTCAGAGAAAGGACAATTTAATTTCAACTATGCACTTTTTTGAAACACCCTTAAGTGCGAAACACCTTCGACGTTAAGAATTTTGAATTGTAATTGTGTTTATTATTATTATATTAACATGATAAATACTACCAAAATGAAGTGTAAACAAAATAGAGTGTATAATATATAGAATGAAGTGTATAATAAACATGAATATTGCTTTATTTTAAGTTTTTTTATATGATTACAAACTTTTGCCCAGGGGAACAAGAATCCCTGGGGTTATCCTTTCGAGGGCTTATCCGGGGTGTCCGGCAATGGACACTTGGGCAGGACACCGTGCGGTTTTAGTCGATGCACGACATAACCGCCCCCGCTGGCCGGCGGGGGGTACCCGAAGGGATTTCCGCACGTAAAAAAAATGGGAACAAGAATAGTAGTAGAAAGTAGTATGTATTATTAAATATAGTATTCTGAACTATAATCTATCTTTGTACCAATTTTCATCCACCTACGTGAACAAGCTGACAGCTGGAGTTCTCTCCAAAAAAAAATGTTTGTGTTCAGAATAGTTCATTTAACATAACCTAAGTTTTTTTTTTTCAAATATCTCTCAACTATTTTACAATTTCATAATTGTATAGAAGAGAAAATGTTAAGGTAACTTAAAATATTTCCATACCAATACATGGCTGTCACTACAATATAATTCCCAGCGGTGAAAGGCTTGGATATTGGTACGTCAATGAGTTTGTGTATTATAACTGAACAGGATTCTCATAAACTTAACATAACATAACTTCACGCCTATTATCCCCGAAGAAGTAAGCAGAGGTGTATTACACACCCACGATTCGCCAGTTATGTTGAGGTCACAATGTAATAGGGAGCGAGCCTATTGCCATCTACCGGGCACATTATTAAGCGACAACAACACAACTACGAAAAATCAAAGGTGTGTGCCCGGGGCGACCGGGGATCGAACTCGAGACCTCGTCTCAGCAGTCCGTTACGTACGCCTGGGTTATCGCCACACATCTAAACAATGATCATTTAGTCGTAAACCTACACATAAACCTGATTTTCTATTCATTGTAGTTATTATCATTAGTTGTGTTTAATATCGCCCTGAATTTGGTTGCTAGACAGAGGTACTTGAAATAATACTCTTACGTCCTACTTATACTTTACGATTCGTTTAGCCGTTTGAGCGTGATTGAGTAATAAACATCCAAACATCTTTACAAACTTTGATATTATGGTAGTAATAACGTTTGAAGAAAGAATTATTGTAATTGGTCAACGTGGTAAATAATTATCGCTGAACATACAAAAAGAATTCACCGACGG
Organism: Cybosia mesomella; assembly: GCA_946251805.1. Lineage (NCBI taxonomy): Eukaryota > Metazoa > Arthropoda > Insecta > Lepidoptera > Erebidae > Cybosia > Cybosia mesomella. The sequence continues at coordinate 4,498,353 of OX276395.1, forward strand.
ACTGAGAAACTTCCTTTTTAAAAGAAATTGTTAGCTACTATATAGAATAAAACAACTAATCATATAAGTTCCATGAGAATGCTATTAACATATGCAATAATAAATGAGACACTATTAATGCATGTATAAAGCAAAGAGCAGAAATAAAAATTGGTATTTATCGTATCAATATGTTTAAAGAACTATTTATTACATATTTATATAGTAATAAACTACTGATATTGCTTTCAAACTATTAACAGTGAATAATTATGTTAATTGCTTGCGGCAATAATTTTCAGTCTATTATTGCTACCAGTGTTACACGCGTCGTAACCAACGGTTTTACTTATCTGGATAATTTTTGTGGATAATTATTCAATTTGGTAAGAATTCTTGTTAAGAGTGTACCTCAACTGCTAACTGATTCAAATATATGTATTCATTAGTTTGCGTTGTTTCTATCTAGAAACATATCATATAGTACCTATGCATTAACAATGTAAAAAGTATGTATGTTCTAGAATAACCGCATTCTAGAATCCATATTGCAAGCTAGTTAAGGTATGTTCATTTAAGAATGCTATGTACCGTAGTGTTCGGACTCCTCCGAACACTATAGTTAGTTGCCTGGTCATCATGCTTCAGCGATATTAAAATAAATATATATATATTTATCAATTTGAATGGAGAGCATAGAAAAAACAAAAGGTTGGCGGACAGATCCAGTCAGTTGGTGGTCAGGGATCCGTACTTGAACCGGAGGAAGAAAATATCAAGAAGTGAAAAGTGTATTAGGCTTAATCACTGAGCAGATTTCGCGATCCTCTTGTTCGTATCAGTAAATTTAAAGAACCTCGCGTAAATCCCATAAAAACACGTTCAGTAGAAATATAATTAGGAATAAATATATTAATCATATAAAATCCTTGTCTTATAATTTAAATATCACAAGTTATCGACAGGGAGCTGTGAAGTCAAACCCCAGACTCCACAGTACCATGTCGCAAATAGTTTAATTATATTATTGTAAGCAAGAATCTTTCACGACCTATGACTTAACAGTTGAACGCAATTACAAAATTACAATTGTCAGTGTCTGTTTATTTGATACGTTTTAACGACTAAACCCCTGAATACCTGTGACCCTGCGACCTGTGACCTGAAGAAGGCTACTTTCCTTTCACAACCACATACGGACGATAAAGGTCCAGACTCATTATAAATGATTAAGTTATTAATAATGAAAGTTATTAATAAAATTAATTGAATGCCGCAATCCACAGGAACCTATTATCGAGATAAAACATATATAATATGTAATAAATATTCTAGGTAGAATGTCTCAGATTATTTATTACTTATTTGCGTGGAAATTTGATCCCGTTCTCGCAACCCAAAGAAACCTATTCCAGGTATAAAAGTAACCCTGGGGTATAAAATTAACCGCCGATAACCCTAGGGTTATCCTTTCGAGGGCTTACCCGGGTGCCCGGCAATGGACTCTTGGGGAGGACACCGTGTGGTTTTACTCGGTCTTATTTCGACACGCCCACCCCATCGTTGGCACCGATGGGGTGAAGCCCGTGGGGGTTCGCAAACGTAAAAAAGAAAAAAGAAGCTATGAAAGTAGCTTATATGTTATTCCAGAGCTACATTTTCTTTCATATAAACCTCAAAATTAGTGTTTTTTTTTATTTTGTTTAGGTTACATACTTTTATCCCGGGATTGATGACACAAATTTGTCACAAAATTCGGCCGGGTAGGTACCACCGTGCACGATTGCGAAAAACCCTTCATAGTAATCCAATTTCGGTTTGATTGCGTTCAGTGGTCAGCTAGTGCATAGCCGGGCAGGGGGATTGTGGTCGCAGCACTAGTGGGACCGGTGGGTGTCACGCGGTGCTGCGACGACAATCCTCTTCTGATGAGGCCGTCAAGCTGTGTGCCACCATTGTTACCATGGTACGTGTATGTAATGGTGACCCTCTTTCTTGAGACTTTACCTTCAGCTTACCATCAGGCGAGGTGAAGTCAAATTGACGTGTCCAAAATAAAAAAAAATAAAAAATAAGGTGTTTGTGGTTTGCGGAAACTTGCGCAACGGCACAGCACTATCTAGAACCAGAGTAAGCATGTTCTAGAAAGCAGATAACATAGATACATTTTGTTTCGTAAATACATACATATTATTTATAGAAACATCCAAATGCAAATAGACATAATATATTCATACATACAAATATTTGCATTGACCGGTAATCTAACCCAGGGCCACACTGGCCTAACTTCTATTAATTGGATCCGTTACTATAATTAACTATCGTTAATTGCATCAACCGATTGAGATGAAATTTTACATATACGCAGGTCAGTCTGTTAATTAGATCCGTTGGTAAAATATGATCCGTATGTTCTGCGATGTAAATCTTTTTGAACGTATTTTCTAATGTGATTGAGGTAATAAGGATGTATTAATGTTTCTATGTCGAGCTTATTCGCAAAAATTCTATTAATGAATGTGTTCGCAGAAGTTTTGCGGATGTTGCGGTTTTCACTTAAGATCTCGGTATTTTTGATTTGATTTTATTACATATTATACATGCTAGCTACTCTGTTTGGGATGGTGTAATATTTCTTAGAATATTTGGTAAGCGTCGGTAGCTTAGTGGTTAACGAGTCGACCCTACGATCGAGAGGTCCCGGTACACTACCGAGGTGAACTCTTAACATAAGAAAAATTAAGCTTAGCTGGAGGGGTTATGGGGAATGTTAGTTAATACGGTTACTAATAATCTTTTTACAAAAAAAAATATTAATCTATTAATTGTGTAAAATTTAAAGGCTATCAGTTCTTCTGGAGGGTGGGTGTAGTGGCATAAATGTATATACCCAATGTATAATATAATTTTATATTACGGATATTAAGTCGTTACATATGAAATTGCCGTTTTTCTTGAAGAAATTGGAGGAAACCCAATTTTCAGTACTAACATTTTTGCATTTTTTTTAGGAATGACAAATCCAAATTTTATGCTTTTTTTGTGTATGAATGAGACAACATTAAGCTAATACCAAACAGCAACTTTTATTACATTTTTGAAAAGTGACAGCTATTAAGTAATACGAAATTTATCATCAAAATGAATAGCAAGTAGTACATACGAGGGTCAAACTGAAAGTTCTTAGAACTGGCCACTTATAAACAATATAATAAAAAAATAATTCTAAAATTTGAAAATAGAACTCTTTGCCAATATTACTGAGTATATATTTCATTCATTTATCATTTGTTTTACGATTTGGCGGCAAATTGAAAATTGTCTGTGTCACGTTAACATGAATTTAACACGAGAAAATTTTCGTGCAATGATTTTTTATTACTTTCGATGTCATTTAAGTCAACAAGAAAGTTATGATAGACTACGATTGGCCTTTCACGATGAAGCCCCATCTCGTGCGACTGTTTACAACTGGTTTAATGAGTTTAAACGTGGTCGCACTAATCTCACTGATGATTTACGTGAGGGACGGCCTTCTACGGCGACGACTGAAAATAACATCTGTGTTGTGCGGCGTATGATAGAGACTGACAAAAGAGTGACCTATCAGCAGATTCGGACAAGCTTAGGCATCGGTATGAGTCAAGTGCACAAAATCCTCCACGAACATTTAGCGGTCAGGAAGCTTTGCGCCCGGTGGATACCTCATAATTTGACTGAGGCTCAAAAACTCCATCGTGTGGATTGGTGCCGTAAAATGATTGAAAGATTTAACGGAGGTGACTCTAATGCTGTGTTCGACATACTAACAGGTGACGAAAGCTGGATTTACTGTTATGATCCTGAAACCAAAAGACAATCTGCTCAGTGGGTGTTTCCTTTCGAGGAGTTGCCAACTAAAGTGAAGAGAGATCGAAGTGCGGAAAAAAAAATGGTGGCCTCGTTCTTTGGAAGGATAGGTCATTTCGTAACAATTGTGTTAGAGGATCAAAAAACAGTTTCTGCAGAATGGTACACTACCAATTGTTTGCCACTTGTCTTGGAAAAAGTTCGAGAGAAACGACCTCGCAGTAGGATCCTCCTTCACCACGACAACGCCTCGTCGCACACCGCCAAGCGAACGATCGACTATTTGGCGACATCAAACGTTGAATTACTGGGTCACCCGCCGTATAGCCCCGACCTCGCGCCTTGTGATTTTTATTTATTTCCAAAAATTAAAGAAAAACTTAAAGGAAAGCGGTTTATGAATGCTGAAGAAGCGGTGGCTGCGTATCGCGATGCCATTGAAGAGACCCCTAAGGACGAGTGGGCAAAGTGCTTTTCCCAGTGGTTCCATCGCATGCAGCGGTGTATTGACGTGAATGGACAATATTTTGAAAAGATATAATAAAACTAATAACTGGCTAATGTAATCAGTTTTTGATTTTCTAAGAACTTTCAGTTTGACCCTCGTATATATAGTAGTGGAAGTACTGTTTTTGAAGATCGAATTAATTTATCAAGCGGCCAATAAAAACAAAATTTAATACAGAGATGTAAAATCTTGAAATCAACTTTCAAACAAAAATTAAATAATGGAAATAGCTATTAAATTACAGCAACATTTATTAATGCACACATAACTACGAAAAGTCAGAGGTGTGTGCCCGGGGCACCAGAACTGGGGATCGAACTCGAGACCTCGTCTCAGCAGTCCGTTACGTATGCCACTAGGCTATCGCCGCGTATATTTTTATTCCTATTTAATATCGACGACCTCTGTAGCGTAGCTGTAAAGCGTTCGACTGGTAAGTCAGAGGTCGCAGGTTTGATTCCCACTCAGTGCAAATATTTGTTTACATGAATATGTATAATTGCATTGGTGTTTCTTTGTATAATACTTACGTATTTACTAAAAAAAATGTATCTTAATATTAGGTAGATTTCGATGAAATCGATCTACCTATTGGTTTCTTGACTACTGTCGAATTTAAAAAAAATTTCTTCACCACCACTTTTTGACCACTGGTCAAAAAGTTTATATATATATATATATATGTTCCACTTCCCAAAATTTGCGGCACTCTCACGGTCGCATTTTTGCCCCGATCGCTTTCAAACTGCGGTCAAAAATTGCTTGGGTGTAAACTTAGTTTAAGTTCGTGAACGGGTGGAATCCGGCCTAAGGGGACGGTAGGGCCTCACTTTTTTTGTGAAATCGGTTTTTCCTCAAAATTTCACGTTCCATGAAAGATATTCGAACCGTTCTAATTTTATCCCATAGTATACATGAATACCAACCACTTTTAATTATAAACCTGTAAGATAAAACTTTAACTAAAAGTGGAGGGGGGAAAAACCAAAAATTTTCGGGAAAAAAATCATAACTTCTAACCGGTGAACATTCTTGCTGTTGGAAACATTTTTAATCGGTAGGCCATTTTTAAGTCTAAAATAAATGGCTGAAAAGTTTTTCGCTAAAAGTTATAGTTTTCGAGAAAAAAAAATTAAACATGTTAATAAAATAATATTAATTGCTTCACGAAATCTATCTGTGCGTTCCCCCTGCGGGAACGGATTTTTTTATCCGCATTCTAGAACCCATAACACAAGCTAGTTAAGCTATGCTTGATTTGGGTCTAGATAGGAGTAGAATGTCCTACAATATTTATTATTATTATTATTCAATTATAAACTATTCATAAATCAAGTAGAAGTCTTATGAATGCAAGTCCGACGGCTTATTAATTTAAATCTACGAATCTATAGATTCAATATTAACAATACCTTACATCTTTAAAATTGATAATCTGTTAACACTTTCGCACCTTGGATTCATTTATTGGGAAAGAAGATATAAACATGTTGTTAGTGTGAACCGGCGAGCCTGCATAAGAGGTTACTGACGGTAAATCAAACTCGTGAAGTATATGGACAGAAGCAAATGGCGGTCTCTTCTCTGCCTGCCCCGGGGAGAGAAAGGTGCGAGTGAATGTATGTCTGAATCCTACTAATATTATAAATGCGAAAGTTTGTGAGTATGTATGTATGTATGTATCTTTGTTACTGTTTTACACAAAAACGGCTGAACGGATCTGGTTGAAATTTGGTACAGGTATATAATATAGTCTGGAATAACACATAGGCTACTTTTATCCTTGGACTAGATTCCCATGGGAAGCGAGAACGGGATTAGAATTACACGCGGGCGGAGCCGCGGGCAACAGCTAGCAACCTATCTTCTTCTTTCTTCTTCTTCTTCTTCCTCTTATATATAAAAATGAATTGCTGTTCGTTAGTCTCGCTAAAACTCGAGAACGGCTGGACCGATTTGGCTAATTTTGGTCTTGATTTTTTTGGGGAGGTCCAGAGAAGGTTTAAAAGGTGAATAAATATGGAAGTCGTTATCGATTGAGGCAGTACGAAGTCTGCCGGTTCAGCTAGTTTATTAATAATACGTGAAGCGAAAACTATAGATCCCTTTTTTAAAAATTACGATGACGGTGGTGTCTGAAATTTGGCATAGTTATAGCTTGTATGGAGGAGAAGTGTAGAATGCAAATATCTTTTTAAATTATGCATAAAACATACATTATACCATTAAATAAAACACTACACACACTGCCATGCATTTGGAACACACACACCCATGTTACTTACGTTAGTTTATACCGCCAATATCAAACGTATTATGACATATACGTATAATGTTCACAGCTGACGTATATAACAAAAATCAAAAGAAATGCATTAAAGTTTAACTTTCTGTCAACCTCAAAAAGGTCAAATTTCGAATAGTAATATTACGAGGAATGACATGACATATACTGTCAGATTCCTCGGGTGCCCTGGCGCCCTAACTACCGGTAGCTTGGTTACCCCGATGCTGATAGAGAATCTGCCTATTATTTTTTATATTTGTATTTATTTTTAAGTATGTAAATATTTTCAAGCTAGTTAAACTATGCTTGCTTTGGGTTCAGATAGCGCCATATAGAATATCCTAAGATACTTATTATTTATTTTTATAGAACAGATATAAAGGAATAGCAATTACGAGAAATAATGCATTATTTTAGTGCCTCACAAATACTCATTTTCTAAGATACAAATACACATATATATATAGAGCAAAATACTTCTTTAAATAGAATACTGTGTCTTATCTAGATAATTATATGAAATATGATATGTTTGTTTTATACTAATAATACTAAATTTATTTTTTTATCCAAAGAGGCTGCACAATATAATATTTTTAACTAGCTGACCCGGCAGACTTCATACTGCCTCAATCGATAGCACCTTTTAAACCTTCGACTATTTATTATTATATATAATTATATAATTTATTACTATTCGAAATTTGACCTTTTTGAGGTTGACAGAAAGTTAAACTTCAATGCATTTCTTTTTATTTTTGTTATATACGTCAGCTGTGAACATTATACGTATATGTCATAATACGTTTAATATTGGCAATATAAACTAACGTAAGTAACATGGGTGTGTGTGTTCCAAATGCATGGCAGTGTGTGTAGTGTTTTATTTAATGGTTTAATGTATTTTTTTATGCATAATTTAAAAAGATTTATAGTTTTCCCTTCACGTATTATTAATAAACTAGCTGAACCGGCAGACTTCGTACTGCCTCAATCGATAACAACTTCCATATTTATTCACCTTTTAAACCTATAAGAAGATAAAGAAGACAATTTTACAGCTATGGCAAAATATGAGTAAGTAAATTAAGCATATTAACACCTACATAGCTTAGCACACATCCCACTAATATCATAAATGTAAAAACTTGGATGGATGGATGGATGTTTGTTACTTAATCACGACAGAACGACTGAACGGTCTGGCTATATCTATCCCTGTACCAAATTTTATTTGGTACAGGGAAAGATTATAGTCTGGAATAGAACGTTTTATCCATAAAATGGGTTCCCATGGAAGCAGAAACGGCATCAAAATTGCACGCGGGTGGAGCGGCGGGCAACAGTTCATTAAAAACCTTTTTTTCCTTAACAAATTTATAGCGAGCTATCTGATCTAGGTTTTTGTAAACCTGTGTTTCAGGCTATGTCTCTGCAATGCTATTCAGAAGGTAGAAATTAATATAAACAACAAGTATATTTACAAATATAAAGTGAAAATAAACACCTATTGCTACCTAGCTTAAAATATCTAGAAATGTTATCCCTATGAGTCTGTCAGACCTACAATAGTAAACGACGGGTCTAACAAGCCTTTCTCTGTGATAAAACTAGTATTCAATGAACAGTTTTTAGTTATTTGGTCACGTATGGAGCTTGGATGAGTCGAGGCTGCCTAAAGAGATTTACAATGCAAATGTAAAAGGATATGGGCATACTAGACGCCCTACAAATACTTCTATAGATCAAACTATATTCGGGGTGTTTACAGGAATATGAAGATTGATGTACACATATTACCACTGTCCAGGGATATTTTACACATATATATGTACAAAATTACTAGGTCTGCAAGGCGAATCGCTGCTTGCAATGTTGAGCTGAGTGAGACATCGTGATTTGAATTTTGAAAATTTTGAACAATGATCATTCCTCCGTGGCAAGTCCGATTTTGAAAATTCTTTTTGAGTCACAACTCTGGACATGCTTTCTGAGCGTGTAAAGTTTGGTCACAGTGTCTCGAACGGTTATTATGTAATTCCATCTGGAATTTTTTTAACGGTGATCATTCCTCTGTGGTGGCATTAATTTTTTCAAAATATATCCATAAACCTTCCTCTGATTGACCTCTTTAATCATGCCAAATTTGGTTCTGATTGGATTAGTAGTTTAGGAGGAGACCTGTGACAAAGAAAATCCTGAAGTCTGGTATGAGGAGCTTTCGCTCGACTTCGTCTCACTCAAAAACAAATATGAATTCTAGAAAAATGTTTTTATTTTGCATATGAAACTCAAATTAAAAAAATAAATTGTAAAACGTGGCAATTATAGAATTGATATTTTTTTAATTACATGCATTAATGTAAAATGTCCCTAGGCAGTGTTGATATGTGTATATCAGGGATTATATGGACCGAGAAAGTGCGGCTTTAGTCGGTTCAAGCCCGATATAACCTCCCCCGGTGGCCGGCGGATCCGAGGGGATATCCGCACGGAAAAAAAGGGTCTACGAATATTTTAATTTATAATGTGACTTGTTATTGTCTTTGCCTGACCTCTGTGTGTGTTAAGTATGTATTTATGCTATACAAGCCTATGGTCATAGTTCATATTAATTTATTCCCGGGGCCTACAAGAAACTATTCCCAGGATATCCTAGGGTATATCCTAATCCCAGTCGAACTCTATATGTGTACAAAATTTCAGCCAAATCTCAATAGCCGTTTCTGCGTCTTTGAGTAACAGTAGCTAGTTTTCTATCTATATAAGTATATTTTTTTAACCTCGTGTTTCGTGTTAGTCATGACCGCAGATAACTCGAAAATATCTGGACCTATTTTCATGATATTTTAGATTTGTGTCAGCCTATAGTGTGCCTTTATTGTGTTTTTTTTTGGGGAACTCCCAATGGTTGCCCTGCCAGTGGGGCTAGTTATTTCGAACTCAAACTACCCAAAATTGCACGACACGCCGTCTCGGGTATCTCGGGGTGTAAGGCTATTCTCTCGCACCCCGGCTGACCCTGGGTCGTCTACGGCTTTGAGATGGCCCGCTCGGGACACAGTGCATATATGAGTCATTCAAGAAATAAATCAAGCTGATAGGATAATCAACATAACTTGATTCTAAGGTGGAACGAAGTTTGTCGGGCGAAGTTCAGCTGCTAATATCATAATTTTAACTGCCTTATTGATTCTGTGATAAGTTCTCCCGTGTGATATTGAGATTCTTAGATACCCGATGTAAGCAAAGTTTGATTTGTTTTTTTTTGTGTAAGATAATTCCCAGTTATCACACGTCTGGACAAATGCCCGATAACTCGCAATTACGTGGGACTAAAGCATATATCTACGAAATATGGGTATACATCTCTGACTATTATTGTAGTGGGGTCGTGGAAGACTCACTGTGATCTTCAGAGCCAAACGTCACCTATTGATCAACAGATGAGGCTCTGGCGCAGGCTATCCTCTCAGGGTTGGGAGGTTAGACGGCATTCGCTGCCGTAAAAGCCAAGATAAGTTAAACCAATGGGAAGAACAGGATCTTACGCTGTGATGATGATGTAAAGCAATAACGGGAGAAGTCAGAATTATTTATTTATTTAAATACTGGATTAGATCGAGTTTAGTCTTAGATAAGTTTTTTTTTATTCCGTTCGGCAATTGACCGCTGCATGGTAAGAAGTTAGGGTGAAGTTCAGAAGATATGGACCACAATTCCAGGTCATACAAAATCAATAGGGGGGGGGAGGAGTAAGCAGATCTCGGACTCTAATATGAGCCTTGAATGAAACCTGGAACAACGCTAAGATGACGTTTATTATGATTACTCCTTTATTACTATACAAGCTTGAGTATAGATGACTTAAAACTCTATATCTCTATAAAAACATTTTTAAATCATTCCCGTGTTAAAGCGTATCTACCGAAGCTAACTTTTTTTTCTTCATAATTAAATTAGTTTCTTCAGTTCGATATGAAATTACTGTCTCTATGGTAGAGCTCTATAATGTTAATAATCAAAGCTACAAATGCAAATTGTAATGACTGTATAATGACTTTGGGTGTATAGAACCCTCTAAATACTTTCGAGGTTGAGTCAAACTCACCTGCAAGCTGATACACCTGCTGATAGACGGACGAGGCTCTAATGCAGGTTCTTTTTCCAGGTTCGGTGGGTTAAGCAACAGTTGCTCCCGTAAAACTTAATAACAAAAGTAGTAGGAGAGCGGACCCCGGGCTCCAAAGTGCTAGTTTAGGATGCAACCGGGATTGAAGATATGGAGTACAGATAAAATGACTCGTATCATCCGTCAATAACTTGTAACGGAATGACTATTAAAACGCAGGCAGCGCCGCAGGCAAGAAATAGTTATAATACTCTATATAGAGCCGGGTTAACCTACGCTTAGTGAGAGCTTTCTAAGAGAATTATTCGAAATTACGCTTCAAGGTAGAGATTTTCTAGTCGTGCTTTATAAAACGGATATAGTTATAATCTATATAGAAAATGTAATAAAATCTTAATGCCACTGGTTATTTATAGGTGATTCAACTCTATTCTACACACTCTACTCTTGTTAGAGCACGCTATAAACACGTTAGCAAGAGAATAAGAACACACAAAAATTACCTTCCAAAATGGTCAATATACCTTCCAAAATAGTCACTTTATCTTTCAAAATAATCACTTTACCTTCCAACTATGTATAAACTCTACATAGAGACAAAATTTTAGTAGTAAAGCCACATTTACCTCCAAAATCTTTTACACACACTATCACTTAAGACATACCGTTATAACTTTTAAATAACACACGCGTTTTTATTTAATTATTGCAAAAATCACTACACTGCAATCCGAAATTCACACAGACAAACAAAATAACGTGTTTTTTTTTTCGTGCGGGGTGGTCTGCGCGCGCGCATGTGAGCTCTACGGAGGCTCGGATGGCACTGGCGAGGGACGCCTGGAGGGAGAGGGGGGAGGTTCTTGAAACAGGTTGCGCTCAACCGTTTTGAGCGCCAATTTCTACGTTCTTTAGTTTCAACGATTGATACTTTAAATGTTGATAGATGTGAGGTAGAGTTTGTAGAGACTGGGTTACGTTTTATGGGAGAAGAATTTATATTTGTCAATTTTTTTTTAATTTGCTTATCTTTGTTTTTTTTAATAATTTGTTTAATATAGGAATAGAAATTGATAATGTAGAGTAAACATTTTCTGTTCTATTCCTGAATGACTAAATATACTGAGTAAAAGCTTTTTTGCAATACCTGGACACCTGGAATTGTGGTCCATATCTTCTGGACTTCACTTTAGCTTCTTACCTCTCACTCAATTGAAAAAATCTAAACCTAACTAAAACTAAATTCGACCTAACCCAGTAATAAAAACTAGTGGGGCGGAAATCACACAGTGATTGTCAAACTTCGGGCCAAACTTAGATATTTTTGTTGCAGTATTTTTATTCAAAATTACAGACCTTAGGCTTTATGTATATTATTCGACGCGTCTTTATATATTGAGCAATAAATATGAAGAAAATGAAATCAAATCAAACGTCTTCGACGTCAAAAACACAAAAAAAAGATTTTATATTTCAGTTTCTTTCAGAACCTGGTTGTTTTATGTAAATATACAATATACGTATTATCATTGTCATTCAAATGTCAAAGTCAAATACGCGTTACTCTGATAACTCGAAAAAAACTCACTTGTAAAAGTCTTTTAGGGACAATTTGTATGGTAGGTACCCGAAACCTTGAACGTACAAACCCCAAAATCTAATCAGTTCTTCCCATTAACCAAACAAGATGATTGGCAAAAGATTTTTTTAAATCGGATAAGTGGTTCTTGAGTTATTGCGTAAACAGACATCCAGACATCCAGACATCCAGACATCCAAACCAACAGACAGACCGACTCAAACATTTTTTTTGCTTAATTAGACTTAGAATCATGTGAAACGTCGAGAAAAGTGATAAAAGGTGGGTGTAAGATTTTGATTTTTTTTGCGTGATTTTAAGACTTCGGTGTCCACCTGGTTGGTGGCCCGAAGTAATAAGTCATATTGACGTGACCGATATAAAAAAAGAAGGAGAGTCGGCTCCGGGCTCTATACTCGCATCCAGAAGTAAACATCAGACACAATATATCCTATCTTAAATTTAATATATTTTGTAGCGTATCGCGTTGATGTCTTTTGTTGGACAAATAAATTCTACAATTGTATTAGTAATTGTATTGTAGGTATTAGTTTAAAATTATGAATTATGAAATTTATACTAATGTATAATCTATACACATTGAAATAAAACTATTTGTTACGGATTGTATCGCGACTGTTGACGACCTCCGTGGCGTGGCGGTAGTGAATGCGACTGCTACGCAGGAGGCGCGGGTTCGATCCCCGCTCAGTGCAAATATTTGTGTGCATGAATATGAATATTTGCATTGGTCTGGGTGTTTCTATGTATAATATGTATGTATTTACAAAAAAAAAAAAAGTATCTAAGTATGTTTATCCGCATTCTAGAAACCATAACACAAGCTCCATGGGTCTAGTTGGCGTTGTGTAGATTGTCCTAGAATATTTATTTATTTATGTATTTAATGTTATTTTATTTATTATTTACATTAAACCCGACGTTTCGGTTGTTTTTCAGCGTCGGTTCACGGGGAGACTGAGGATGGTGGTTGTACGTAAGGTACCCGTACTATAAACTATGTTGAATTGTTGCTGTTACTATTTACGTAGAATGAGCTCACACTATTTGTTGTACTTTGATTTTTCTTGGAATTGATTAATTGAATTAAATGAATCTCAAGCTGCTGGTATATTCTAACCATCTTCTCTATTAAAATTAGGATGTTTTTTTAATTTCAATAGCCTTACGGAGCATCATTTGATAAATCTGTGATTTATTAAATCTTAAGTATTGCCTGGTCCCCTGTTGCACGTGCTCGCGTTCAGCAGACTTAGTTGAACGTTGATTTTTTATATCAGTTATGTATATATGCTGTATATGCTGTATATGTGTGTATGCTGTATATGTGCGTGATGTCTTATACTTACTAATACGAAAGAAGCCGTTAAAAATAGATTTATTTCAATAAATTTATACTAATATTATAAAGGAGAGGCCGAATTTTTTTAGATATTTAAATTTATTTTATACATTTCACTTAATTAAATTTATAATAACACACATAATCACAATTTAATTTAAAAAAATCGCATGAATCATTTCTGTTTGTCTTATTAAAGACCGCCTATACTTAAACCAGGTGCAAAAGTGCCCATAACACTGGCCGCATAACCACTTTGAATGGCGATAGCCAGCCTTTGCACCATGCGTCGCGGGAGTCACTCGACTACTCTCGCAATCTACGCTTTATGTCCTTCACAAAATGGTTCTCCACGCTCCATGGACGCCCATCGCCTCCACCGCGAAGGGAACGCAGTGATACCGGGCCTGCAATGTCTCATACTTGTACCGCTTATCATCAGCTGCATCCTCGGCAGCCGGAAACTACGACCGAGGTGGCTTGGAGCGGAAGTGCTGACACACATAGCGTCAAATACCAGGCACTTGCCGTTCTTCCATGGTACCAAAGTCATACCATCCGGTCTCCTGCCACCAGACCTGCAAAGACCGGGCGGCTCAAGCAAGCACGGGACATCTGCTGAATCCAAGGCTCTCCGGACTTTGAGAACATGGTGACGCGGGAACCTACTTGCGCAATTACGACAACTCAATGCATGGTGACCACCGGCTTCACCATGGAACCACAGGTGCATCTATGAGATTCACACACTCTGCAGTCCAAGAGGCGCACCACCGCCACACGCTAAGAGTTGTCTTCCAGTAAGGTGCCCAAGTGTATGCCGAATATAATATTTAATTATAATATTAGAAGGGAGTAGGATGATTGGTTGATTGGTGCGCCAACTTTTTTTCACCGGCCAGTGGGGGAGGTTATGTCGGACTCTAACCAACTAAAACCGCACGCCATCTCGGGTCTTCAGACGCCAGGGTGTACGGAGGCCCATCTCCGATTTTGGGAACCACGCTGTCCTCGTCGTGCCCCCGGAAATTGGGTGGTGCCGCTGCCCCGGTCTGCTTCTGAGGGTGACAGGCGGCTCCACCTGTCACAGACTAGGCCTGCGCTCATGGAGGATGGAGGTCATTGAGCAGATGGGCGCGCCCGCGCTGTCGCACCCCGTACTTTTCACAAACCAAACAAATAGAGTACATAGTCAGAAAGTTTGCTGCTAACTATATGTTTTATCAAGAGTGAGACATCATGTGTGGCAGCCAATTGAGGGCACAGATAACCGCTTATCATCGCCACTTTACAAGTATTCAAAACACATGTTTATGTACCAGTCATAAGGTCAATGTTTGTCCACTTAATAACTAATGCATGCATGCATTCATAATGACGTGATAATACAAATCTAAAATAATAAAAAGCTGCTTTTCCAGTTAAAACACGAATTTTAATATGTGAAGACGACTTCTTATATATTTTCTTTCTTTATTTATTAAAAGGCTTTTACTACACGGAGTTATAGTCCCAACGACTTCTATGTAGGTGTATAATCATCGCCAAATAACTTGACAACTTAACCATGACGCGCAACCAATCACGCGAGCCCTTTGTATCAAAGGGCTCGCGTGATTGGTGGGCACTTTATTGTAGCTGTCATACAGATGACATTACAAAAGGGTGACATAAGGTGTTCTATATAGATAGGTGTCAAAATTCATTACGTCATTTATCTAGTTCGTTTTATCCGTTCTTAATTCGAAATTCAAAATATATTCCCGCCTCACCCAGGAACTGTGACCATTTAGAACAAGAGTTATCTTGTTCTAAATGGCTCATCTAGTGTACATATTTATTTATTTATTTCTGGAAGGTACGGTTACAGATTACTGCCATTGCATGACAGGAAACATTTGGAAACAGTTACTTGTTAAGTCTAAACAGTAATCAAAATATAGCATACATAATGTGATAAAGGTAAAATACATGACAAATGGCAAAATACAACTGTTTGCCACGCCTAAATAATTAAAACGCCTCTCAAACACATATAATTATGTAACATTAAAACTAAATTGGTATTAAAATTATTATATGTGTTATGATCCTCTTGTGCTGGCAGAATCTACCAATTCAGTTCGTTACATGTACGACACATCCTTGCCATAGGGTTATAGAAACAAAGGGCCAATTCTCGTAATAAAAAGATGTTCAAAATTCAGTCTTATTCTAGTCTCCATCTCCCAAATATCAAAAAGGTGTTCTCAAAACAAAAAAGTTGTTTTAGTAATAAAAATTTCAGGTGTATTTGTAAATTTGTATCAAAAATACGTTGAGACAGCATCAGGAAGTCACAGGTTTGCCCTATCTAGTCTATTGAGGAGTAGAACAGAGTCCAGTGCCACCTTTCTTTTCGGGGTTGGTTGATGAACGATTCTGAAGACAATTTTTTTAAATTGGAATACTTGTCTGTTTCTTCGTGATGGACGCCAAAAGTACTGAACTGATTGATTTGATGTAGTTTTCCCTATTCGAAAGTTCTTAGTCAGGCTTAAAATCTACCGTATGTTTGATTGCAATTGGTTAAGTAGAACCGGAGATATGCCCAAAAAACAATAACCGACCCCCGCGCGGGCCAAACCCCGCGGCTTGGCCCGCTTGGCATTACTAGCTGACCCCGCGCATCAACGAGTAATTTATAATTATGAATTTACGAGTATAAACACATTTTAAAAACAATCTTTCTAGTAAGTGCATAATAAGGTAAATGAAATGAGGCCAAGCATGACGGGTTTATCTTGTTTAGTTCCGAAGTTCCTATCACCACCGTCTTCATCTTCAGACCCTGGATATCATGTAGCATCAGAGTATTTGCCAAGACAAAACAAATGAGCCCGAATTTCATTGTTTCATCTTCTATAATTCAGGATTTCCTATGAACACCTTCCGATTTCTTCATCAGACCAGCTACATAGTACCATATTAACGCACCTTCCTACAGTAGCGGACTTTAAGTGGGGCGTCAATAAAATAATCTGATGAGGCCGTCAAGCTGAGGGCCACTATGAGAGCATCATCGGTGGCCGAGAGGTTGCCTTTAGCTTACCATTAGGCGAGATAGAGTGTGTCCCCCCCCCCCCTGTTACTTCTAAAATGAAAGAATGATAACACTAAAAAAACATATGATGTACATTACCATGTAAACATCCACCGAAAATTGGTTTGAACGAGATCTAGTAAGTAGTTTTTTTTTAATACGTAATAAATCGTAAACCGCTATTTACCTTTCATTCAATCAACTAAAATAACAAAAATTAAAAAAAAAAACATTTAATTTCATAAACATAAACCTTATGCATAAACCGTGAACCATTATTGTCTAAGGGAGAACTTTATTTCGCAGAAAGAAATTTCATAGAATTTCGTTTCACAGAAAATGTTTCATATAATATTTGGTCCTTATATTTTTATTTCGAATATTATTGTTTCAAAAACAATTTACTACAATGAAACATATTTCACAGAAACACAATTGAATGAATTTTTAATCACATTTTTTTGTTTAACAAACTTATCAAACTGTAGAATTATTTTTAAAAGAATATTAAAGCACCTTTATAATTTTCCAAATCACATTTATTTTTAACTGTAACATTTACAATTTTAATTTTTTTCCGATTGCTTGTAGTAATTTAATTTCTGAATAATTCCATATCAATATAGAATATTTTATTAGCATTCGTGGTTTTTTTTTTTAATCACCCAGAAATATTACCACCCAGAATCGTTTATTGTATTAACTTATCGTTATATTTAAAAAAAGTATAGCTTCACCTGTAAATTATTTGACTGAAATGAACGGTATGAATTGAAACGTTTAGAAACTCTCACTTTGATAATATGTTATTCTTGGTAATAAGTTTTATATTAAATAAACAATATAATGATAATGTTAAACTTTATGTGAAACAAAAATCAATGATTTAAAAATCTTTAAAGTAAGTATTCTGTATATTGATTATTCTATGAAACGAAATTATGCGAAACATTTTCTGTAAAACGAAATTATTTAAAACAATTGTCTATAAAACAACGCACACCCATTTTCTAATAATAAATCTGTAATAGGTGCCTAAGTAAATAATAATTATAATTCGCGGGGTGTGGCTTGAACGAACTACAAGAACTTTTATTGCTGCTACGGAACCCTTCGTGGGCGAGTCCGACTCGCACTTGACCGGTTTTTTATGTATACCTAAATGGTGGATTGTAAGATTTGTATGTCCTAAACTGAGTTTCACCAACATTTTGTACATATTGTAGTAATTCATCATCATCATCTCAGCGTTGTAACCCGATTGCATCCGAGGCCTAAACCTTCCTCCACTTCCACGATCTTGGGTAAAGTGGAGAAGGAAAAGCAGGATTTTTTTTCGTGCGGAAATCCCTTCGCATTCCCCCCCCCCCCCCGCCTGCCAGCGGGGGCGGTTATGACGGGCTTGAACCGACTAAAACCGCACCCCGTCTCGGGTCTTAAGACGCCGGAGTGTAAGGTTACCCATAGGGCATATCCCTCGCACCCCTACTGACCCTGGGCCATCTCCGGTTTCGAGATGGCCCCCTCGGGTTTGGGAACCTAGGTGTCCCCGTCTTGCCCCGGTTTGGGGGAGGGGCGCTAGTCGCCCCACAGTCCCGGCCTGCTTCTGCTGGGGTGACAGGCGGCCTTACCTGCCACCCCCAGGCCTGAGCTCATGGAGGACGGAGGTCGTTAAGGAAAGCGGACCCTGGACTCCAAGGTATAAGCCTCGGAATTATGTATTGTAATTGTTACTTGTTAAAATAATTAGCCACTGTTCTGTAGCGTTACGGCAGAACATTGGACTACTTGCGAGGTAGAAACGTCGCGGATTCGATTCCCACTAAGTGTAAATATTTGTATGTATAAATGCTGCGGTTTTGACAAGCGACTACAATATGGGGTTCTTCAAGAAGGTATTAGAAGGTTTTTACAGGGTCGACAGCGCGAGTCTATAGGCCGCGGTAACCGCTTCCCATCAGACGGGCCACCTGAGTGGTATAAAAAAAATGTCTATTTGCATTGGTCTGGATTCTCTGGATGGTTTCTGTATTCTAGAACTCATATAACCAACTAGTTAAGCTATGCAAGCTATGCAAGCTATGCTTGGCAGTAAATAGCGATGTAGTATGTTATAGAATATCTACCAGAATCGGATAACTATGTTTGTCATGTCTGCAATACGCAAGCTTGCCAAATCGGTGATAAATAACCAACACACGGACAAACACGACCATCAAATAGACCTCCATTACAGACAAATTGTAACTATCATGACTATGAATGTGTAATCAATAATGATTCCTTAAAGTACGGAATTTTTGATACGGAACATCTAATAACGTGCGTCACCTGGAGTAAACATGGCCCCACCAACGCCTTCGGGGCCCAAGACAACCTCACCTGTAAGTCAGTGCACCTGCTAAACAACGGACGAGACGCTGGTGCAGACTTTCCTCTCGGAGTTGAAAGGTCAGATGGCAGCCGCTCTCGGAAAAGTCAACAAACCTGTCAAAAATAATAAGTGCTCCCTGGGTAGAGTCATAAGGGGATATCACAAGATCTCCGCCGGGACCCCTCCATGGGACCTGGAAGCGAGGGCCCTTGCGTCGTTGTACTAAATGGCGCAAGGAGGATCCTGGCGAAGATACGGCGCTCCACACGTTGGTAGAGTGCCCAGCGTTGGCGAGTCAACGCCGGGATCTCGTTGCGGTCCTGGGCGTGGAAGTTCTCTCACTGGAGACCATGGTGGGAGTCGTGGTCTCCGACGGGAACAATTGGCACGCCGCTTCTGCGAGCAGATAATGCGCGCGAAAGTGGCGGCGGAGAGGGAACGGGAGAGAACCCTGCCCCCCGAGTTCCGCAGGTTCCGTTGTCAAGCAGGCCAAGACCGAGGCGTGTCGTATGCGTCCTACACACGCCTGCCAACTCACCGTCGCAGGATGAAACCCGACCCCATAGGCGACGCTGCGATGACGTCCAAAGTCCGCCGGTAACCCTGGAGTTATCCTTTCGAGGGCTTACCCGGAGTGCCCGGCAATGGACACTTGGGGAGGACACCGTGTGGTTTTAGTCGATCCGATTCCGACACGCCCATCCTATCGTTGGCACTGATGGGGTGAAGCATGTGGCGGTTTCCCCACGTTAAAAAAAAAGAAAAAAAAGCGGTCCCTGGGTTCCAAAGCGTAAAATTTGAACGTAATTGGGAAGTCGCTAGGAGGATGATGATGATCATCATAGCGTTAGTCCTACTCTCTCTCCTATTCTTTCTACTGATTTGGCTTATCATAGCTTTGCTAGAGTCAATGTCTTCAGAACGCCCAACCCCGAGAAGAAAGTCTGTAGCAGAGCCTGGTCCGTTTTTGAGCAGGAGAGGTTGGCTTGGGCCCCAAAGATTTTAATGCGGCCCCCATATCCACAAACTGCAATTATGTTAGATTTGTACCAAAATCTGGAATCTTTGAAATATCATCATTAAATATTTATTATTAACTTCATGCATGGGTGCATGAGAGGAGCCTCCCCGAGCAACGTCAATAAAGTGAATCCGATTCCCAACGTCCGGCGCACCCTGGACACCTAGCACTCGATATCGCAGAGTCTAGGTGACTAATCCTGGGGTGTGTGTTGGGTAACCTCCTCGAGTGTCGCTCCGATTCCGATCCCGCTGCAGTCCGGGGGGAACTGAATCGGAGCGGCCGGTACACCCTGGGCGGCGGTCAATGGCTTCCCCTTCACCTCTTCATAGGGTTGGCATTGATCGTCGGCCAATACCCAACGTGGCGGGAACACATCGCTCTCCGTACTCCTCTGCTTTCAGAGGAGACAGGATGAGCGATGCTGTTAGTGGTGAGATGGCCCAGGGTCAGCCGGGGTGCGAGGGATATGCTCTATGGGTAACCTTACACCCCGGCGTCTGAAGACCCGAGACGGCGTGCGGTTTTAGTCGGTGCAAGCCCGACATAACCGCCCCCGCTGGCCGGCGGGGGGGTATCCGAAGGGATTTCCGCACGATAAAAAAAAAAAAAAAAAAAGGTGACTAATCCTCTCACCACGATGGCAATAAACAGTCCTACAAAGGAAAAAAAATTGGCATCGACACGATGAAGAAGAAGAAGATTAACTTCTTCCCGCAACTTCGTCTGCGTGTACACTAGAATTACCGTAGAGAACTAAGAAATGTCTTTTAGCACGAAACATCGTGCAAATAACGCCAATAATGCAGTTGAATCGGAATATAATTTTACTCGTAAAAAATTGTTTGGTCAAATTCAAATTTGGAATGTTTGTAATAAATACTCATGGTTTTAAGTGACATCAAAACCAGCCAGTGCCCTATAGACAAAAACTGTTAGTCGTAAAAGTTTCTGAGTAGTCTGGTATTTTGTATTAAAAATATGCATAAATTAAGATACCTATTTCCACATCGGCTTGGCGTCCCAAAACAATCTATAATTTTATTTTTTGTTGACTTTTATAGGCTAGGCACACGTGGCAAAAACAAACAACGCCATCTAGCGAAAATAATTTAACGTTTTCTAAAGCAATACTGTTTACTTCGTTGGCCTACTCCTGTGATCTAATAGGTTGCTCAGTCCATGTACCAGAGGTCCCCTAACCCCAAGAATGGACGCCTAGTTATCCAATAATACAAGTTCTTACCGTAGCTTGGAGAACACTTCCACTATCTTGGTTCGATGGTATTTAAATCATCGGTGATTGTTTTTTAAGTTCAATCCAATGATGATATACTATGATATGATATGATAATAAACTACTAGTCTAGCTGACAGGACACAAAATTTGGTATAGCAAAAGACCACCAACGGACAACCAAAAACTTTTTGTTGCTGGTGACATTACAAAAATGCTCGCTATCAAATATTATAGGTGTCAAAATTTAACTCAGATTTAAAATAATAAAAAATACATGTTTTTGTAACTCTCGATTCCAAATTCTACGGGATCGATAATCGAATAGATTCATAAACGATTATACGCTACTTAGAGCATAAAGAGAAAAACTTAGAGCTGTCAAAATTATCATCCTTTATTTGACAAAGTATAGTTTCTGCGTCCAGTTCCAAATTTAAAATTAATTATCGGCCTCTGCGGCTTAGCGTTAGTGCATTCGACTGCTACGACAGGGGGCGTGGGTTAAATTACCGCTCAGTGCAAATATTTGTATGCATATGTCTATTTGTATTGGTCTGGATGGTTCCATGTATATTATGGATGTATTTATAAAAAAAAAAGTTTATTTATTCGCATTCTAGACCCAATAACACAAGCCACTTAAACTATGCCTACTACTCATATTATATATATATAATATTGTGCGATATTCTACACAGCGCTTTCTAGACCCATCTAGAAAGCGCTGTGTAGAATATCGTACAATATTTATTTATTTATTTATAATTCCCGCCTCAGCCAGGGACCGTGACACAATTTTTGTTGTAAACAGCTTCTCTAGTGGAGCTAAGGTATCGGTAACTAGGCACGTATAAGCTAATACTGATGCAGCGAAGGCGACTGTACCAAAGGGTTGTCTGTCATCCTATTAGTATACAAAAAAGGTATTGCTTAATTGTTTTTTTTTGTTTGCATTTTGGAGAATGAGGTCCACTTATTGTTTTTATTGCTATGTCGGCTTTTCCGGAAGCAATTGCCGACTGACTTCCCTGAGAGGAGAGTCTGCGCCCGCCTCGTCTGTAGTTGAGAGGTTGCTTGGGCCTCAAGGTTGCTGGTAAGGCCCCACCACACCCTGTTATCACCATTTTCCTTCTTCATCCCAGCAATTATCTCGGTTAAATCCAAAGGTTGCACTGTGGAGTCCGGGGTTGGCTCCCCAACTACCCTCCATAATTAATTTGGTTTATCTCAACTTTCACAGCAGTAGTTGCCATCAGACCCTAAAAGAAAAGTCTCCTCCGGAGTCTCATCTTCTTACCAGCAAGTGTTCCGATAGCAGGTGAGATTAGTTTGTGCTTCAAAGATCTAGGCGGGGCCCCGTATACCCCTATTATTGCCAGGACTCAGAATTTAAAATCGGCTGAATGTTTTTTAAAGTCGAAGGCATAACAAAAAATTAAATAAAAGACGAAAAAGTTATACTTATCATAGGAATACTTAATATATTCTCTCAAAATATATTTAATTAATTGGAAAAACCAACATTTTCTTTGTATACTACTAGTCAGGCTGTATGAAATAAGAAATTTTGTATTGTGAAGATGATAACCTGAACAACGACTTTTTATAGTTGTCATATAGATGACATTACAATAAGGTGATATAGGTCTTATAATTCCTTAACTGATTTATCGAGTGACTGCATCCCCTTCCAAATTCAAAATTGAATATCTATTTCCACCTCACTCAGGAGTAGTAGTACACAATACATATTGATAGTATAGAAGACAAATGTGCTAAGTACAAAATTTTACACATTCAAATAGGAACACTATGTTGATGGTCTGAAAGATGAACATGCTAAGTGCAAAATTTTTTACTTAGTATGTTTGTCTTCTAGACCATTGAATATATGTGGAAGTTATTGAATAAACACCCATAGTAAAAAGTTAATACAACTATATTTTCCAAGTAGCGTTTAAGATCTACCAAACAACACTTTGAATACTAATATTCTATAAAAAATATTTATTATACTTTGATTATGTAGGCATCTAACAATATTTAAAGGTAGATTAAATAGCCATTATTACATAGTATTGCATAGTTACAACAATAAAAGCCTTTTATTCAGATATTTAAGGTAGGCCAAATAGAAAATGGGTAGACAAAACTATGCTTACTTTGGGTCTAGAAAGCGCTGTGTAGAATGTCGTAGAATATTTAAAATAAAAACGGTGGCAGGAGGCAGGTAGATAACAAATGCCAAAATAAGAGACAGATGGAGTCAATTGGAGGAGGCTACCAATTTATTGGTGGCCATATTGGTGGCCTCTTCCAATCCAATTAATTAATTATGTAAATCTGATTTTAGTAATTTTTAACCAATGACCTGTAACTATTTTAAGCTATTTATAATATGTATGCATTTACAAAAAAAAAGTATGTTTATCTACATTCTAGAACCCATAACACAAGTTAATTCAACTATGCTTCCCTAGGTTCTAGATAGTGCGGTATATAATGTTCTACTATATTTATTATTATTTATTAAAATGAGGTATAATTGCTATACTATCGAATGTCAAAATCATATCAAGTAAATTTTCATACTTTGTTCTCGGTCACACTCACTGATTACAACTTGACTGTTAAGACCACTAGCCATGCTTTGAGTTAATCTACCTCCTTTTAATATAGGACATTTAATTATTTTAAACCCCTACCGCCATGTAAGAACATATAAGATTTTGGGAGCTTATGTACTGAATGAATGGGCCCTTACAAATTCTCCGAAGCATGTTCCAATATTGACCACTTCATCACTTACCAGCAGGTGAGATAGTGATCAAATAAAGGCCCATCATTAATAAAAAAAATTAGCTACATTTTGCCACTCATAAACAGACATACAAATAGACCACAAACTGATATGGACATCAATCACACGCATATCAAAACAATCAAGGTTTGATAATCACTTAACCAAAATTAAAGTTCAGCGGTATATTCGGCCAGTATTCAGGTTTCTCTTGATCACAGTTGTCTATAAATTGCGATAATATTGACGTTTCTAATGCAGCTATCCGTTGCCAATTCTCTCCATACAAGCTACGGAGTGCTTCTTCTTTATCTTCCGTACTTTTAGTAGGCATAGCTTCCATTTGTTCAATTAAATTCTGCTCAGGATTTTGCAACGCCTTCAAACGCTCTCTTTCGAGTTTAGCATCCTCTTTATACTTTGCATTTTGCATCAAGAACTGTATAAACTCCTCACTCACTTCAAGGTCTTCGTCATTTTCATCATCTTCCGAACTTATATCTTCTTCAACGGTTTCTTTGTGGGGATCGTTACTTACACTACTTACAGGTAAAGAACCACTCACGTAATTTTTACGAATAATGTCGTGTAGTAGTTTATTTTCGTACTCCAAAGCTGTAGCTTTGGACTTCCAAAACGCGATTTGCTGTTTCAATTGCCATGTTGCAGCATTAGTAAAGTTCTCTGCCCAAGACGACATAGTAATGGTCGCGAAGTTTGGTTGTACAGACTCTTTCTTGATAGTTTTTCGTTTGTTACCTTTGCGTTTCTTCTTGTTCGGTTTCTTTCGACGATTGCGAGGGTTAGTTTGAATTGTTTTGATGATTTCGTCGTCAGGTGTTTGAGAATTTTGTGAAAACATTGTACGACAGGCAGACACTGACACTATTGACGGTCATACTTGACACTGACGACTAAACAACATAATATGTCAGGGGTGTCAAGTGTTATTTTTCAGCTTGATACAGGTTAAGTACGTCTTACATTAGCTCTTCTTATAAGTTTTTTGTAAAAAAATCTCAAATTAAAGTAAAAAAAAAATTCTCAATGCCTTAATTTCATATTTCGGTTGTTCTAATAACGGACACACTATGACACTACGCAAGTGACGAATTTTCCACGCAATGTACTCGTTATAGTCTCATTTGTACTTCCAACACGGAATATCCACGAGTTCTGCGATTACGTATCCGCTAAGTGTAATGTAGGCTTTGATGTCCAAAATGTTTTACATCACTCGGATGGAAACAACTTGTATCTTGTATTATAATTGTAACACTTGTAACCAAAGAAAAGGGTCATCATTAATTATTACATGCAAAAATAATGTTGTGTTAACTTGCTGTGTTGTGTGTATGTCAGTTGTGTGTTGTCTAGGTACTTGTGTAATGTAAGTAATGTAACTTGTGTATTGTATACATATATCATATTTATCATAATACTAGGTCTGCAATTCATTCTGCTGTTGCAAAAATTGAGCGAAGCAATTTCACCAGAACTTTTTCAAACGGTGATAATTCTTCAATGGCTGGTCCGATATTCGTTTTTCTTGTCTTGTGTATATGATTAAATTACTTAATTTAATACCAATCGCGTGAATAAGGCTTTCTTGTTCATTGAGAAATCAGATTTTTAAAATTTTGTTCGGTGATTATTCCTCCGTGGTATATATAGCCTATGTCCTTCCCATCAGTAACATGTTTGCTTGTGAGAAATTTCATTAGAATCGGTTCAGCCGTTTGGCAGGAGAAGATGGTCTAACGAAATGCATGAGTCGTCTAAAACAGAGCAAAGCTCTGACGAGCTTTGCTTAAAAATATATTTAATTCCTAAGATAAATATTCAATTTTATTGTAATTGGCGGCGGGTGATTATGAGATATACTAATGAAATCAATTGATGATGAAGATGTCTCGACATAACTCGATTATGAGAGGTATCTTCTAACTAACTAGTTGTGTCCATTCCATTCGCGACTATTGAGTTAGTAATCGCGAATCGAGTAATAAACCGCGAGCGTAAAGTCGCACAATGCGCGGTCTACCGTCATAGGTCTCATTCCTAAGGTGCCTCGTTGTACCTGAGTTTTTACTAGCACAATAGTAATTCAATGAGGTGTTTTGATTTAAAAAAAAAAAAGGTATACCTCAATTTTATTTATTTGTATAGAGTTATTTATATAGGATAAATACATCTATACCAGGCCACTCAGAAAGTATTGCGAAAAAAAGTTTTTATATATACTGGTCAGTTATAATCTATTTCTAAAATATGATTATTTATGAGTAAAAATAAGTACGTTCCAATTTCAAAATTTCTCTCTGCATTTTTTGCAAGATAATTTCAATTATTCTGTCTCATTGAAAAATGGATCTGCGTCGGGAACATTTTCGCGCTATGATTTTCTACGATTTCAGGTGTCGCCTGAAACCCGACGAATCGTACGATAGACTTCAAATGGCATTCATGGATGAAGGCCCTTCCAAGGCGACCGTGTATCGTTGGTATAACGAATTCAAGCGCGGTCGACTGACTTTGGAGGATGAAGAAAGAAGTGGTTGGCCTTTGACGGCTGTTACTGAAGAAAACGTGCTAGCAGTGAAAAATTTAATCCAAGATAATAGACGAGTCACATATCAAGAGATTCAGCACATTCTTCAGATTGGATCGGGAAGCCTTCACGAGATTCTACACGTGCATCTTCGTGTGAGAAGGATAGTTTCACGCTGGGTGCCGCACAATCTCACCGATGCTCAGAAGCAGGCCCGGGTGGAATGGTGTCGTGATATGATAAACAAGTTTGAAGCAGGCGCGTCTCGGCGTGTTTATGACATCATTAAAGGTGATGAGTCGTGGATTTATCAGTATGATCCAGAAACAAAACGCCAGTCGACGGTTTGGTTGTTTCAAAACGAATCAACACCTACCAAAGTGAAGCGATCTAGAAGCGGAGGGAAGATTTTGATCGCGAGTTTTTTCAATTTGTCTGGCTACTTGTTATCAATCCCTTTACGAAATCAAAGAAGCATCAACGCTGAATGGTACACTACCAAATGCTTGGCAGAAGTTTTCTCTGTAGTGAGCTACAAGCGACCAAACACAGGGCTCCGCGGGATACTACTCCACCATGACAACGCGCCCGCACACACCGCGCTTAAAACGAGGGACTTCCTGGACAGCACTCCGGTTAAACTCCTAGGTCACCCTCCTTACAGCCCTGACCTTGCACCGTGCGACTTCTTTTTATTCCCGAAAATAAAAAATCAGCTCAAAGAGATACAATTTTCGTCGCCGGAAGATGCGCTGTCAACGTTTGAGCAGGCTGTAAACGAGGTATCTGCGGCGGATTGGAAAAAGTGTTTTGAAAACTGGTTCAAACGCATGAAACTTTGTATAGAGGCTGGTGGAGAGTACTTTGAAAAGATTTAATAAAAAAATATTTACCTATAGAACACTTTTTTTATTTTCGCAAAACTTTCTGAGTGTCCCACGTACAAATAAATAAAATTGAAGTGTCTGTTCGTATTGCTCGTAATATTAAAATAAATGTTTAAATAAATGCATATGAGTCTATGTACGATACAAAACAAAAAGTATATTTCAAAAATGTTGTCTGTCTGTTCGAATGAGATAATCTCCTACGATAATCTTGACGAGGCTTTCACTGGCAGATAGATAATTTATAAGGCGTAACATGGGCTACTTTTGTATTAGAAAGAGAGTTATGATTCCGCGTAAAATAATTAAAATCTTAAAATTCTAAATCCACACGAACGAAGTCCCGGGCACAGCTAGTAATGTAATAAACAAAGATAAATATTATAGAATGAAAAATTCAAAACTTTAAATAGCTGTAGTAGGTACTAAAATAACCATTTTATTCTTTTTTAAATCACATATGTAAGGTTTTAGCTGTCTTAGTTGCAATGAAAATTATTATATTTCGTACATAATTAAATTAGAATTAATATGTATATAATTTACATATAATAATAAAAAGATGACTTTAACAATGTAACAAAACCAATATTGTCTACTCTACGTCTAAATAATGGGATGTGGTAAACCCATCGCCCACGGGTAGAACAACTAATATGAGATAGTTGTTTCAGCCGTGCAAGTAACCCGCACTAACCGCAGGTGGAAGGCGCCGTGCCGAGCGGCTGCATGGCCCAGCGTGTTAAAATGACTGGGTCGCTAATGGTCCCCTCGGAGGTCCAGGCGTCTCTCCGGGGTAAAATAGCCTTCTGCAGGTACGGGGCTCTGTCTGCAGTGACCGTTTGCATCCCACTTTCCAAGGCCAAAAGATGATTTACAATTTTAAAGAATGGAGAACAAGGCCTGGCCCGGCACTGGCACCTCGCCGAGTCGAACCCCCACCATCATCGCCACCTTAGCCGGCCTTACCGGCTTAGCGACTGCAGCGACTTTCACGACCTGTGGAGCATGTGGAGGGACCCTGGATGCAGGTCATGGAGGATTCATGTATGGAGATACCACCAATGAGCCCGTTAACTATCAGCCAGGAAGACGTTCGCCTAGCAGTTGCCAAAGCTCCGAACTGCAAATCTCCAGGGAGCGACGGACTGCGGAACTACTGGCTGAAGAGATTCCGGGATTCCCATGACACCCTCGCAAGACAACAGGAAGCCCTAGCCACGAAAGAAATCCCCAACTTCCTCACTACTGGGGTCACTCATTTGGTTCCTAAGTCGGAGTGTACCACGGATCCATCGCAATACCGACCGATAACGTGCCTTCCTACCACCTAAAAGGCACTGACATCTGTTCAGGAGGCAAAAATAGCGAGCCATATCAATAACTGTAGCATACTCGCTAATGCCCAGAACGGATGTAGATGTGGTAGTGGTGGAATCAAGGAACTCCTTCTAATCGACGCGGTGGTTAGCCAGCAGATCAAACTCATTTCTCCGCCGCCTGGATAGACTACAAGAAAGCATTCGACTCGGTCCCCCATACATGGCTGAAGAGGGTCCTCGAGCTGTAGAAAATTGATCATAAAGTTGGAGACTTCCTCGGTGCCTGTATGGCGCAATGGAGTACATTGCTTAGTCAATCTGGGGTGCGACTGTCGGATGCGGAAGACCGAATAAAGGTGAAGAGGGGTATTTTTCAAAGCGACTGACAGAGTCCACTGTGGTTTTGTCTGTCCTTGAATCCTCTAAGCACACCGAGGGTGTCTCACCTGTTCTGCATGGACGACCTCAAGTTGTTTGCTCCACACGCTGCAGGTATGATGCGGCTGCTTTCGATGGGGTCAGCCTTCGATCACTCTCCGAAGGTGAAACATACTGGTACCTTTTTTTTTTTTTTTTTTATCGTGCGGAAATCCCTTCGGATACCCCCCCGCGTGCCAGCGGGGGCGGTTATGTCGGGCTTGAACCGACTAAAACCGCACGCCGTCTCGGGTCTACAGACGCCGGGGTGTAAGGTTGCCCATAGAGCATATCCCTCGCACCCCGACTGACCCTGGGCCATCTCCGGTTTCGAGATGGCCCCTTCGGGTTTGGGAACCACGGTGTCCCCGTCTTGCCCCGGTTTGGGGGAGGGGCGCTAGTCGCCCCACCGTCCCGGCCTGCTTCTGCTGGGGTGACAGGTGGCCTCACCCGCCACCCCCAGGCCTGCGCTCATGGAGGACGGAGGTCGTTAAGCGACCTCCGGCGCCTGAGTCGCCTGCGACGTGCGGCGAGCAAGTTGCGGGCTCGGCGGACCGGGAGAGTTCTATGTCTCTCCCGGGCGCGCTCCGCCACCTCCTTTGCGAGCATTACATGCTCGCAGAAGGAGGCGGAGGCGGCCCACGCGCTCGCGCTCCGCACAACATACTGGTACCTGGGCATGTCGCAGAATTTGGGTGTCAACGTGGCGGGTGTCAAACAGGCCGCGTGCGACGTGTTTTGTGAGCGTCTGGTAAAAGTGTGTAACAGCCTTTTATCTGGCGTAAATGGGGCATGGGCGTTCAACGGCTGGGTGATGCCTGTCACAAGACACTACTAAACTAAACTAGACGCACTGGACAGAAGAGTCCGGGCAACTATGACTCTACACGGAATGCTCCACCCGAAGGCTTAAGTTTTGAGATTGTACATTCCGCAAAAGTGTGGTTGTCGAGGACTTCTCAGTGCCAAGGCAATGCATAACCGTGAGGTGTGCAATCCCAGGCAATATATCCTATCGAAGGCGGACAGTGTAACGCATACAGAGGTCATAGAATGCGATAAAGGACTGACACATAAACACAGAGTGGCGTGCGTCGGCGGCGGTACTTGGTACCTAAGAGCGTCACGCCGTGTGGAAGGGCAAAGAGCTGTATGGACGCTTCTTTCAGGCTTTACATGAGCCTCACGTGGACCGGGAAGCGTCCGTAAACTGGCTGCATTTCGGTGACCTCTTTGGGGATACTGGGGGTTTTGTCTGAGCGATATAGGATCAGGTTATTAAGTCGAACAACTACAGGAAGTACATAACGGTGGACGTTTATCGTTTGTGTCACCGTCCCGGTGAGTCTCTCAGACATGTGACTTCCGGTTGTTCAATGCTTGCTAACACTGAGTATCTGCACAGACACAACCAAGCAGCCAGTATCAAGAGCTTGCTCTTAAATACGGCCTCATCGAGCAGAGGCTGCCCTATTATAAGTACATACCGGAAGCCGTACTTGAAAACGACCGCGCTAATCGCTACTGGGATTGGTCCATCATCACGGATAGGACTATTCTAGCTGGTGCTGATGGACCGGGCACAGTCACGGGTATTTCTTGTGGACATCACTATCCCCTATGACGAAAACCTCGTCCGCGCCGAAGCAGACAAAAATACCAAACATCTGGACGTGGCGCTCGAGATTACCGACATGTGGAGAATGGGATCCACAGAAATAGTCCCAGTTGTGATCTCAGCCAATGGCTTGATCCCAAGGAGCCTTTCTGCCCATCTTGAGAGGCTCGGGATCAGTGGGAAGTCGGTGGCGGCCAAGATGCAGAAAGCGGTCTTGCTCGACAATGCCCGAATAGTAAGGTGTTTCCTCTGGCAATCGCCCTAACACCCCGGCCAACTGTTGCCCACCTCGCCGGGGCTATCTTGCTTTTTTTGCGCGTATGTATGTAAATTTGTGGGTATATGTATATGTGTGTGCATGTGCATGCCTGTATGTATTTGTTTTAGGTTAGATATGACTATCTGTATAAGTTCTTCTGTTACTGCATAATTGAGCTGAGTGAGACGAAGTCGAGCGAAAGCTCCTCATACCAGACTTCAGGATTATCTTTGTCACAGGTCTCCTCATAAACTACTAATCCAATCAGAACCAAATTTGGCATGATTAAAGAGGTCAATCAGAGGAAGGTTTATGGATATATTTTGTAAAAATTAATGCTACCACAGAGGAATGATCACCGTTAAAAAAATTCCAGATGGAATTACATAATAACCGCTCGAGACACTGTGACCAAACTTTACACGCTCAGAAAGCATGTCCAGAGTTGAGACTTTCAAAAAGAATTTTCAAAATCTAACTTGCCACGGAGGAATGATCACTGTTCAAAATTTTCAAAATCTGATTTTCAAATCACGATGTCTCACTCAGCTCAACATTGCAAGCAGCGATTCGCCTTGCAGACCAAGTTTATTGTTTTGAGTCAATCATAAACCTTAGACTTACATGTTATCAAGGGCAATGAATAAATATTATTGATCTGAGTGAGACGAAGTCGAGAGAAAGCTCCTCATACCAGACTTCAGGATTTTCTTTGTCACAGGTCTCCTCCTAAACTACTAATCCAATCAGAACCAAATTTGGCATGATTAAAGAAGTCAATCAGAGGAAGGTTTATGGATATATTTTGAAAAATTAATGCTGCCAAAGAGGAATGATCACCGTTAAAAAAAATCCAGATGGAATTACATAATAACCGGTCGAGACACTGTGACCAAACTTTACACGCTCAGAAAGCATGTCCAGAGTTGTGACTTTCAAAAAGAATTTTCAAAATCGGACTTGCCTCGGAGGAATGATCACTGTTCAAAAAAATCTGATTCACGATGTCTGACTCAGCTCAACATTGCAAGCAGCGATTCCCCTTGCAGACCTAGTTACATTCATTAACAACTGTATTATACAAGCGGCTACAACGTGCATAGTATTGACGCCTGATCTACATAGAATGGTTATTGTTCTATACAGATATGTAGAGCATATTCTAGTATTATTCCTTTTCAGAATTGGCACAAAAGGAATACTTTTATGTTTACGCAGGACGACGTTCATAATATACAGCTCGCGGATCGACAGCACCAAACTCTCCTTATATAGAGTAACAGTGCTATATCTACGTGGCCTTCGAAACGTTACCTTTAATAGCGCTCTTTCAAATGGATGAAGAATCATTGTACCACAACCACCCCATGTTGCGATACAGTATTGAAATAGACTCTGAACAAGGACGTAATAAACACAGTATAGTACCCGAGTCAGCAAAATTACGAAGCTTTCTGTATATGGGAATTAGTTGTCTTTTACTTCCCATTATACCTACACTACTACATCTAATCGTATATTCGTTCTATCCTATAAGTATGACTTCCGAGTGTCTCGATTTTTCACTTGTTTTTGCGACAGGGTTTAGTTAGATTAGTAATAGTGTATTGTGTAGTTAGTTACTAATCTCATTTTCGATTTTCAATATTAACTAATTCGATTATAAAATTACTCAAGCGCCTACCGTTAATTGCAATGCTATTTGTGAAATAAAAAAAAATCGAAGCACACAGCAATGAACGAACGGTATGAAACCCTGGTTAAGTAGCAACCCTCCCTGGGTGGCGATTTTAAAATATATGTTTGGAGTATTTACGTTTTTTACCCTGTCACACAGATAGCGATGACACAAAAATAAATAATGTAATTTACAAAGCAATTTTGAATTAATATATGAAATGGATTACAAAACTCGATGCCGTACTTGTTTGGGCAGTGAGAAAGAAATGCGCAGTATACGTTCTAGCGTAAGAATAGCCGGGGAAGTTGTCCATCTCTCTGATATTTTACAGAATTTTTACAATTATAAGGTAAATAATATTTGTTTGCTTCCTGCAGTGCTTTCTTTTCAGTTGCTCACATCATCCTAAGAAGTAAAATAAGTGTTATTTAATATTATATTATATTGGTTTAGCAACTAAACCAATTAGAAAATGTAGTTCTAAATTTAACTACACATAATATACTCAGTGTATTATATTTTCAACTGACACGGATTTCAAGTTTGAAATGAAAATTTGAAACGTTTTTTAACATGTTAATTATAATCAAGTTTTCGTGGAACTGACATTCTGCTGTTAAACCCATTATGTAAATGTGTGAAGATCCATAGTTAGAAGTATATTTTTGCAGGTGATGCCAGATCCAATGTATCCCGAAAATATCTGTATCAACTGTGTTCATCAACTCACTATAACTTATTCATTCAAAGTCCTTATAGAAAATAGTGCAAAAACCCTGTTGAACAATCTAAATATTGTGGAATCAACCAGCGACAATTATGACTGCAACATCGAGTCCGATGATCAAAAACCGAATTGTCATATAAAAGTTAAAAAAAGAAGAATTAAAAAGATTGAAACCATAGAAGATGAAATGAGATTACTATTTTGTGTGGAATGTAAAGCAGAGTTCCATTCAACCAGGGCTCTTAATGAACATTGTACTAGCCATCATCCAAAAAAATCAAATGTAGGGCGAGATTGTGAATATTGCAATGAGAAATTTGAAGATTTCCGATCTCTAGTCTTGCACAGAAAGCTGCATTTAAAGCCGTACCTGTGTGAGAAT